>OV815993.1:19406808-19910502 GCA_929113495.1 Andrena minutula
GAGCTTATATTCACTCTGTCCAGATGAACCATCACACTCCCATTTATAAACAAGAGTCATTGTGTCACTTCCTATTTTTTTCAAGTTTTTCGGTTTTATTTTTTAAAATCCTTGAAGTGGTATGATTTAGTAATGTCTGTAAATTGACACTCGCACAGCTTTCCGTCACATCAACATCCGAAGCATAACATTCTTTTTTTGCATTTAATAATTTATAGTACGAGGGGAAAATATCACAACCTATCTCCTGACTCGCTTTGCTAAGAACTTCGTATTTATATTTTGACAATGAAGCATCAAGCACTAAGGCCAATACTATTACAATTTTCAATTGTATGCCCGGCCATAACAATTAGTTCCTCAGAATAGTTCTCACACAAGTGCTTAATTTTGTATCGTTTAGCTCGATCGCAGCAATCATCAAAATTCTTTTTTCGACGTCCACTCCGATAACGTTGAGAAGGTCCTGGTTCATTATTCCCAACACCGTCTGTGGGATCCAAAGTAATTGAAAAAATTCCTTTCCGCCATTCCTTGTTTTTCGTGAAAAAGGTATATTTGTTTCGCGATGCAATTTTCCATCTTCTTGAAAAGTTTGGTAAAAAATTCTTCATTAATTCATGATAGATTTTTTCCATCACTGTTTCCGGAATGCCTGGATATTTAATTTTAATATTTTCGATGCATTTATCTGCTTTATGATTGCTCAACAGTATAATCTTAACCAAATCTCTGTAACCAGCGTTAAAAGTTCCCATGTTGCAAGACGAAAAAAGTAAGAATATCTCCTGCACTCAATCCAGGTGATAATGTTTGACGCCTATATGACTCTAGCTTAAACACTCGGCACGAACAGTGGTACCACCACTACTAAATAAAGACATTTGTCTTCAAATGTCAAGAAAATCTATATTTTGGGAATTTGCTGTCGCCATTAATAGTAGGAAAAAATGGCGGTCGCATTAATCGATTCTATTCGTCATTCTCTATCATAAAGTATTAACCTACTGATGTCGAAAACCATTAAATAAAGCATAAGCTCAACAGTTTCCACGAACTTGCTTGTAAAATGGACCAATGGATGAGCAAGATCGAAAACTTAAATAAGGCCTTCTCCGGCATGGTGGCCCAAATGGACAATTTCTCTGACGTACAGCAAGCACTCGTCACCCGATGTGACACAATAGATATCCGTCTTGATATGCTCGAACGCACTTCTTCGCCGCAAGTAAGCCTTGATCGGCTGCAGTCAAATACCCTCGATACCAACACAGCTAAGCGTATTGACAGAATCGAACACGCTAATAGAGACTTCGAAATCATAATCACCGGCATACCTAACTTCGTGAGAGAAAATATCCTCGATACAATACATCTAACTGCACTATCAATCAACACCCCGTTTGCTCGTTCTGATATAGCACATGCGATGCGCATCAAGAGCAATAAACCTGATATGCGGCATATTGTCGTCAAATTCACTTCAACAATCGCACGGGATTCCTGGCTTCCCTGTAAACGTGCCAAAAAAGAGCTACGTTGTTCCGACATCAAACCTGAATGGCCATCATCTCCAGTCTACATTAATGAACGAGCTACAAAGGACGAACGTCAGCGGCTTACTGAAGCTAAAGTTCTTGCGAAGAAGTACAACTTCCAATACGCATGGATAAAAAGAGGAATAACTTACATACGGAAAGATTCAAATTCAAGACCTATTCGTTACTCGTCTACGCAAGACTTTCTTAATAAAATAGCACAATCTTCGTCTGCACATACACTCCAGAGCACTGCTGCCACCTCCCGGCCACACACAGCCGAAGAACGATCATCTGCAACAACGCAGTTGGATCACGTTCCCCACACATACAATGTTACCCTGACATCTCACAGGCATCCGGGAGGCGGATGTCACTCGCGCATCAACCAACTGCCTCATGGACTCACCATCGCTCACCGTGACTCCGCCGGCTTCATTAGAACACATCCATACATTTAAACCTAGTTCTGCTAGTCGACATAATAGTAACAAAGGTAACAGAAAACTCCTTATTATTGGACATCTCAATATACGGTCCCTCGTTCCTCATCTCTCCGATGTCATAGATATGTTATCGTTATATAATATAGATATACTTGCGTTAAGAGAAACGTGGCTAAAACCTGCGATCCCTTCGTATACTGTGTGCATACCTGGTTACTCAATTGTACGTGCAGATGGGACATCTACCCACACCACGCGTGGAGGCGGGGTTGCGATCTACATACGAGATAACATCGCATTCAACAAAATTGTTTATGACGATTCGCCAACTACCGACACCCACCTCGAGTTTATTGGTATCACATTGCGATTCCACCCTTCCACACTGGCAATTTACTCTGTATAGCGCCCCCCCCCCCCCGCATCTCCGTTATCTAGCCTTAATACTTTGGAAATCTCACTTCACGATGTTAGCGTTACAGTCCAACATATAATATGTCTAGGCGATCTTAATGTTAACCTTCTAAACAATCGGGATTCGGAGGTAATGATAATAAACGACATATTGAAGCTATTGTCCCTCAGACAGGTCATTGATACACCGACGCGTGTCATATCTAACTCAGCCTCGCTAATTGACCTAATTATGATAAGTAATGATCTTGACTGCACCTCTACACGCTCTATTGACGTCGGCGAAATATCTGATCATCAACTAGTCATGGCTTCGATTTGTACTCCTAAGTCCATATCCAATTCAAAATATATTCTGCGACGTAATACTAAACTTATAAACGAAGGGCAATTTCGTAAGACTGCACTGCGAATTGACTGGGCGCCGTTATATAACGCACAAGGTAGAGATGCGAAACTGTATGTCTTCAATCACTATATTACAACTCTATTTGATATTTTTGCGCCGCTTGAAATAATACGTGTAACCAAGAAGATGATCAAAAATCCATAAAAAATCTCGGGCTTATAATGGATGAGAACTCGAACTTCAAAGAGCACGTGTTGCTTCTGCGGTATTGTGCGGCAGAACACTTCCGTGTTCTGCAGCACACTACCGGCTAAAACAGGTATATCCTGCGCGACACTTCCTTAGCACAGGTAGTAAACTCCTTCTCTCACACGCCTTGATATTGTCGCTGTTTAATTACGTCAACACTGTATTTGGTCCATGTATCAGTGTGCGTACGGCCGGGCGCATTCAGCGAATACAAAACAGTTGTCTTCGGTTTTCTTACGGGATACGTAAATATGATCACATATCGCCCGCGATGCAATTGTCCGGATGGTTAAATATGAGGCACCGGTGGATATTGCGTCTTTGCTGCATAACGCATAAAATACTGCATACAGATACACCCGCGCACCTCAGAGAACTTCTCACTACTAATCTTCAAATGCATCAGTCCCACTCCTCTACCACAAGACAAGCTACCCACCTGACAATCCCTCGACACTGTTCTACTAAATTTCGAGGCTCTTTCTCCTATGCTGCCACATATTATTATAATCAATTGCCGGGGTACATTAAGGCCATCAAACCGATCAAACATTTTAGACAGTCAGCGGAGATCTATCTAAAAGATACTGATTTATAGTTCTATGCAACGTGACTACGTATATATACAGTGCAACATATAATTACAATTATAGAATTAAGATTATTGTAATAGACAGTTAAGTTAGATAGTTAAATTAAGTTAGATAATTAAGCTAATTTTCAGGGTAAGGTTTTAAAGCAGCACTCGCTGAACCTCGCCCATTACACCATAAGTGCTATACGTGAACTACCGACATACCAACATAATGTTAATTCTATATGGGGTAATAAAGACGCGTTATTATTATTATTATTATTATTATTAGTTTAGGAGAGATTTGTATGTCAATATTAATCATTAAAATAAAATATGTCCTAAACTTTTCGACATAAGTAGGTTAATACTTTGTCACAGAAAATGATGAACTGAATCCCGTGATGTATTAAAAAATATGTGATTCCGATTAGAAAACATCGGTGACCTTCATATGTCCTCTATGCGTCCACATATAAAAAAACTAATTACATTAAATTATGGCCTCCTAGTAACCATTCAACTTTTATCTAAAACATCATCCGATATTATGAAAAACGAAAGCAAGATACTCCAAATACTGATAAAATTTATAGAAAAAATGCTCCCGACATCAAAGCCGCAGGTTTACGCAACGGAAACCTGTTTCGTTATTTACTCAAAGGTATAATGCACCACTAGTATTAAGTCTTACCTTGACGCTAGTTGTCGCAAAAAAGTTATGTCTAATTAAACGTCGATTCTATTATTAAAAATACTTTTTTGTTCAACTTGTGTCCTACTGAAATCAACGATGGTCTCCATCTCTGTTATCCTATTCTTATACTCTTCTTATCCTACGCGCTTTCGCTTCTGAATTATACCCTTTCACTTCTGCTTCCGCTCGCACCCTCCGCCTTCGACTTCAATTTCCATTCTTTCATTCCATTCCCTCTTTCGTTCCTTCCTTCAAACCTACCTCCTTCATGCCTCCTTTCCCCCTAATCCTTCCTCTCTCTCTCATCTTTCCCTCTAACCTCTTCATCCATTCCTCCTCCTTATCTACTTCGTCTAAAATTTCCCATATCTTTTACCTGACTCACGTTTCCTCTGCCTCTTCCCCTGAGCATCGTTCCAGGACGTGCTCCCACGTCTCTTCTTCCTCTCCACACACCCTCTCCTCCTCCTCCTCCCAATACCTCCCCCCCCCCCTCATTTCATACTTCGGCATCTCCCCTACCACTATCTCCCTGTACCATTTATCGTACCTTGACTGTACAATGTTTCCTCTTCTCTCCTCTTGCTGCCTCCTGCCGTCTTCCTCCTCCCACGCCACCAACCTCTCTCGTTCCCTTGACCCCTTCTTCCCTCACCCCTCTCTCCCTTCTGAACTGCATCCTCTCCCTCTCGCACGCAGACAGTTCCGCTCCCCCTTCCCTTTCTCTTACCTCTTCTAGGCACCACCTGGCCAGCTCTCCTCCCTCTCCTCTACCCAGTTTCTCCTCGTATTAGCCCGAGAGCCAGTGAACATTTTACCTACGGCATTTTTTAATGGTTTCGTCCCACACCTGCTCGTGGACGTCCGATAAGACCGAGCAGATTTTGCCCTAGACGCGACTGTGTTGACAAACACAGTCTTAAATACGGCTAAAAATTCAAATAGCCACGGAGGTATTTATTACGGGTTCCTTTATATTAAAAACGCTTTAAAAATCCTTAGATAAATTCTCTTTTGTGGCGTCAGGATACAGTTTTCTATATTCCATCACATTCTGCAGTATAAATTGTTTCTCTTCTTCATTTTTAGATAATATTTTGTTATATTCTTCTATAAGTTTAACGACACGTTCAGCGGTGTCATTTACCACTTTTAATCCTTTCGCGATGTTTCGCCCAATTTGGAATGCGTTGTCATATCCCATGTAGAAGGGTCTTTTTCAAAAAATGTGGTAGGTATTAAAAACTTTTCAAAGAATCTTTTGGAATCAGGAGAAATAAAATGTTCCATTTTTTTGTTGATCAATTGTTCCACATCCTTTGGAAGAATTATATATTTTTTAAGGCATTCGTTGTCGTCACTGCTTACACTGGCATTTATTGCCTCTATCATTTTTATTTTAGTGTTATCATTTTGTTTATTGCAGTGCGGCTTATTGTATGGTCAATTTGACGATAAGCGAATAAATTGTTTACAAACTCCAAATCTTGTCGTGGGGCTTCTGTTGCGCCTGGAGTTTGTATCCACGCTTTTAAATACAAATTGGCGAGGAAAATACAAATGTCGCGAATTCCAGTGGCCTTTTCGCTAGTCAAGATAAATTCTTTTCGGAATAAATATATTTTTATACAATATATGGCCTTGGCCATCCATCGAGCGTGATGAAAAGCTCCTGGAACTCGAAATTTATAATTTGTTCTAGGAGTACCGCCTAAGAAAGAACTGTAAGCTCCAAGAATTCTCCATAATCTTCTCGTGGCTGATTGATGTTTGTCAAGGTTTGCATTGCAAACTGCAGCACTTCAGTACTATTTATAGTTGTAGATTGGTGGACGTACTCGTCTTCAATTCCTGACACAAATTTCGATTTATTGATCTGGGGCCAAGCCTGCTGAAATTGTTTCAAAAGTGGAATATTTGTACCTGATGATTTCTCGAACTTTACATAAAAAACACTCCGTAAAATAATTTCATATATGTGATGCCGGCAAGGAAAATATAGCAAATCTCTTTCAAATTTTTGTTTGGAAACGTCCCATGTTCGATGACGTTATGTCACAGCGTAATGGTTGTCAAGGGTTGCAACAAGTTGTGGCGTAATTATATCAATTTGAGCACGTCTCTTTTAAGGGTTGCTTGGACCAGCTTCATCCACAGAACTAATAAATTCAATATTTTCACCCTCACTTGATAGGTGACCATCTTCTTCGCTGGATGATGCTACTTTGTCCATTGTTTCGTCTTGATTCAAACGATATACAAGTGTCAATAAAGACCAATTTATCTTATTATTATTATTATTTATTATTACTATCAACGGGAAAACCCTTTAGTATACAATATGAATACATATGAACGTTTAAGTAGATTAATATCACAGACATAAATTAAAATAATATAGAAAAAATAATTGAGAATACTAACAAATAAAATAACGTAATATAGAATTTTACACAGAAAACAGAGACATTTACAGAAAAAATAGAAAATAATGAAAAAAGATAACAAACTAGACCAAGCACTCGGAAGCAAACGACATAATTACGCGGCAACTGTGGATTTAAATAATAAATACATTTAAGTACGGATCCTTGTTAATAGTATTGTCCGGAACGAATCAAACGAGATCGAGAATATATCAATATCAGCTATATGATTATTGATTTCATCCATAGCTCGATTTAACGGATCAACCGTGCAGTGCTTATAGTCCGGAACCTTAGATACGAATAAGGGCCTCTGGCGCAATGAACGTTGCGGAGCATGAAAACGTATCAGGGACACTAACTCCTGACAGTTTATTTGACCATGATTTACCTTGAAGAGGAACAAGAGGTCAGAACAGACTCTACGGTCACCAAGAGTGGTGAGCTCTAGCTTCTGCAGGGCTGGACCATACTCATGGTCGAAAAACCGCATAGGGCTACCCGCAGCTCTCATAGCAAGCCGACAGAACTTGTGTTGTACCCTTTCAAGTAGGCTAATATATACACTATGCCTCAGATTCCAGATTACCGACCCATACTCCACCTGTGGGCGCATAAGTGCAACATAAAGTAATTTAAGCGACTTGATTCGCCTGAAGTGTTTTGCGAATCGGGCAATAAACCCTAAGGTTTCTAATCTTATATTATATATCCAAGATAACGATCAATATGTTGAGTTTTAAAAATGAATTGCATAAAGAATATTTACCTTGCACAGCTTCTACTTCACACTGCGTCTGCCTTGATTCTTCTTGCTCCTTCCGAATCCTTTTTTCTGTTCTTTCCGGTATCTTATTTTATTTTATGATAATACTTTATTATCTACCACATTTAATATCAAGCGTGAGCACTTATTGTGTTGAACAGAATAACGCGTTAGACCTTTTGATACAATAACGTTTTTAACACATCGGCGGGTGCAATATCAAAAAGATTATCTAGCTTATCTACAAACTGCTTCTCCCGATTTTGTGGGGTTCTAGTACTACGGTTGGAACTTGTATGCAAAGTCGCCCATTCCTGATACAATGCATCTAGCTTGTCAATGCAATGCTGTGGTCATTTTGTTCGAATCCGCGCTTCCTCCCAAAATATTTCATCTTCCTTAATAACTAAAGAAGCACTAGACTTAAGATTCAATTTCACATTCCGCATATTGTGAAAGAGGATTCTTAAGACTTGCCTGTTGGATGGCAATTTTGCACCGATAATTTGACTTTCTTCATGATCGAGTAAATATAATTTTTTCCTTATACCTTCCATTTCACTTTCACTTGCACTACGATATGTCACTGTTACATCGCTCAACGCTCAGAACATAATGACCCAACTATGAGTTTTCGGACCTTCTGTCCCATCTCTTCCTACGCAGGTAGAATTCTAACAGTTTCTGTGGGATACAAACTGATTACCTGATGCAGCTGTAGCTGCATTTCGAAGGCTTTCAAAACCCCGCATTTCAATACATGTACGAATTACATATTTAAGAAACTGTAGTATTGTCAAAAACGCTACTATTTCACATGAAATTTAAAATGTTCCTTTATATACCATTGTCTACCTTTTTTCTACAATCTATATGGGCGTTTAAATGAGAATGTTTAATATCTCCATCGTTTATGGATATATGAAAAAACTCTTCAAATAAAAGTTCTAGTATATAAAGAGGCGAATATAATGGGAAAATTTTTTTTTTCAAGGTCACTCTTTCGAGTTTTCAAGGTCACGGACGTTTTTCTGTTAACAGTCGTATATGCTGTGTATGTATTTTTAAACAGAAAAAAAATACAAATTCAACGATGTATCATAATGTATATGTATGTCATGGTTTAAAAAGTTCAAAATTTTCAAATTCGTTGCACGTCCTTTTCCCGTGGTCCAATCGAGCTGAAATTTTTTCCAGATCATTTTCCCAACAAGTGTCATATTTCTGGGGTATGGGACCTAAAAAATCTGCTGGTCGAAAAATAAGGTTCACCATAGTGCGCAAGCGCGGCCGCGACCGGTTCGTGGAAATTCAAATCGCGTCTTCGATGATAATTTCTGAGAAAGATGGAGCGATAATTATTGTAAATAAATCATCGCGATAGCCCATGGAATAAATATTGCACCGCGCCATGCCGTGTGTTTATATCTGAGCAGGATTGAACGCATTTGATAACTACGTGTTCGCTCTTCGTGCCGTGTGTTTATATTTGAATCTTGGGACCGATCAGGGTTTGGAGGACCCCGGCATGGCACCACACCTACAGGAGCGGTGGTAATGTGTGCGTGAATTGACGCTCCAAGCCAGCCACGTGGCGACATCGCGAAACGAATGTGACGTCACAGGTGGACCCTGTGCCACGTAAAAAGTGTGCTTTGGAGGACCTCGGCATGGCACTTCGAAATTTCAGGCAGGGTCCACCGGCTATCACTGCTATTGGTCAGAAGGAAACAATCAATGATGGCCAATCAGCGTCGCCGGGGAAATAGGTTGTCGACGCTGATTGGCCGCGGTGTCACTCGCTTGGCGCTGGCGTCGGTTCGTCTCCAATCGAGTAGTAGTTCCGGTACGCGCCCGTCACGCATTTGGCTTGACTTAGCGTTGGCGTCGGTACATTTGTGACGTCACATTCGTTTCGCGATGTCGCCACGTGGCTGGCTTGGCGCCAGCGTTAATTCACGTACACATTACCACCGCTCCTGTAGGTGTGGTGCCATGCCGGGGTCCTCCAAACCCTGGGACCGATAGGTACGCGCAAGCAACCATCGTAAACATACAGTGATAATTATTGGGCGTAGAGTTCCGAGTATTTTCACGATCGAAGAGGCTGTAAGTCAATTGTATTTGGTTTGAATTTACAGCGTTCTCTCTCTCTCTCTCTCTCTCTCTCTATCTCTCTCTCTAGTTCTTCTACGGCACACATGTGTTTGTGTCACAACACAACCATGATCATCGCCATCATTGGTGCAATATACATTCACACATTACCGCATACGTGTACTTTTCGGAGTAACATTTCAGATTTTGGTGCAACTTGGATAAGTTGTAGTCTTTAGGGATATATAAACATATCTCGAAGGATTTCTGAAAATATAAAAAATTGTGGATGTTACAGCTCTTCGAAATATAGTTTACTTTTTTTTTCAAAAATTATAACTTTTGAACTAACAAACCGATAAAAATGACCATTTGGGTGCTTACAGTGGAGATATAAGAGTACTTAATAAAAATTATTTCACTAAAAAAAAAAAACAAATTTTTGACCATTTATTTTGCAATATTTGTAAACAAATGCAATTATAAAATTGTGTCACGTCCCGGGTGAAGGTCTTAGGGGACAAATGACATAGTGGGGTTAAATAAAGCCCAAGCACGAGTATATAATCCAGCGCCACGGGAGGTTAGGGAATCAGGCGTGAAATGTGTAATTCTGCACACTAACCGTTTCGAACGTCAGGCGAGAAATGTGTAATTCTGCACACTAATCGTTTCGGACGGCAGGCGAGAATGTGGAATTCAGCACTCTGAGGATTTAGGGAAAGTCAGGCGTGAAATGTGTAATTCTGCACACTAAGGGGTTGCGGACCGACAGGCGAGAAATGTTTAATTCTGCACACTCGTCGACCAGGGAAGGTTTAATGAACTGGTTTGTATCGGAGAGACACCCGTTAGAGCACTTGTTTTGGTTTGCCTTGGTAATTGGATTTACCGATGCATTATGGTAAAAGACACACGTAATAACTCTGCGAAATTCGTCTAGTAATACGGTTGAGCGAGGGCTATGCAAAAGTAAGTTTGTAAACACCGTAATACTTTCCGCGGTCGTTGCCCGTGATCAGCTGTTGCCGTAGCTTGTTTTGGATTTAGGGATCTTCGTAGCCGAAGGATTGACACAATAATTCGAAGCGTGATTTAAAGTAAAACTGTTTATTCACTTCTATGCACTATGATATGCCATGCACTGTTATTGTGATGGTGGTTAGGTTTTATAATAACGCGTTGGCGATGAGCGTAACATTTTATATAGTGGATATAAATTATAGAATATGAGTATGGACATGAAATACAATATATATTAATAAGTTGAAATGATATAAGCAATAAGCGTCGATAAGAAATAGAATATGATCGCAATGAGCGTTAATAAGACAATATAATATGAAAAGCAATAAGAATAGCAATACAAATAATATGTGAACGCAATAAGCGTAGCAATACAAAATAATATGAACGCAATCAGCGTAGATAAGACAAAATAATATGAAAAACAATAAGCGTTGATAATGCAAAATGATTTATAATGGGGATGATATACCGTATAACAATAGTTAATGGCAATTGCTTACAGTAGTTGCCGTAGGACACAGAATTTGTGGTTAATTCTGTTTGAGTTTGAACACTGAATTTGTTTTAATTAAACTTCTGTCGCAGAGTCGTTGCTCGTGATCAGATCGTTGGCGAAGAAGAAGAAGGAGCTCTCGCGGTTCCTTGTATTTATACTATTTTCAGTATTTTCAGTATGAAGGGGGATGCGTAGTATGCGCCTTGACCTATTTACGAATATGCGTCGCAGTAACATTTCTGGGGTTTTTGTAAGGACCAAAAGTTGGTCTATAATTAGACTCACATTTTCGGCACGTACACCAAATATCCCTTGCGATTATGCTTCCGGGGTTTTTATGCTTGGGTATTTGAGATGCTCAACTCACCGAATGGATTTTGGGTGTTTTGGTAGGAAAGGGGTGGTAGTGGCTTTGACTTCTTTGGTCATAGACAGGTTGTGAGATGGGCTCTCGATTTAAGAGGTTTTTGGGGCGAGGGGCTTGTGTAAATTCGATATGAGGGAGGGATTTGTGCCTCGTAGGGCGAATAGGTGAAGGGGATTTGCTGGTTGACCGTCTCGAGATGGCGATCGCTAAGGTACATCGCCAAAGCGGTCAGTGGGCGGGGAAAAGGGGTAAGAGTTGAGGTTTGGGAAGATTTGAGTGGGGTTGTAGAGTGATTGATAAGAGAGAGTTGAAATAACCGCGCGCGAAAATTTGTGGGACGTCATAATTGCATTTGTTTACAAGAATTGCAAAATAAATGGTCAAAAATATGTATTTTTTCAGTGAAATAATTTTTATTAGGTACTCTTATATTTCCACTGTAGGCACCCAAAAGGGGGTTTTTATCGGTTTGTTAGTTCGACAGTTACAATTTTTGGGAAAATATTAAACACTATATTTCAAAGAGCTGTAACTTTCACAATTTTGGAAATTTTCAAAAATACTTCGATATACTGTGGTTTGCAAAATTGTTGGCAGTCGTATGCGGAGCGGGGCAAGGGGACTACCTCGCTCGCGCCGCCCCACTCTCTGCCGCGGACTCCCCAATTCCCCCGCTCGCTCTCTTCGTCCTTCGGTGCTGCTGACCGATTCGTTGACGTGACGCGTCGGCCAATAGCGACAATACGTGTGCTTTACATCTACCACAGTGTCAGAGAAAGTGGGCCTATGAGGATACACTCGATTGGACCACCAATTTTCTGCCGGCAACAGTTTTGCAAACCACAGTATGTTTATATATCCCTAAGAACTACAACATCTCCAAGTTGCATCAAAATCCGAAATGTTACTCCGAAAAGTGTCTGAGTTCGCGTGGAATGACCCATACGTATTATATATGCAATATGCAAATATGCAATTAATGTAATAGATAATTACTATGATTCTACGGTATACTTAAGATAAATATGAGCGAAAACAGCCGAGAGTACAATTCCTTTTTCACCACCCAAAACTAACGACTTTAACACACATTGGGTGATTCACACCCATATCCTGCTACCAACAACCCCAGCAAAACCATTGACACTTACCACACTTGAATAATAGGCCCAAAGTGTAGTAAACTTTCCAATCTAGCACTAGATGGCGCCACTAATAAAAAATTGTAGGTTATGTAAAAGATACAGAGCGTCAAAGTCAACTTATGGGTGGCTCACACCCAGGGTATCAACCAAGGGTTAATACAAAATGGCAGCGCCACAACTCAAGAAAGGAAGCTTCTTCTGTAAAACAGTGTTCCGCGGCCGGAAAAATTTCTCCTTAATTTTTTTCATTTAGAACAAAAAACCAAAAATTTTTGGGTTCCATATAAGATTATCTCGGGAAGTACACGAGGAAATGAAAAAATACTGTTTTTTTTTTGTACGAATGGTGCGTGATTAAACAAAACGTGTCAAGAATTTCGAGGTTGTAGCAATTCCGTGTTTTGTTCACTCACGCACCATTTTTACAAAAATCAATATATTTTAATTTCCTCGTGTAGATTTAATTTTCCCGAGATAATCTTACATAGAACTCAAAAACTTTCGGTTGTTTGTTCTAGGTCAAATATTGAAGGAGAAATCTATCCGGCCGCGGAAATAAATTTAAAAAAAAATTGTGATCATACTGCCAGGTGTGTACAATAATGGCCTTCAAACGGATTTTGTATTCCATTCACTATACTCGCATAAAAAATTCTCAAAATCAGGATGCTTTTCCGGGCTCTACAGTGGTATTACCCCTTAAGGGGAGAGCCCACTGTCTCGGTCCGAAATATAAGGGTGTTTTCAGGACTTTATTTCAACCAAACAACGCAAGTATATCAATTTATTGCTTAGTATAGTTAATAGTGTACATATCGAAAGGTAAGAAATTTTTTTTTCAAACAAATTCATAAATCCGTTTCCTGTATACATATAAATACTTTATTGTTTCCCCGTGAGGTTTACAATTCTTATTCCCTACTCTTACATTTAACCTTACATCTATACGCTTTAATTACTACCCTCTCCAGTCTCGCCCGCACGCTTGCTCCCCCGCTCGCTCGCCCGCTCGCCCGCTCGCTCTCCCGCTCGTCTCCCCTCTCCCGCTCTCCCCACCCCGCCACGCACGCCCCTCCTTCCCCCACCATCCCTAACCTCTGACCCCCGCTTCCGCTCGCTTCCAGCCTCTCACAATCCTTGTTCTTCCATTCTTCCATTGTCACCCCTCTCTTTTCTTCTATCCTCCTTATCCATTCCTCTCCACTTCCCTCATCACACAATACCTCCCTTACCACATCCTGCCATCCCCTTTCCTTCCCCCATTCCGAGCACACCTCCCACACGTGCTCCCACGTCTCCTCCCCCCATCCACACACCCTACATTTCCTCTCCTCCTCCTCCCTCCAATATCTCCCTCCTCTCATCTCATTCCCCAACCTATACCTTGCCATTCTTCTCCACCTATTCTCCTCCCACCCCTTCTTCAAATATCCCGGCACCCCCACTCCCTTTATCCTTCCGTACCACCCATTATATTTTGATTTATTTATCTTTTCCCATCTATCTACCTCCTCTAACCTCCTCCCCCTGCACACCAGCTCCTCCCCCCTCAATTCTCCCCTCCCCCTGACCTTTTCCACTCCCTCCACCGTCCATCCTCTCTCCTCAAAAAATCCGTTTCTTTCCTCCTTCCATCCCCCCAACACCTTTCCCCTTCTTGCCCTACCTTTTAGCTCCTCCCAACATTCCCTCGCCAACTCCCCCCCCCCTGCCCCTCCTCTAACTTCCTCTCATATGTCCAAACCCTCATCCCCGCCCTTCCCGTCATCATACCCCTCTGTAGCTCCTCCCTCACCATATAACCCGGAGTACACCAATCCACCCCCAGCACCCATCTCAAATACCTCTCCTGCAACCTCTCCACCTCTCTCCTCTCTTTCCATCCCCATATCTCCACCCCATACCCCATCGTGGCCCACACCAGTCTATCAAATAGCCATACCCTTTTCCCCCAATCCTTCCCAAACTTCCTCTTCCCAATACCCCATACCTGCCCCATCACCGCCGCTGCTTTCTTCACCCTATCCGTCACTTGTGCCTCCTGCCCCCCACTCGCCATCAATGTATACCCCAAGTACGTGAACTCTTTCACCTCCTCCACCTCCTTTCCCTTCCATCTCCATACCACCTTTTTCCACCTCCCTCCCCCCTTCCTACATCGCATCATCTTTGATTTACCCACATTAAGTTGCAGCCCCTTCCCATCCATATACCTCTCCAGCCTCGCCATCATCCCCTTCATCCCCTCTTCATCCTCTGCCACCACCGCCACATCATCAGCATACGCAAGGGTGTAAACCTTTTTACCCCCTAACCTCACCCCTCCCCATCCACCCTTTTCCGTTTCCTCATCCAAATCCGCCAGGAGCAACGTAAACAAGCTAGGGCTCAGTGGGCAGCCCTGTCTTACTCCTCTAGCTGTCCAAAAAGCCCCCCCCCCCCCATCTCGTCCCCTACCTTTACCCTACATACCGTTTCCTTCAGTACCTCCTCACATCTCTCCACTAGCCCCTCCCTCACACCTCTCCTCCTCATTGCCCTTATTAACACCTCCCTGTCCACCGAGTCAAAGGCCGCCTTCAGGTCAAGGAAGAATATGACCATCCTTCTTTCTTTCCTAGTCACCTGCCTGTTGATCAGAAAATTCAACACATAGATGTTGTCTATGCAACCCCTTCCTCTCCTAAAGCCGGCCTGACTCGGTGGCAGCAACTTCTTCCCCTCAACCTCCTCTCTTAACCTTTCCGCCAACACAGACGCGTACACTTTGTACGCCGTC
Source organism: Andrena minutula (assembly GCA_929113495.1). Taxonomy (NCBI): domain Eukaryota; kingdom Metazoa; phylum Arthropoda; class Insecta; order Hymenoptera; family Andrenidae; genus Andrena; species Andrena minutula. Next base: position 19,422,181 of record OV815993.1, read on the forward strand.
TGCGTCAGCGTCACCCCCCTGTAGTCTTCTACCCTCTTTCCAGCCCCTCTCTTAACCACCGGTACCACTACCCCTTCCCTCCATTCCTCCACCCATCCTTCCCCCTTCCACACCCTGTTACAAATATCCCATAGCCACTCCTCCACCTCTACCCCACCATACTTCCACACCTCATTTGCTATCCCATCCCCCCCCTGCCTTTCTATCCTTCAGATTCCTTATCACCCTCCTCACTTCCTCCTTACTTAACTCTCCCTCCTCATCCTCCTCCCTCCTTCTTTCCCCCCCCTTTTCTCACCCTCCACTCTACTCCTCCTAGTAGCCCTCTAAAATAGTCCTCCCATTCCTCCATTCTAATCCCCTCCTCCACCCTCCTTCTTCTCCCCCTCTCACTATTTACTACTCTCCATACCTGCCCCTCTGTCTTCACCCCCTCGATCTCCTTCTCCCACCTTTCTACCTCCTTCCTCTTTTTCCCCTCACACATAATCTTATAGTCCCTTTTCTTTTTCCTATATTCTTTCCCGTCTCCTCCCTCCCTTGTCCATCTCCTCAACTCCTTTCTTACCTTCCATTTCTCCTCCTTACATTCTTTATCCCACCAACCTCGCCGTCCCACCCTCTCCCCTCCTTGCCCCACCTTCTTTATCACCCCTTTTATCCTGTCCCTCAACTCCCTCCATTCTTCCTGTATTCCTCCCCCCCTCCCTCCCTCTTACCAAATGCCCTTATGAATTCGTCTCTTCCCTTTTCCGTCCAGTTTCCCCTTGCTACCCCTCTTCCCTCCCCCGTTTCCCCCCCTACTAACCCCCCCCTACTCTCCCCCCTCAACCAAACCACCACTGGGTGATGGTCTGACTCCACCCTTTCCGCCACCTCCATTCTCACCACTCTCTCCCTCGTACCCTCGTTTCCTAACACGTAGTCTATCACTGTATTCCCTCTTCCTCCCGTGTATGTCCATTCCCCCTCTTCATCCCCTTCTACGTTTCCATTCAATATCCCCCACCCCCTCTCCTCCATAAAGCTACATAGCCTCCTCCCCTCATTATTCACCTCTCTGTCCTTCGATCTCCTACTTTCCCGTCCCATCTCTTCCTTATCCCCCCCCAAATCTCCCCCTTCACCCCCCGTCCTTGCGTTAAAATCTCCCCCTATCACTACTCTCACTCCCTCCTCTCTCCCCTCCATCCATTCCTCTAGTTCCTCCAGTTTCCTCTGCAGATCCTTATTCACATACAGCCCCACCACCACCCACCACTCCCCACCCATCCTCACCCTCCTCACCATTATGCCCTCCTTCTCCCCCCCTTCCCCTTCCCTTGTTTCCAACCCCTTCCTGACCCCCATTATCATTCCCCCCCTTGCCCTTCCTTTCTTATTCTCCCTTCTTGCCCACTGCTTCTCCCACACATACCCCCTTGGCAACTTAACCCTCACCCTTTCCCAGTCTCTTTCCTCTATCCACGTCTCACACAGTACCATTACCTCCCACTCCTCCAAACCCTTCCAGAACTCTATGTCCTTATTTTTCACCCCTGCCACGTTCCAAAAAGCCACCTTATAACTTCCTTTCCCCACTATATCCTCTCCCTCCCTCAACCTCTCCCCTCCTTTCCCCCCCTTCTCGTTTCCCTGATCCTCCATCCATTTCTCTCCTATTTCATCCCACCTCCTCATCCTCCCATTCACCCACATTTTCATATACCCCACCTGTACATTCATCCCCTTCCTCCTTTCCTCCTCTGCCTCTCTTTCTATTTTCCACTTCCCTCTTCTCTCCTCCTGCGTGAGGTCATCCTCAATCCTCTCCTTCCCGACCTTCAACTTTTTCCTTGCCTCCATAACTTTCCTTTTTTCCTCCTTTCCCGCCAATTTCACTAGTACCATTCCTCTGCCATCCCCTCCCACTTTTCCTATCCTTGTCACATCCTTCATACCCACCCCCTCCAGCCCCATCCTCTCCCAGAGCTTCTTCACCCCCTCCTCCACCTCCCCTCCTTCCCATCCCAATCTCCTTATTATTACATTGTTCCTCCTTCCCTCTCTATCCTTCCTATCCTGCATTACCTCTAGCCTTCTCAGCCTTATTTTCCATTCCTCCACCTGTCCTTCTTCCACCCCTTTCTTACTCGGCCCTCCTCCTTTCTCCCAGCTCTCCACCTTCTCTATCACTTCCAACATCCTTCTGTCCCTTCCCTCCAACTTTTCCAACTTTTCCTCCATACCTTCTCTCCTCGCCTTCTCTTCCCTCATCCACTCTTCCCACTTCCTTCTTTCCCCTCTCCATTTCTCCTCCATCCTTCTTCTTTCCTCCCTATCCTTCCTCATCTCCTCCTTCATCTCCCTTATCTCCGTTATTAACTCTATCACCACTCCCTCTATTCCCCCTCCCCCCGGCTCCTCTCCGTCTTCTCTCCCTTTTACTGGTGACCTTCCTGTTTTACCACTCTTTTTAAATCCTCTCCATTCCTCTCTTTCTGAATTCCCCACCTCCTCCTCTCTTCCTCTCTTTTTTCCCATCCCACTCTCCAAGCTCCCTATACTGCTCCCCACACTACTTCCACTGTCCTTCCTATTCCTTTCCTTTATCTCTTCCCTCCCCTTGACCTTCCCCCCCCCCCCTTCCTCCCCTCTCCCCCTGACTGCCCTTCTCCCCCAGACCCCCCAGCCCCAATCCCACCTAAATTCCCTTTCAGCATTCTCCACTATCCTTTTCCCTCTTTTAAAAATTCCCGCCTTCTCTGCCGACACCTCTACCTCCTTTCCTCTCCGACAGGTGTCACTCCTTGCACTTATCCTTGCTCTTTCCCGCCACACTTCCCTCACCACTATCACCTAACCTCCAAACCTTCCCTTCTCCCTTCTATATCCTTGCCACTGTTACTCCTAGCCCTTTCCCTCTTATCCCTATCCTTTCCACCCCTCTCCCTTCACCTCTACACTTGCACTCCACTCCCCTTTTCACCTTCTCTCCACTCTTTCTCTCTCTCACACACGCCACTCGCTTCCAGCACACCTTTCACTCCTCGCGACCGGAAACGGAAGTCCCCGTTTCCTGTATACTCTTCGTCAAAATTTGCGCTGCGGCAAAAACATGCTACTCGCGTTGACAGTCCCCAGGCCATATGGTTAATCGGAATTCAAAAAAACAGTAATATTTAGAAACTAGAAGCCTGCCTCTATTACGTGACGATCAGAAAATGTCAAAATTGTAAAAAATAACAAAATGGCGGACCACTGAAAAAAGTCGCATTTTCGGGGTACAAAGTTGGACAAATGTTGTTAAAAAAAATAGAAACAGGTCAAAAATTGAAAAAAGCTGATCGTCACGTAATAGCGACGGGTTTTCCGAACAATAAATGCCCTTGCTCCTGTCAATTGGACGTATAGTTTTCTCTGTAGACTGTCAACGCGGTTGAAAAATGTCATTCTGAGGAAAACGCGTTCAAAGTTCCGCGGGGCTGAGTCGCGCGTTTGACACCGCTTCACGAAAAACACCATATCTCCGTCAATTTTGCGAATTTCTTCATAAAATTTGGAGAAAACATTCTTGAAACGTACATCTTTCAGAAAATGTAAAAAAAAATAAAAATTTTCAGATTTGAGACAGTGGGCTCCCCCCTTAAAAGGGTGTGGAAAAAATTTCAAAAAACCCATGTAGAAATGGCTCGCTCAGAGATGGGAGTCTGAGGTCAGGCTACGGGGCTTTGCCCAGCATCGGATACAAAAGCAATTTGTACCCCGACCATCGTTCTTCTGACATATATATCCGCTGTAATCTAGTTCTCTCGGGACAAACTGCGCGAGAAGCTTCGCCACCTGATGGTGAAATATCGCGCGGACCGAATATGCGCATGCAAGAGCGAAGTAGATTGTCGTATACACGGGCCACGTGGTCTGCAAAACAGTTGTATACATGAAATTTTTGCATATAAATTACATGTTAATAACGCCTTTTTGAGACATATTACATAGCCTATGTCCGTTCTTGTTATTCAAGGACGCTGTAGTTAATATTTCGTAATGATTGGTTCAGGACTTTTTGAGATTTTTGTGTACATACAAACAAACGCAGTAGCTTTATTGTAATTGTAAGATAGTAAGATAGTAAGATAAGATAGTAAGATAGCAATATAGTAAGATAATATCTATGCAAATTTTTATCCTGAAATGTTATCAACGCTATCGTTTTATGTTTAGTTTCATGTACAGTAACAGAAGTAGAAAAATGTGAAGGTGAAGCGATGGCAAATAATCGAAAAGGTAAATTAATTTTCTTCTACGAGTGGAATATTGTTTTGAAATGGGTATCCAATGGAAAATCGGATAAGAAGATCGAGGGCAAAATAAACATTCCGAATATGTCTGAAGAAAATGATATCTCGGAAGTTGACGTAAGTAATACACCTTAAAACTTATTCGTAGCTATTTAAGTATTCATAAATACTCACATTGCGAAACTGTATTAACGAATATAAGGTATGAAATTATATCAACATGTAGAAAATTCTTAATCCTTAGAGGGCCGACTTTTTTAAAAAAATATTGGTTTTCCGTTTCCAAAGTATACAGGGTCATCCGCTAAAACTGCAACCTACGCGCGCGCGAACAGGTAAAATGGCAACAGCGCCTCACGGACGCATTCCACTACAACTATGCATCAGCCTGGCGTTCGGAGGGTTGCCAGCAACCGCTAGGCAGCAGCGATGCCCGCGCTTCGAAAATTTTAGGATGGCCTCCTTCAAATTATCGTCGCAAAGTGTTATTTGAAATTTTCCGGCCCGGGTTGAAGAATTTGGGGCCTTTTTCATATAACTTTTGAACAATAAAAGATATCGGAATGCAATCTGCGCCGAAAAATGAGGAAAAATTATTTCGTCTTAATGATGGATAATTTAAAATATTTTGCGTTTACTTAATTTTTTTTATCAATTTTTTAATCGTAATTGTTGTGAAAAGCTTTTGCAAACTGTTTATTTCATACTGTATTTAATGCTCTTTTTAAAATTCATGGTGTTGATAAACAATAGGCTAGTTTTTTCTGTATCATTACTTTCATAAATTAAGAAATTAAATTTTCATTCAATTATGTGGTAGTTGTGCAAACTTCAAAATCTATTGTTCTGGTTTTCATTTTTATAATTTTATCCTTAATGAAGTGCATGCATAGATCGGACGTAACGGGTAACTAAGCGGACGTATCTTTGATTGTAGCGGTGTTTGAATTTTTTCTAGAATTTTTGTGTCTGAATGTTTTATCCTTTTAGCTACTCAACGCCACGCCCATCCGAGATGGGCAAAAGATTATTTCAAATAAAAAATTAAATTCGTCTAAAAGACGAAAATTTTATTCGAGACTCATGAATAAGATTTACCGCGAGTAAATATTTAATCGTAGCGTTCATAATTGAAATCATGGTTATTCAATCGTCGGCCACGATTGAATGACTTCAGCCAGAAAATTAAAATCGCCGGCCACGATTGAACTACTTCAGCCAGGGAGTTCAATCGTGGCTCGCGATTGAATTTCCTTCTGCCAGGGAGTTCAATCGTGGCTCGCGATTGAATTGCCTTCTGCAATGGGTAGTGTAATCAAGAATGAATGAACAGTGGTCTCGTATTCAATCGTATTTATTCGAATGAAGCTCGATAACCTCGAGACTTGCGAGAGCCTTTGATCGATGCCGCGCGATGCCCGAGCCGAGCGACATTGTATCGTTCACCCGTGTAAACTGACGCCTGGAGTTACTTGGCGATGTGTCATCTATTATACGAAAAGTGAATTTCTTTATTTTTCATCGTATCAATATGACAGTGATACCGATGCATTCCTGGCGTTCTCACGATTAATCGTTCACAAAATAATTTAAATCCGACTACTTTTAATGGAGTTTAATTACAATTAGTAATTCAGTTTGTAAGTGCAATTAAATTAGGCGTCATTAAAATCATGCAGAATTCATTAATTGTAAATTGTAACTGTTAGTTAACCAATCAATTTATTTTTTAATTGATTGGTGCGAAACTCTGGTTAAGACCATCGCAAAGTAGAGGTAATAATGCAGGGTATTGTTAATGTTGCAGTTGAAACGCGCGCTCCACAGTGCTTTAAAATACGATTGTAGTTGAGCAAAATTTTTTTTGTCGTTAGTTTTTCCTGTGCATATGCATACTTTAATATTATTTACTCATTTATTATTTTTAGTGTTTTTTTTACTAATTTATTGTTATTTTTGCATGATTTTGTGTGTAAGTACAAATAAAGGTGTTCTCGGTAAAACTTAATATTTACAGATTAGAATGAATTAGTTTAATGGTAAATTATTATAACCACATCCCGTCTAATATACGTTCTCTATCATCGTTTGCTGCATTTAAGCTGAATGCTCGTTATTTCATCCTCTCGCGGTTCCCTATGTAAATGGCTTTTTCTTATGCTTACCCTGTTCTTAGTTATTTTATTTTATTGTATTTAGTATTATTTGTTTTCTTCCATATTTTTATCTATCAACAACTTTTTAGATTAGGTTGTAGTGCAGCAGTTAATGTTGAACCTCGCCTACTCTCCATTGTAATTTTAATTGTAATGATGTAATAAAGACATTTAATAATAATAATAATAATGATAATAATAAAATATTAGCTTTTAAAGAAAACAACATGTATGTTTATTCAAACATAAAAAGATGCAAAGAGTAATCATAAATATGTAAAATAATAACACTAAAAGTAAGAAACGAGTAAATACTATTAAAGTATACATATGTACAGGGAAAAGTAACGACAAAAATAATTCTTCTCAACTAGAATCGTATTTTAAAGCGCTGCTTTAAAATTTTCTAATATTTGTATGTATATGTAAGTAGTGCTCGTTAACCTGATCCAAATTCCAAAATCATGATCCCTATCATTCTTCCTTCATTGAAGAGTCGAAGACATATTATGTAAGGACCCTTCAGTAGCGAACGCTCGACACGGATCGCCGAGAACCATGGGGTCATAAAAGACAAGGATACCACTAGCCATTAAGAACGGAAAAATGTGAATTTCTTTATCGGATATGCACGAAAGTGACATCAATTGTCTCCTTCTGTTTCCCTGGCAAAAATTGTAACAAACTTGACGTAATTTGGGCCATAATTAACGAAATTACATATGCATACAATTAATTTACACAATTTACACGTAACTCCATTAAAAGTAGTCGGATTTAAATTATTTTGTGACCGATTAATCGTGAGAACGCCAGGAATGCATCGGTATCACTGTCATATTGATACGATGAAAAATAAAGAAATTCACTTTTCGTATAATAGATGACACATCGCCAAGTAACTCCAGGCGTCAGTTTACACGGGTGAACGATACAATGTCGCTCGGCTCGGGCATCGCGCGGCATCGATCAAAGGCTCTCGCAAGTCTCGAGGTTATCGAGCTTCATTCGAATAAATACGATTGAATACGAGACCACTGTTCATTCATTCTTGATTACACTACCCATGGCAGAAGGCAATTCAATCGCGAGCCACGATTGAACTCCCTGGCAGAAGGAAATTCAATCGCGAGCCACGATTGAACTCCCTGGCTGAAGTAGTTCAATCGTGGCCGGCGATTATAATTTTCTGGCTGAAGTCATTCAATCGTGGCCGACGATTGAATAACCATGATTTCAATTATGAGCGCTACGATTAAATATTTACTCGCGGTAAATCTTATTCATGACGAATAAGACTGAAGTATTTTTTATTTAATACGACATTTAAATAATTTTGTATTTAAATAATGCCCATCTCTGACGCCCATACTGGCTTCCGTTAATGTCATTTCTTGAAACGATGCGCCATTATTGTGCCTTTTACACGCAAGTGGCGAAATATCTCTGCGTACAAAGGTATAGCGCCGCGGTCAACCCTATCGTAGCTAAAAAATTTTAAATTGAGACTGGTACGAGATCAGTCGACATTATTTTCAAACCTCATTACAGTAATCTGGTGTCCGAGTGATAAACCGAACATAAAAACGGAACGCGCAGCTCGATTACCTGGGTCGGAAAATTCCCAATACCTAGCTCTTTGCGACGTTAATTTGAAGGTGACCATCCTAAAATTTTCGAAGCTCGGGCATCACTGTTATCCAGCGGTCGCTGGCAGCCCTCCGCTGGGCTGGTGCATGGTTGAAGTGGAATGCGTCCGTGAGGCGGTGTTGCCATTTTACCTGTTCGCACGCGCGTAGGTTGCAGTTTTAACAGATGACCATGTATACAGGGTGTTACTCTACCTATAGTCAATACTTTGGGGGCTGATTCTACAGGCATATATAAGTCGAATATCAAGAGTGACGAAATTGCGGTAAATGCTTCGTTTATTAATTATCGATGGTTAAAGATTGGAGCCTGAATGACGGCAACTCGCAGGCCAGCCAAGGGGCGTGCAGTGGCGGCGGATGCGTGACGGATTTGCCATGTAGAGCACATACTTACTTACCTACCTCGCCGAAACTGTGACATACGGTACTTGCGATAATTTATCAAAAGACGCAAACGTTGTTCGGCATTAAACCTGCCTACTCGTAAAAATCCACAAGGGCATATCAAAACCCGCCCAACGGGATTCTCAAGTAGAGAGGGTGAATGCCATTGCCTTTGAAAATATTGCCCTCAAAAATCACCCACACGGCCATCCAAAGCACCGCGATTGTCCCGTCCGCGATTGTTCACTTAATTACTCACACGCACCACGATTAGTTTTCTCGCGAATGTCCATGTCTTCACGCACCGCGATTGCAGTCTGTGCTCGCGTTGACGACAGTCGTCAAACTGAGGAGACCTTGACCAAATCCCTGGAGGAAGGACACGAACAACGTTACGAATAAACAACCTACATACAATGTATCGCTACACTTTCTCCGAGTCGCTCGGGCGATGATAGACATTATGCGATAAATTAAATTCTTTATTCTTCATGGAATCGATAGGTATGGCAGTGACACCAATGGATTCCCTATGTTTTTCCGATGAAAATCATATCAAATGTAATGTAAATCGGATTACTTTTAACGAAGCTAATTTTACATGAGGCCCGCGTGTGCCTGTGCTAGAGAATCACAGCTGTTTCGCACGGCCAGTCAATGCCCCCGACGAGACCGTTCCGCACTGAGTTTCGTGGCCTCCGACCGCGACGCTCGAGATCAGGGGGCCATACAATGTTGCGCACTAGAAAGCGACGAATCTGAAATTATTCTGCATTTCTCATCAGATCTTTGCGAAAGTGGCGTCGATCGATTCCTTATGGAAAAACATAGAGAATCCTTTGGTGTCACTGCCATACCTATCGATTTCATGAAGAATAAAGAATTTAATTTATTGCATAAGCTGTGTATCATCGCTTGAGCCACTCGGCGAAGGTGTAGCGATACATTGTATGTAGGTTGTTTATTCGTAACGTTGTTCGTGTCCTTCGTGCAGGGATTTGGCCAAGGTCTCCCCAGTTTGACGAGTGTCGTCAACGCGAGCACAGACTGCAATCGCGGTGCGTGAAGACATGGACATTCGCGAGAAAACTAATCGTGGTGCGTCGGTGTAATTAAGTGAATAATCGCGGTGCGTGAAGACATGTACACTCGCGAGAAAATTAATCGTGGTGCTTGTGTGTAATTAAGTGAACAATCGCGGACGGGACAATCGCAGTGCGCGAAGACATGTACACTCGCGAGAAAATTAATCGTGGTGCGTGTGTGTAATTAAGTGAACAATCGCGGACTGGACAATCGCGGTGCTTTGGATGGCCGTGTGGGTGATTTTTGAGGGCAATATTTTCAAAGGCAATGGCATTCACCCTCTCTACATGAGAATCCCGTTGGGCGGGTTTTGATATGCCCTTGTGGATTTTTACGAGTAGGCAGGTTTATTGCCGAACAACGTTTGCGTCTTTTCATAAATTATCGCATGTATCGTATGTCACAGTTTCGGCGAGGTAGGTAAATAAGTATGCGCTCTACATGGCAAATCCGTCACGCATCCGCTGCCACTGCACGCCCCTTGGCTGGCCTGCCTCGCGCGGCCCGCTGTCCGTCGAGTTGCCGTCATTCAGGCTCCAATCTTTAACCATCGATAATTAATAAACGAAGCATTTACCGCAATTTCGTCACTCTTGATTTTCGACTTATATATGTGTGTATAATCACCCCCCAAAGTATTGACTATAGGTAGAGTAACACCCTGTATGTATAATAATATATACGATCCAAATATTATTTTTTAGTTGCTACTTAAGGTAGAATTTATATAGAAATAGAGTGGCATTTTGCTATAGTAAGTGTAGAGACTACAATACATAATGTATCCGAAGAAGGTGAGAGCATATGGCAGGAATTCTTGTTGCAGGAAATTGAAATTCTAATGGTATTAATTCAAGGATAATGAACGTAGATATTAAATTATTATTTTATGGGTGTTAGAATAAAATTAATTTAGTATGTTTATTGGAGAACTGAAATCTTGTTAATGGGAAATTAATATAATTAATGAATAGCGTGGCAACTACTGGGGATTTTAAAGTATTATGAATATTTTTCACAAAAGATTGAATTCAAAAGTATCAAGGGGGGTGTGTCTTCAGCGTACTTTGTTCACTAATGTGACTTGCTTCACATTGCTAAATTTAAACCAGGGATGCCCAAATGGGCGGTCCGGTATTACGAGCATTCATCGCGTTTTCCAAAGCTCGCGTGGAAGGGGGTGCTCGAAACCAATGACGTTGCGGGCATGTCACGGATGGAGAAAACTCTAGTTGAGTGCGTGTAGGCTCATACCCTGTAATCAGCATGTAACCGTTACATCCTGATTTCATTGCAATTAATTTGATTTGATTTGTGGTTATAGGCTGATTTCAAGTCGTTTGGATTTGTGGTTATGGTTTATATTTATTGATGACTAGGTAATTTTTTTAAAACCCTGGGGCGGCTTCTTTTTTCTCATAATTTTGTATTGTCCTCGAAAATACGTATGCCTGTAAAGTTTCAAGTCTATTGGATAGTTAGAAGTGGGTTCAAATTGAGTTTCTAGATTTGAACTAATTAAACATACATACAAACAAACTGAGGATTGAAGTTGAATAATAATCGTTTAATAAGAAACTGTTTGTTAATCAGATGTGTAAGTGGGACTTAAGTTAAAGCCTATTCCGTCCAATTATATAATATTATTGTTTAATGATTAGTCAATTCCTGTTTTTTCCCAAATCCTAAAATGTAGAACACTGGGGCTCCAAGAGCCCCAGTTGTAAAAGCCTACGCCGTATTAATTCAATTTGAACTCATTTCCAACTATCCAATAGACTTGGAACTTTACAGGCATTCGTATTTTCGATGACAATACAAAATTTTGAAAAAAAGAAACCGCCCCAGGAGTTTAAAAATTACCTAGTCATCAATAAATATAATCCATAACCACAAATCCAAACGACTTTGTTGCGGCCGCGCACAGCGACCGGCACCGGGCGTTCAAAAGTGTGCCCGCTGACTCGTAGCAACCGCCAACAAGTCAGCTGAGGCCTTTGACTTTGGCTGTTTACGCCAACCGTCTTTTCGAAGCGCTCGCCCGGCGACCGTTAGTTCGAACACCTCAACGTCGTGACACGCACGCACGCACTTCGTTCTCTGCGCCCATTGCGCCAAATTCGCTTTTGTATCGCGACCCATTGTCGCTCAACGCCCACGCGTTTTGTACTATAGTGTTTTGTCTCATTGTATCTCTGTGTGTGACGTCCAGTGGCCAAAGTGACCACTGGGGAAATAAATCGTGCCAGTCCACAACGGTCATCTGATTCGAGCACCTTTGTCTCGAGAGCTTCCCAGCACCGGCAATTTTTTAACTTTCGCTCCCAGCGAAAACAGACTTGAAATCAGCCTATAACCACAAATCAAATCAAATTAATCGCAATGAAATCAGGATGTAACGGTTACATGCTGATTTCAGGGTATGAGCCTACACGCACACTACTAGAGTTTTCTCCATCCGTGACATGCCCGCAACGTCATTGGTTTCGAGCACCCCCTTCCACGCGAGCTTTGGAAAACGCGATGATTGCTCGTAATACTGGACCGCCCATCTGGGCATCCCTGATTTAAACTAAATTTTGTTCATTTACCTTATTTGAGAAATTTCCAGCAGCTTGTGCGAAAGAAGATGCTTCTCTGTCTATGTAAAATAAAAACCTTCTCCGGACAATCTCCAAGCCTGTGTGTCCGTCTTCATCTATTCAAGCCTGTGCGTCCCCTTCATTTCTATCCAAGCCTGTGCGTCCCCTTCATTTCATTTTTAAAAACTCTGAATTAAAAATAGTTTGCTAGTATAAAAATATATCTGACAATTTACATGCAATTTGTTAGAATATATTATATTATTTTGTCCATGCATGGTACAAATTTTAAAAAACTTATGCGAAAGAAGATGCTTTTCTATCGAATCGAACCTTCTTCGGACAACTTCCAAATCTGCGACTCTACATAAAAAGTCTATTAAAAAATTTTGGCAACTTACCTTGTTAATTGAGACTATAATTCAGTGTCCTAATGTGGTGTAAAAACTCGTGATATTTCAAATTTGGATTTGGACAACTTACCTTATTTAATACTTCGCTGGTTATGAGTGACTAACGCTTGACAGGTTATAATTTGGCGACTTACCTTGTTAGTTGAGACAATAATTCTGTCACCTATTTAGTGTAAAAAAAACTTGTGACATTTTTAATTCGGATAACTTACTTTATTTGACACTTAGCACTTTAGGTTATGTAAGTATGTACAATGACGGATGACGATCCCAGCCGAATGATTCCGAGAGTCTACGATCGACGAACGAAACATGTGTTAATCCCTCTTTTGGCTGAGGGTGTGCGTGTAACGCGTATACGTATTATGTCGACGAAAGTCGACGATTATGGTTGACGAAAAATTTCTTGGAGAATCAGGAGAATCAGAAGAAAAATCTTATCGTTTCCGACTGATCCATCACACGATATATTCACTCTGTCATGCGTGGACCGATTTTATTGATTTTGGTCTTATTCGAAAGCTGATATGCGGTTTACATATGAAAAATGCCTTTAAATTTAGACGCGTAAAGGTACACGGCAGCGACAGTCGACATATACAGGGTGTCTTTCATGTACTTGGCGTCGAGACGCTGCCGCGTCTCTAGATATTCACTTCAAATAAATACTTTATTTGTAAAATTTAGGCGACGAACTATTGCTGTATTTCGCCAGTTGTTTCATATGCATTACGTGGTTGTAAATTCCTGATCCCAGAGTTTCATGCATTTCCCTATTGAAATGTTGCTTCAAGTCTTGATTCAAGTCATCATTGCTTTTTCTCGTACATAGGACATATGTCTGTTCGCGAGTAGGTGTCATGAATGACGTGACTTTGGTTTCCCAAATAAATTCACATTTATAAGGGCCTTCGGCCGAACCGCTTGACAAGGAGACTGAATGACGTAAACCAAGTGCGAGTAAAATAGCGGTGCACCAGCGAGAGACCCTCGGTCGACGGCGACTTGAGTCATCCAGTACTGAATATTAAAATGTTCATATTTCTCATTACACCTCGATACTGTACTATCTCTGCTGGTGTACTTCCTCGTGCCTTGAAACACTCCTTTGTTGTTCCAATTCCCAAAACACCTCATGCAACCTCTCTTGATTCCCTTCGTCTTATCTCTCTTACTCCCTTCTTATCTAAGGTGCTTGAGAAATTTTGCATCACTCAGCTTCAGAGGTTTTTCACCTCCACTAATGTTGTTCCAGTCTTTCAGTCCTGTTTTCGACGTGGTCATAGCACTACTACATCCATGCTGCATTTGTCGGATACTGTATTGCGTGACTTTGATTCTAGGCGTCTATCTGCTATCATCTCCTTAGACTTTTCTAAGGCATTTGATACGATTGATCATGACCTGCTGATTGCTAAACTTCGACATACGGGTTTGTCCTCTTATGCCCTGGCTTTTCTGGAATCGTTTCTTTCTTCTTGCACTCAGCAGGTCATGCTTCACCAGTTCATGCCGACGGTCTCATTTATTAGCGCGGTTAAACGTGGTGTACCTCAAGGCTCAGTACTTGGGCCACTGCTATTTAGTATTTATGTAATAGACCGACAGCCAGTGAATATTTTACCTACGTCATTTTTTAATGGAAATAATTCTTATTTTATGAAATCATGTATAGAGACGATAACGGAAAACATCGTCTGGCAGTCGGGCGTTAGAACAACGACGCGTGGGCGGACGTTGAAAGTGCGAAAAAAAAAAAAAAGTAAAATTACGTTATTTTTTAATGGCTGATTTTTGGTGTGGTAATTAATAACATAATGATAAGTTATAAAAAAATGTTGCCAGACGTTTTTATTAGAACTTAAGGGGTGCCAGACGTTCATAAAATTGCATTTTTACAATGATCATTTACGTCATAGATAAATGGCTGTTTCTTTTTTTGAACTTTAAGTTAGAACCCCTGTAACACTAATATACAATTGCCAGACGAAAATCGCGGAACTAACACCTTGCCAGACGTGAGCAAAGTCTCGGTCGACGCGCACGTCGACACCTCGACACTACACTTAATCTATTACACTGTCGAACACGATTTTTGGTCTGCACTAACCGCTGGATAACTCTTGTAGAGTTTTTGGCCCTGAACACAAATCCGCAAGCAAAATTGTTTTATCACCTTCAGTTTTTGAGAAAATCGATTTAGAAAAAAAACGGAAATTTTCAACTTTGAGCATCTTTTTTGTCGAAAATTAAGGGTCTAGGAGAAAATCTGACCATTCCACGCGATGCAGCAGACATTTTTCCTTCGGAAAGCATCGACAGAAGTGGTAAGTCTTGTTTTGTTTTCAATACAGAAGCGAAATAGTTTTGCAAAACGTGCGGTGTCGACAGTGGTAGTCACGCGCGTTAAGCGATTGTATTACGCTGAGCGGCAGTGGATCGCGCGCCGCCGTTGACTACCACTGTCGACACCGCATGTTTTGCCAAACTATTTCGCTTCTGAATTGAAAACAAAACATGACTTGCCACTTTTGTTGATGATATCCGAAGGACAAATGTCTGCTGCATCGCGTGGAATGGTCAGATTTTCTCCTAGACCCTTAATTTTGGAAATAAATTGAAAGATATCTTCAAAAATGGGTGCATTTCGGGTGTCATTTTCCCTTTGATCGTTGTTTAGACATATTTAAATGTTCATGATGTAATAATAACTTACACCGTTGTATTCGGGAGGGTTCATAGAATAATTCGACGAAGAGAGCATCCAAATAAGTATTATCGTTTGGACGCAAAAGATGTTCAAAGTCGAAAATTTGCAGTTTTTGTCAAAATCGAGTTTTTCAAAAACTGAGGGTGATGGTGACAAACGGTTTGCGGATTCGTGTTCAGTGTGAAAATCTCTACCAGAATCACCGAATGGATATTGTGGAACAGAAAAAAGTTTCATTTTGTTGGACTGTGTTACTGTAATACTTCCTCAACAATAATATACGTTTTTCAGACATATACAGGGTGTCCCAGAATTGATGTACATCCCGGAGCATGCAATATTCTGATGGAAAAAGACATCGAAAAGTCCTTAACCGTTTTGGGATCCGGGGTTTCGTTTTCGAGATATTAAGAAAAAACGCCGACCAATCAGAGCGCGAGCTTTCCGCTGGAGCTCCCGCGCTAGCGTGGCCGCGCGCCGGGCCGCGCTGCGACTACGAACAAGCAAGGCGGCATGCATCGCAGGAAATTGCGTAGAATGGCAAATGAAAAAGACGTAACAAAAAAAATCTAACCTTTTGCCATGGTTTGTTTGCCATTTAAAGTGAATAATGAATGAAGGATGAATGGATGAAAATCATATGTAACGTAAAAGGACGAATACACAATTGTTTTTTTTTTTTTTTTTAGAAGAATCGAAAATACTAATTATTTGAAGTGAGGGGATAAAGAACATGTAAATTTCCTTTTCTAATAACGTAAAAACGAAAAGGTAATGCAACAGGGAACGAGTGAAAAGTGATCGTAGTTCGTTATTGTGACAAAAAACCGTAGTTCAATAACGGCCAACACTGGTTGTTGATAATGAATAAGTCGGAAATAAACCATAGCCTGCGTTAAATTTAAAAAATATTAGTCGCCAATAATGTAATTAAAACTGACCCCTTCGGAAATTCACCTGCAGCTTGAAAACCTGTGTCATTAGGTCACTGAACCGATCCTGGTCATCGACAGACGCGCCGAGTGTACAGCTGATCTCACGTACACGACACCATCCAAAGTTAAGGGTCGCAACGTCAAGTGCGTCCAGGCCACACATGTACCGAATTCACTTCACTGTACGCCTACTAACACTGATCACTTAATGTATTATTCATAGAACATGTTCTTTCTACGTTATAAAAATTTATGGAAATTAATTTTTACTTGGCGTCCGAAGCCGTGGGTATTCCCGCGCAAATTCTCACGCTGCAGCACTTGCGTCCCCGTTGTTCGGGGGGGGGGGGGGGGGGGGGATTACACCCAGAACATAGCGTAATACTCTCGAGCAGTGAACATTTCTGCGACGTGATTGCTTTCTGACTAACAAGATTTTTTCCAAGCGACTTCTTCTATCTCCAAATAGTTTCTCTCGTTCCATTATGAGTTGAACCCCACCAGGCCAAGAGGCTTCAGGTAGAAAGAAGCCAGCACATTTTCGAAACACATGTGCTTGGCAGAAGTGCGACGAACGGGCTATCGTGCTCTTTTACAAAGGTCCGCGTTCCGTCCTTTTACTGCAAATGTGCCCATTGCTTCGAGGTCGGCAGTAGACAGCACGTGTTTGGGTTCGAAAGGGTCCGAAGAGAAGAGAAACAGAAAGTCTTCGAGTTGCTATACTGAAGAAAATCCTGCTTCCTATTTCCCTATTCCGATACCCTGAGTTCACGTCTGCTACGAGGCGGAACTAACTAAGCCATAAATTACCCAAAACTGTAGGAAACCGTTGTCTACCGCGACCCTAGTGAAATGCTCTGGCCGAACAGCCTGATTAATTTTTGGGAACTAGCAATTAAAAAGTATTATTTAACATCAATACGGCTCGCGAAGAGACACAGGAAGAAAGAGAGCATGTAGTTCGCTGACTGCACGTAGTCCGGCCTGCTTCGTCCTACCTTCCAATTAAAGACGGATCCCTTATCTCTCGAGTATTAACACGCGCTCGAATTTCAAAACAAAAGCACGCGTCGACGTATTCCGTGCCAGAGACAGTGGGCTTGAAGTCCGATTGGCCCTAATCTAACCCATCTGCCCTGCATCCCTCCCAAACGGCCACTGTTCTGAAGAGGCCCTCTTCACAGCAATATCTCCTCCCCAAGACCCACATTCATTATTCACTTTAAATGGCAAACAAACCATGGCAAAGGGTTAGATTTTTTTTGTTACGTCTTTTTCATTTGCCATTCTACGCAATTTCCTGCGATGCATGCCGCCTTGCTTGTTCGTAGTCGCAGCGCGGCCCGGCGCGCGGCCACGCTAGCGCGGGAGCTCCAGCGGAAAGCTCGCGCTCTGATTGGTCGGCGTTTTTTCTTAATATCTCGAAAACGAAACCCCGGATCCCAAAACGGTTAAGGACTTTTCGATGTCTTTTTCCATCAAAATATTGCATGCTCCGGGATGTACATCAATTCTGGGACACCCTGTATATCGGAAATAACGATTTTCGTCTGGCAATATTTTTGTGTAACTTACCATTATGTTTATAACTTACTTAACATTTTTTTATAACTTACCATTATGTTATTAATTACCATACCAAAAATCAGTCATTAAAAAATTACGTAATTTTACTGTTTTTTTTTTCTCGCATTTTCAACCTTCGTCCACGCGTCGTTGTTCTAACGCCCGACTGCCAGACGATGGGTTCCGTTATCGTCTCTATACATGATTTCGTAAAATAAGAATTATTTCTATTAAAAAATGACGTAGGTAAAATGTTCACTGGCTCTCGGTCTATCAGCTTGTAAAGGATTTTGATAGTGGCAGGGCTGATTCTGCTTAACGTGAGATGGCTGCTGACCTGTTACGCCTCACGGCTTGGGCTGACTCTCACGGTTTGCAGTTAAACCCCGCTAAATCATTTTAATTGGTTGTGCGCTCTCCTGCTTTACGTCAACAGCTGTCGTTTTTTGTTATTTCCTGGGGCTCTACATCTCTTTCTATGCAACCTTCAGTTAAAATCCTCGGTGTTACCCTCGATCCTCAGTGGTGTTTTGACCAGCATGTTGCTGTCTTGTGCCGTTCTGCTTTTGCTCGTCTACGGTTCCTGTATCCTTCTCGTCGTATTCTATCTACCCATGCGAAGCTCTCGCTATGTCAGTCAATTGTTATTTTTCTGTTTGACTATGCTGATGTTGTGAATGCCCTTGTCTCTCTACTCGTATCTCGTCTATAGTTCAACATATCCAGAATTCGTGTCTTCGTTATTCCTATAATGTCCGTAAGTTTGACCATATTTCGCCGTTTTTCCTTTGCTGCGGCTGCCTCAATGTCAGACAGCGGTGGATCCTCCACCTGTGCTGCATCGTTCACAAGGCTTTGGAATCGGATACGCCTATCTATCTGAGTGAAATTCTATACAGTAACACTTCTATGCACTTTGTTTTTGCACCATCTACTAGGCGTGGTGCTGATCTGGCTGTGCCTGCTCATTGGACGATCAAATTTACGGCATCTTTCTCCTATTTATTCTGCTTTTACTACAATTCTCTTCCTTTGGAAATTCGTTCTCTGTCTTCTATTCCCGCTTTTAAATCTGCTGCCCGTTCTTTTATTCTTGTCCACTATGTGTAGCTCCCTTTGTCTGTTGTCCTTTGGTTCTTTCTGTCGCTTTTCTGTTGTTAATCTAGCTAACTTTATTTCTGATATTTAATGTTTTGGGGTTTGGTTGCAAAGCAGCAGGTATGCCACCCATTTATCGCATAATTCATGTAATTTTGTGATGAATAAACACGAATTATTATTATTATTATTATTATTATTATTATCATTATTATTATTATTATCATTATTATTATTATCATTATTATTATTATTATTATTATTATTATTATTATACGAGTGTTACCACCGATGGATTGGTGAGTTTATGTTCACGAAAATAAGTCGAGACGCGAAGCAATTCAGTGTATTTTTTCTTAGGAATACATGATTACGACACACAATACGTTCACTAAAAATGGACTGAATTGCTCCATGTTTGGCATCATTTTCATCGAGAAACCCTAAAATTTTCATTGATAATACTTTCATCAACAGTTATCAAAAACATGAACACTTTATCTGCGCCGTCGGTTTTATTGCTCTCGGCTGTCAACGGGTGGTCTACTCGGGCCCGAAGGTCCTCGCTCGTAGCAAGAAAGCAAAACGGTGGGGTGTGTAGGTCTTTCCTGACAATCCGAGCCCAACCATTTGCGTACTCACACTATCGCTTATTAGCATTTATACGGGGTGATTCGCTAGCTAAGGTCGGTATCATATATATATATTAGTCGGTGAGCTTCGTGAGGGGTATTCTCCCACTACGTTTGTTTGCCTCGGTGCTCCTTTTCTCAACGTTTTCTGACTCGCTCTCGCCTTCGCAGAACAAGAGTGAGCCAGAAGTGGTGGGGATAGTGCCAAGATTCTGGCGTGTAGGCCAAGTCGAGCTGTCAGCGTAGAAATACACACATCAGAATAGGTGTGCATTAGCAACGAAAAAATTGAGGAACTTTATTGGTTAGAACATGGATTCGTTCTCGATAGCTTCATCTCGTATTGGTCTACGCATAGCTTAGCAACGCACACAACTATTACGTTAAGGATAAATAACAGCCAACCGGCTAGGTTCAGGCGGAGCCGAGCAGCGTTCCCTTTACCCCACCATACCCTGCGACGGCCGCGCTACTCCAACTGACAAATCAGCGATCGTCAGATGGTGGTGGCTGATTTCTCCTCGATCGCTGCTCGCAAAACCGAATTCACCGGCCAATATATTTGATACCGACCTTAGAATCGTCAATTGCTATGCTCGCCAACAATCATGTGTCTCGCTGTGTTTCGTGGGCTTCGACGCTTGAAACCAGCGGGGTTATACAATGTTGCACACTAAGGAGTCAAGAATCTGAAGTTCTGCTATTTATAATCAGATCTTTGCGAAAGTGACGTCAATCGATTCCTTATGTTTTCTCGAACAAATTGGCCTCAAGAATGATATAATTCGGACCATAATTAAGAAAATTTATAAACAATAAATGTAGAGCAGCTACTTCGTTCTTTTCCTCTATATTTGTGAACTTTTTATCATTCTTCCGAAGCATTATTATTACGTCGTAACAGCATCTGTAGGAAATCGGGAATAGCATATAGGTTACATATTCTGTCACTTTGAGGACAGAACATCCGCTGCTCCAAATGACAGAAAATATAACATATATGCTATATCTAATTTCCTAAAGATACTGTTGTGGCGTAGTAATAATGCTTCGAAAGGATGATGAAAAGTTCACAAATGTAGCGCAAAAGAACAAAGTAGCCGCCCAACATTTATTGTCATATAGCATTTACATAGGTTATATTTTCTGTCCCTTCGAGGAGGGGACCACATAATAATCACGTCGTAGACGTCGAGAGAGGGTGTTCGCGAACAAAGTTCGGTGATTCACCAGGCTCCAACATTTGTGACGAACATCGGCTGTTTTCTCGTTCTTGTCCCTTTTCAAACCCATGAAATTTGGACCTTGCTATCCCTTTCCATTGTGGGACTGCTCGCAAACAGGCGACCCTCTACGACCATCCGCCGCCAGGTACTGCACAGAAATAGTATGCGTGACAAGTACGAATACAATTTTTATACTTTTTGTTTTAACATACTGAGAATATTTCCAACGCATGGATGAGATATTTCTAATAAAAATGAAGCCAAACACGACACAATTAATGCTGTTTTGATTTGATTCATATTCTGTTATGAAATATCCTATTCCACGATTTTATTTAAAATGATAACACACCATCGAAATTGACCAAAACGCACAAAAGCTATTTCTAAACACATATATTAATCAGTTCAGTAGTTCGGGTGAAATCGACAGAAATATGTGACAAAGTAATTTTTTTCAACCGAAATTGGCATCGGAAATTCATTTCATCATCGGAGAAAAATCGAAATCACAAAAATGGGACCAGTTTCTCATTTCTTATGTTGACTCTGCACTTTTACGAAGAAAATAAGGTGCTACTGAAGAAAATCTATGGATAAGCACCGAAGCTAGAGACAATGGTGTGAAAACACTAAAATTTCATTTCTTCTCGGTTTTTGTGTTTTTTTCGGTCTATTGTGTTATTTCAATTTTAATTCATTCTGTACATTTTTCAATTATTTTGTTAATATATGTATGTGTGTTTTAGAAATAGTTCTGGATCATTTTTTTCTTTTGCTCAATTTCGATGGTGTTTTCTCACTTTAAATAAAATCGTGGAGCAGGATATTTCATAACAGAATATGAATCAATTCAATACAGTATCAAGCGTAATCAGCGCAGCTCAACTTTGGCCGAAATGCGTCGTGTTTGGTCTCGTTTTTATTAAGCTGCGTTTAGACCAAACGAGCGAATGCTCGTTCGCCCTCCACTTCGACCACATTCGTGCTCATTCAGTGTAAACGGCAATCGAACGATATTCGTGTCGAATGCGAGCCAATATTCCCGGAGAATGCCAGCGAATGCTCGTTTAGAGCATGGACGAATTGCCAACTTCACAGACCTACGAATTATTTATTATTCGCATTTCGCCCGTACGCGAACGTGGCAAGAACGATGTGTGACGAAGAAATTGTAATTGCGGTTGCAAGTTACATTATTCTTGAAGAAGCAAAGAAAAGAAGAAGAAGGAAGAGACGTTGGTGGATGACGAATTTATTACGAAAGCGAACACAAAATAGTTAATAATAGTCTTTATTGAGTCCCCTCAGGGTTTACAATCCTTACATACACTTCTCTTATATCTAATCCTTACATACTACTCGCACTTAACCTATACCCACTCGCTCGCTCGCTCGCCTGCCACCGCCACGCACGCCTTCCCTCCGCCTCCCTTCCCTATCGTGTGACCTCCGCTTGCGCTCGCCTCCTTTTCACTCTCAATCCTTAGCCTTCCATTCCTCCACTCCACCTCCCTTCCTTTCTTCTATCCTCCTCATCCACTCCTCCCCCCTCCCTCATCACTCAACACCTCCCTCACCACTTTCTGCCACCCCCTATCCTTCCCCCAATCTGTACACATCTCCCACACGTGCTCCCACGTCTCCTCCCCCCACCCACACACCCTGCATTTTCTATCCTCCTCCTCTTCCCAATATCTCCCTCCCTTCATTTCATTCCCCAGCCTAAACCTCGCCACTCGCCTCCACCTGCTTTCACCCTACCCCTTCTTTAAATACCCCGGCACCCCCACCTCTTTTACCATCCCATACCACCTATTATATTTTGGGTCCCCCAATCCTCTCCCCTCTTTCCACCTCCTCTAACTTCTTTCCCCTACATACCAACTCCTCCCCCCTCAATTCCCCCCTTCCCCTCACCAACTCCACTCCATCCCCTGTCCACCCTTTCTCCTCAAAAAACCCCTTTCTTTCCTCCTCCCATCCTCCCAGCACCTTCCCCCTTTTCGCCCTACCTTTTATCTCTTCCCAGCATTTCCTTGCCAATTCCCCCCCCCCCTGCCCCTCCCCCAACTTCCTCTCATAAGTCCAAGCCCTCATCCCCGCCCTTCCTTTCATCATATCCCTCTGTAACTCCTCTCTCACCATGTACCCCCGTGTGCACCAATCCACCTCCAACACCCATCTTAAGTACCTCTCCTGTAACCCTTCCACCCTCTCCCTCTCTCTCCATCCACATATCTCCACTCCATATCCCACCGTCGCCCACACCAATCTATCAAATAACCACACGCGTTTCCCCCAATCCTTCCCAAACTTCCTCTTCCCAATACCCCAGACCTGCTCCATCACCGCCGCCGCGTTTCTAACCCTATCCTTCACATGGGCCTCCTGCCCCCCATTTGCCATCAGAGTATATCCCAGATACTTAAACTCCCGCACCTCCTCCACTTCCTTTCCCCTCCACCTCCATGCCACCTTCTTCCACCTCCCCCCTCCCTTCCTACACCTCATTATCTTTGACTTCCCGACATTCAACTGAAGCCCCTTCTCTTACATGTATCTCTCCAATCTGGCCATCATACCCTTCATACCCTCCGCATCCTCCGCCACCACCGCCACATCATCCACATACGCTAGAGTGTAAACTTTCCTACCCCCCAGCCTTACTCCTCCCCATCCACCCTTTTCCAGCTCCTCAACCAGATCCGCCAGCAGCAATGTAAATAAGCTGGGGCTCAGTGGGCATCCCTGCCTTACTCCCCTACCCTTCACTCCCCTACTCTTCACACCTTTCTACTAACCCCTCCCTCACCCCCCTCTTCCGCATTGCCTTCACTAGTACCTCCCTGTCCACCGAGTCAAAAGCCGCCTTTAGGTCTATGAAGAAAATCACCATTCTTCTTTCCTTCCTCATCACCTGCCTGTTTATCAAATAATTTAACACATAAATGTTTTCAATGCAACCCATTCCTCTCCTAAAGCCGGCCTGACTCGGTGGCAGCAACTCCTTCCCCTCCACTTCCTCCCTTAGTCTCTCCGCCAACACAGCCGCGTACACTTTGTACGCAGTCTGTGTCAGCGTAACCCCCCTGTACTCTTCCACCCTCTTTCCTGCTCCCTTCTTAATCACAGGAACCACTACTCCTTCCCTCCATTCTTCCACCCATCCTTCCCCCTTCCATACCCTATTGCAAATATCCCATAGCCACTCCTGCACCTCCACCCCCCATACTTCCATACTTCATTTACTAATCCATCCCCCCCTCCTGCCTTACCATCCTTCAGGTTCCTCACCACCCTTCCCACCTCCTCCTTACTTAGCTCTCCCTCCTCGTCCTCACCCTTCCTTCTTTTCCCCCCATTTTCTTACCCTCCACTCCACACCTCCTAATAGCCCCCTAAAATAATCCTCCCACTACTCCATTTTTATCCCCTCCTCCACCCTCCTACCTCTCTTCCTCTCTCTGTTCAATACTTCCCACACCTGCCCTTCCGTCTTCACCCCCTCCATCTCCTTCTCCCACTTTTCTCCCTCCATTCTTCCTGTATTCCTCTGCCCCCTCCCTCTCTCCTACCAATATCCTTATAAACTCCTCTCTCCCCTTCTCTGTCCAGTTCCCCCTCTCTGCCCCTCTTCCTTTCCCCTTTTTCCTCTCACCTACCTCCTCCCTGCATTCCCCCTTCAACCAAACTACCAGTGGGTGGTGGTCTGTTTCCACCCTTTCTGCCACTTCCATTCTATCCACTCCCTCCCTCGTATCCTCATTCCCCAGCACATAATCTATGACCGTATTCCCACTCCATCCTGTGTAAGTCCACTCCCCTTCCTCATCCCCTTCCATGTTTCCGTTCATTATCCCCCATCCCCTCTCCCCCAAAAAATTACACAACATCCTGCCCTCCCCATTCACCACTTTGTCTTTCGATTTCCTACTTTCCATTCCCCTCTCTTCCTCATCCCCCCCATATCTCCCCCCCCCCCTTCGCCACCAGTCCTTACGTTAAAATCTCCCCCTATCACCACCCTCACCCCCTCCTCTCACCCTTCAATCCATTCCTTCAGTTCCTCCAGCTTCCTCTGCAAGTCTTTGTTTACATACACTCCCACCACCCTCCACCACTCCCCCCCATCTTCACCTTCTTCACTATTACCCCTTCCCTTTCCCCCTTTTCACCTTCCCTTGTATCCAGCCCCACCCTCACCCCCATTATCAGTCCACCCATTGCCCTCCCTTTCTTACTCTCCCTCTTTGCCCACTGCTTCTCCCACACATACCCTCTTGGCATCTTATATCTCACCCTCTCCCAGTCTCTTTCCTCTAACCACGTCTCGCATAACACCATCACATCCCATTCTTCCAAACCCTTCCAAAACTCTATATCTTTATTTTTTACCCCCGCCACATTCCAGAACACTACCTTATATATTCCTTCCCCTACCCCTTTCCCTATCCCATCCCCTGCACCCCTTATCCTCTCTCCCCTCCTCCTCTCCCCCCTTCTCGTTTCCCTGTTCTTCCATCCATTTCTCGCTTACCTCTTCCCACCTCCTTATTCTCCCGTTCACCCACATTTTCATGTATCCTACCTGTACCTTATTCCCCCTCCTCCTCTCCTCCTCCGCCTCTCTTTCAATCTTCCATCTCCCTCTTCTCTCTTCCTCCGCCTCTCTTTCAATCTTCCATCTCCCTCTTCTCTCCTCCTCCGCCTCTCTTTCAATCTTCCATCTCCCTCTTCTCTCCTCCTCCGTGAGGTCGTCCTCAATCCTCTCTTTCCCTACCTTCAGTATTTTTCTCGCCTCCATTATCTTCCTTTTCTCTTCCCTTCCCGCCAACTTCACGAGTGCCATT
The DNA here is from genome assembly GCA_929113495.1 of Andrena minutula. Lineage (NCBI taxonomy): Eukaryota > Metazoa > Arthropoda > Insecta > Hymenoptera > Andrenidae > Andrena > Andrena minutula. The sequence continues at coordinate 19,447,754 of OV815993.1, forward strand.
CCTCGTCCATCCCCTCCCACTCTTCCTATCTTTGTCACTTCCTTTATACCCCCCTCATCCATTCCCATCCTCCCCCATAGCTTCTTCACCCCCTGCTTCACTTCTCCCCCTTCCGGTCCCAATCCCCTTATTACCACATTGTTCCTTCTTCCCTCTCTCTCCTTCATATCCTGCTTTACCTCCAACCTTCTCAGCCTCAGTCTCCACTCCTCCACCTGTCCTTCCTCCACCACTTCCTTACCATCTCCTCCTCCCTTCTTCCATTTCTCTACCTTCTCCATCACTTCCTCCATCCTCCTATCCCTTTCTTCCAACTTCTCTAACTTTTCTTCTAATCCTTCCCTCCTTGCCTTCTCTTCCTTCATCCACTTTTCCCACTTCCTTCTTTCCCCTCTCCACTCTTCCTCCACCCTTCTTCTTTCCTCCCTTTCTTTCCTCATCTCCTCCTTCATTTCCCTCATCTCCAGTAACAACTCCATCATCTTTCCTTCCAACCCCCCTCCCCTCACTTTGTTCTCTTTTACCGGGGACCTCACCGTTTTCCCACTCCTCTTAAACCCTGCCCCTCCCTCCTCCTCCATCGTCCCTACCTCGTCCTCTCTCCCTCTTTTCTTTCCCAAAAACTTTCCAAGCTCCCCGCACTGCTCCCCACACTACTACCACTGTCTTTCCTACACCTTTCCTTTATCATTTCACTCCCCATTCCCTTGTCCCCCCCCCCCCCACTTTACTCCCCTCTTCCCTCCAATTGCCCTTCTCCCCCATTCCCCCACCCCCACCCCTCCCAAATTCCCTTTATTCATTACCTTAATTCTTTAACCCCCGTTCAAAATTTCCCGCCTTCCTTACCAACACCTCTACCTCCTTTCCTCTCCTACTGGTGTCACTCCCTGCAGCTCTCTTACTCTTTCCCGCTCACTTCTCCCACCTGTATCACCTAACCTCCAAACCTTCCTTTATCACTCATATTCCCCTGCCACCCTCTATCCTAGCCCTTTCCCTCTTATCACTATTCTTTCCAAACCTCTCCCTCCCCCTCCACACTCTCACTCTATTCTCCCTTTCACCTCCTCACCACACTTTCCCACACCTCTAGCACCACACAATTTTCGCTCGCCTTTCGTCCACCGCGACCGGAAACGGAAGTCAACACAAAATAGTGTAGTAACCTTATTTTTGGATATGCGTTCACAAGAAGAAAGTGGGCAGTTTAGAAATTTTTTTAGAATGACATCAGAAGATTTTGACTATCTCTTATCTTTAATTAGCAAACAAATTAGTAAGAGAAATACAAATTATGGTAATTATACAATACAATTTCTATAGAAATTATGGATGGTGACGGAGATGGCTGGTCCCGTGATGTTGACGGTTTTGAGTCACATTTTTCTTCGAATTTAGCCATGTGAGCATCATAAAGAGTATTATTAATCAGGTGTTCCACGGAATTTCTTGTATGGTTGCTATATTTTTGGAGCTTCATTGCTACATGTTCTCCGAAAACTGAACATTCATCCCGTGAAACCTGTTAGCAATTGTGTCCTTTAAAATGGAGTACACTTCTTCTGTTCTTGATTCTTCCACTTCCCTTTTACAAGACTGTTTTTTAGGTAGGGATTTAAAATCTTGTATGATACTGTCACGTCCTGGGTGGCGGGTTTTAGGACAGTGACATTGTGGGAGGGTAACGGGAGTCGAACGCGAAATCCTGTTTCGCTGCTCCGAGAGGTAAGGAGGATTTAAGCCCGAAATTTTGTTTCGCTGCTCTAAGCGATTGCAAGGTTTAGGCACGGAATCCTGTTTCGCTGCCCCAAACGGTTTGCAAAAGTTAGGCACGAAAATCTTTTCGTTGCTCTACGGAATAGGAAGGATCTAGGCACGAAACCCTGTTTCGCAGTCCTGGTGAATAGGAAGGACTTAGGCACGAAACCCTGTTTCGCAGTCCTGGTGAATAAGAAGGATTTAAGCACGAAACCCTGTTTCGCAGCCCTAATGCGTAGGAAGGTTTTTAAGCACGAAACCCTGTTTCGCAGCCCTAATCGACCAGGGGAGGTTGGGTAATAATCGCGCACCCGAGTGACACCCGTTAGGTTATTCGCGAAGGAAAACGGTTGTTGAGAGGCCGGTTATGATTTTAAACGTTAAGTAATAGAACCACTATTTATTGGTAAACGAGTGAATAAGCGGTACACTTCTGATGATTACAATAATGCATGTACATAGAGCATTGGGACAAACATTTATATAACGGTGAGTAAGAATATATTATAACATGTGACGAAATTGTAGCGCTAATAATGATTTAGTATAATTAATGAAAGCAAGCAATGGAATAATGAACCAGCAACCATAAGCAATTGAAATCAAGAAAGCAATACAATTAAGCGATGTACATATAAAGCAATAAGCAAAATCAAAAGCGAATAATATAAAGCAATAAGCAAAAATCAAAAGCGAATAATATACATATAAAGAGTTAAACAATATCGTTGCATGTGAGCAAAAGAAAATAGAATAATGAAAGTTATAATAGTTAAAGGCTTACAGTGATACAGAAGAGGTGTAATCCTTATAACACTTCACAAATAATACTGACACGTTGTATCGCGAAAGTTGAAAAGAATCTACTGACTGACAGATCGTAACTAGGTGATCGATTGTAACTGACTGAATGATGCGCGGTCCATGTGGCGCTTGTATTTATACAAACTCAATGGAATGTCTGGTATGCGAGGAATTTACGTTATGCGTGGAATTTGTGGTATGCGTGATGAGTCATATGCGTTATGTAATCGACGCGTGCCGATGACTCACGCGCAAGGTATGCGTGGAATTGCGGATTTCGGCGGTTCTTTCGGGGCTTTAGAAATAGGTATTCCACCCGTTGGATGGATTTAGAGGATTTTGATTGGAGTTTTAAGGTGGAGGCTTGAGTACGTTTGTAGGAAAAAGGGGGGGGGGGGGGGTACATGGTCTCGAGATGAGCGAGCTTTGGCGAGGGACTTGTATGAGATTTGAATGGGGAAGAGTTCGCGCCTCTAAGGCCGAAGAGGGGAAAGGGATTCGAAATTTGGGCGTCTGGAGATGGGGACCGCTAAGGTACATCGTCCAAACAACCCGGAGGTTGGAAAAAGGGGTTTAGCATCTGTGGTTTCGAGAATAGTTGTGTAGTCGAGGAGTGGATTTATATGGAGGATGCCATTTAGGACCGGCGAAAAATTATCGGGACGTCACAATACAATTATTCATTTCCAAAAAGTATAAAGGGAAATGTTCAGAATAATTACCTTGTTAACAATACCGATAGTGACCCCATCACGCGATACTTGTAACCGCAGTCTCATTTTGAACATCCCCAAAGTCACATCGGTTCGCTACCATGCTTTACGCGAGCGGGCGCGCGCTTTCCGCCCTGATCTAGCCCCAAGCAATACTAATGCCATCGGCTGTGAAACAGTCGACGGCGACTTGTAGATGGTTGTGCACGAAATCTTGGTGTGCGCTATCCTGATGTGCACTAATAAAATGTGCGTTAAATTGTATCCGTTCTTGTTGGGGCACAGCCGGTGCTCCTCCGCCGGATGGCACCACCATCGGCAGTGGGCCCGCGCCTACGCGCGACGCTGTCTGCAGTAGATCTGGCACCGCGCCCGAGAATAGAAGTCGTATGGAGATACTCACGCTTTTCGGTATCAGTATTGTGTTGTTTAATTAGATCACGATATAGTCACACTGTCACTTTTCGACCTAAGTACCCTAATACTTTTTTATAGAGAATATAAAGATGCATCGATAGATGTATAAAAAATATTCAGCTCCATTAAAAAAAAATGAGATGATTTTGATTTTTTATTGAATAAAAAGTTGTTTATTAATTTTTACTCTTGCAATTTGTTCTCAACTGAACACTGACTCACTTTTGTTGGAAATTTTTGTCATGAGTTTCGTAGAAATACTTGAAAACCGTTGCGGTCGTTTTACATATATGGATTTGGGAGACAAATATCATAACTTCCTACACATTCAAAATTTTTCTTGTATTTGGTTTGTAATTTTCATTACGTAAGGTAAATATCCCCATTAGCGAACGTTTAAGACTGTGGCTGGTTCGAAATAGTACTTTTTTTTTTAAGTCTCTAGTTTCTTAATCAAATTAGTTTTAGAGTGATATTTGACTATTTACACAAAAATTATGATGAAAATTATATTGAACCTGATGTTCCCTTTATTGACCAACTTGTACCATCTATCGACCCCATCCCCATTATTGACCAGCAGTTTCCCCCATTGTAAATGTATCATTTTGTTTATTAAATTTGTGTTCATGAGTATAACAAACTGTTTTTATTAACTTTTTATGAAAATTAAATAATTTATAATCTGTTTAAGATAATCATTTATGTTTTCTATTATTTCCTAATAATTTCCGTTTCTTTTCTTCTTCAATCTTTTTCTTTCGCTCTTCTGCAGTTAAAACTCTTATTCTTTTTTTCTCCTATTTCTCGTGTTGTTTCTGTAATGTTTTGTAAATCAAATACTTAAAATAATAATAATTATAAAATTACTTGAGTATTTTAGTTAGGTCTAACAACACCACTTGTAAAATGTCCGAAAAACTGATACATACCGGTCTTTGACGGTACCTATTTCCGACCACGATTTTCTGCTACAATAATGAAAGAAAATGAATATTTTCTTTTTATTTTATAATTCTGTATATATTTCTAGGTAATTTGAGTAATTCACTGCATGGATCCATGTATTTTTATTGTAAAATTTGCGAGTTTAATGATATCTGTAGAATAACCTCACGTTATTAGAATCTGTCAACTTTCATGTCAATGACCAAATCCTAATATACATTTGAATTTACTAGATGAATGTGCAGCTACTTACATAAATAACGTATGACACAATAGATGAAATACCTCTAATTATAATTTCTTAACTTTCTGGTTGATATTTCGCTTTCTGTGTGGCAATAAACAATAATAAATTAATAATTGGTCACTAATAGGGCCGCGATCGGTAATGGGGACATCTATCTTAGTACCTACGTAACACATAAAAAATAACATAAAAATGAAAACATTAATAAAATAATTAAATAACAATATAAATAATAATAAAATAGAAAAATCTATTTTAAATCTTAATTCATCATATTAAATCAGAATCGGACTCGGAATATGTGTCTGGGTTTGTATCTAACGACTCGCAGTAATTTTAATCATCTATGTTCAGTACCGAACGTAGGAGTAACAAACGTTCGCGATTTAGTCTAGGTTTAGTCACTAGGATTCACTAAGAACTAAGAGTTAAGACTAGCCGTTAAGTTTAAAATAAAGGTCACGCACACTATGTATTTACACCACAATTACACAATATATTACAATGACGTTGAACTAAGTTACAAAGAATACAGAGAATGCTTATAATAAAAGTGTATAGTACGCGAGCGGTAGCGCGGAACCAAGTGGTTCGAAAGACAAGAGAATTTGAACCATTACACAGAAGCGCAAGTACGCTTGTCGAAGAGACGTTCTGTTGGTGTCAACGGTTCAAGAAGTAGAAGCGACCGCGGTGACGAATCGGCCGTTTCGCCGAATTCCGTGACGTCGACACCCCACCCAACAGCTGTTCGTCCTTGCGATGGGCAAAGAGCCCACCGGCGAGACAAAACATCTCGCGCGATGGAGTGGGACAGCTGCCTAATTAAGTGAGGTGCGCGTCAACAGATGTCTCGGCCGATCACATCACCGCGGCCGTGTGCACCGTGATTTGGCCGCGCTGGCTTGTTTGAATAGCGCGCGGAATCGGTAGCGAATCCGACGCCGACTTGGCCCGTGGCCGTTTCGGCCAATCCCAAACAATCTACTATCAAGTATTTTATTATGTCCGCCGGGCGCAGCATGTGCCTGAGCGGTGAATGTCTTAATAATTTCGACTATTTTTTCCGTTTCGGGCACATTCGTGCAGTTGAAATTAACGTTAATATAAAGTTTAATGTTCCCTCAATTAACCGGTTAACTGGCACGATCCTTTTCATTATTCGGACCCAAACTGGTAACCTCGAAAAATTAAGTGAATCACGCAAAATTTTGTATACAGGGGTTTTTTGAGTCGCTGAACCGATTCTGGGGGTAATTTTTTCATCTGACACCCCCAACCCCTAAAAAATAGAATTTAGGGGTGAGTTTGTCAATTCTTTACTAAACCTTTTTTTATTTCAAATTTTTTTATTTGTGAAGTTTTCTTGTCTATAATTCGATTGCAGCAGTTACTTTTTTCAATGCCACCCCCAATCCCAACCCCGTATCCCAACAATTCGGTAGTCATTTTGGTTCGGCTATAGTGAGTCTGCCATATTCAAATTTAAAATTCCAATGCCAAATTCAGATTCAGCGACCCCAGAAACCCCTATATACAATTTTTCTCTATCCCGATAGTATTTTAATGTTTGTCAGCCAATTTGGTTCGGCCATTTTGAGTGTGCCATATTGAATTTTACAATTCCGATGCCAAATTCAGATTCAGCGACCCCAACAACCATTACATACCAAGTTTCATTCAAATCTTTTGAAAATCAAAAAAGTTATTCCATTTGATCATATATGATACATTGACAGAATTGGCCAGATTTTTGTTTGATCATATATGATACATTGACAGTTAACCGGTTAATATACGAGAAATCACGGAGGTACTTTCTGGTACTTTTTTTTTAAAACTCAATTCGAAGATGATAAACATTAAACATACAAAATTGGTACAAATTGCTGATATTGCAAAAAAGTATTTCGGCAGCTGGAAAGGTTATACAGGGTGTAAACAGTATACGTAACAATATTTGAGGGGGTGGTAGGGGAGGTCCAATGGAACATAAAAGTCCTATGACGTAATGTCCGATCTGTCTCCATTTTACAGTAATAATGCCCTAAAGTTTGCACCATACGTTTGAAACGGGTAGTAGCTCGCGTATATTGGTGAGACCAACACATTGAAACAGGGTGTTGACTTCTGATCTTTCATGTAATTCCCAAAGTGGTGTGTTTTTCGGAAGGAAAGACTTTTAAGAGTGATCCTCCAGCGACTCGACTCAAGGAGATGCCGCATCATATCCCGTAGCGAAGACAACACACCATGATGCTTCACCGCAAGTTTATGGCTTCCGACCCTTGAAGGGGTTTGAATACCTATTAAGAACCAAACTCTTTCAGTTCCGCATTTCTCATCAGATCTCTGCGAAAACGACGGCAATCGATACCTTTCGTCATCGTTTGGTTGTCATTTAAAGTGAATTACGAGTAAAAGATAAATCGAGGCAAATCATGTCAAACGTAAAAAAGTGAATACACATTTTTTTTAAAACAGAATCGAAAATAATAATTATTTGAAGTGAGAGGACAAGAAATACGTAGATTTCGTTTTCAAATATCGCTTAAATGAAAAAGTAATGTAACAGGAAATAAACAAAACGTGATCGTAGTTCGTTATTGTGATAAGAATCCGTAGTTTAATAACGGCCAACATTGTTGCTGATGATGAATAAGTCTGTTTAAGGGAAGAGGTCACTGAAACTTTGAAATCCGAAAATATTTGAAACATGCGAAATTCCTTTTAAGGGAAGGAAGTAGGTTCGAAATAAAGTCCTTGCTGCCAGGGTAGACTCAGTTTTAATTATTACTTTTCATACAATTTACAATACATTGCAAAAATCAAGCATAACTTCAAAAATCTTCTTGCGCAAAGTGTGTGATGCCACAGCCTCCAGGTTTTGCAGCGAAGAAGGGTCCATGGTAGAGTAAAAAGTTGTGTATCGAGAAGTTCCTACGTCTCATACTTTTTGAGCTAAAAATTATTGAATTTATTAAATGTAAAAACTGCAATATTTGATTAAAATTTTGAGGAAAAACAAGCATACCGCAAAGAGTTTTGCAGATTTCTTCATGCCGATACACAATTTTCTTGGTCTCATGTTGCTCTTCAAGTATGCCAAGCTGCAAGAGAATCAGACCAACAGTTTTGCGCAAGGAACATTAAATATATTAAAAAAGTAAGTTCTGAGATAAATGCATTTGAAATCTAAAGAGTAAATTCCAGACCATTTTTCATTTGTGTATACTTTAAAATCCACCTGGTTGATACACATCCTCATCAATCTTGCGTCTCTTCCTCTCAGCAGCAATTTTCCTTGCGTTGTGTTTCCTCTTAAAGCGCTTTCTTGTAGTGGCCTCCTGTTGTGCACTGCAGGTTTCTCTTCTGGTGTCTCTGCCTTTAGCTATGCTTTTAGCGGTTTCAGTTATAATTTCCCCAGCTGTTTGTTTCCTCACTGTTAATGAGCTTACGCAACCCATATTAAATTCTGAGACAGCACGTGCCACAGCTACTTCAAGTCTTGCTTTCGACACAAATATTGTCTTCGGGCAGAATCTCCATACTTTTGCATGGAGAGATTCATTAGCATTTTGAGTGCCTCCCTTACAGCACCGTGCCATCAAATTTTCATTTGACAGTCTTTCATATAGGGGTTTCACTTTGGTGGCGACATCTTCAGACAGCTTGAGTGACATGTGTGTGTGGCTCATTGGTTTTTGTCTAGTACTTTTTGCTCGATTGTAAAAGCACCACGATTGCTTGCCCTTAGGACATCTGGCATGGTTAGGTTTACTGTCTGTAGAGCTACAGTGATCTAAAGTAGCCATCACGGCATTTTCCATGTCCTTTACATTTGGCATATTTTTTACTATGGCATTTCTGTAACATTAGAAGTAAATTTTGTAATTCGACAGAAAATATCAAATTGATAAAATATATATTTTCTGCAATCGCTTTATAACCTGTAATATGCTGTCAATTTGTCAATGGTAGATTCCTTGAGTGTGCCTTCACCCTTGCCACCAAGTGTCACATTTTTGGCTCGCCACTCTTTGACAACATTTCTAAGACCAGTACCCATGCGCTTCGCAATGTGGTTTACACATTCTTCTTTCCGGATGTCAATGTCAGGACCGTACACTTGCAAACTTTGAAGATAAGTGTGGATCTTTGCATCACCATCTGATAACATTGTGGTGTATCGCATGTTACAATGTTCGATGGATCTTTTCCACATTGCTTCAGCAGCTGCGATCTCCATCCTTCCGGAGGATCCTTCAAAATTTATCTAAAAGAATAAATGCGTGCATATACATATATACATGCAAATACATATTTTTCTGGTTTATGGATATATCAAAATTATATTCATATACAAAACTTACCTGACATTCTCCTATTTCCACATGCACTTTCTTCCATTTGATAAATTCTGGTGAATCTGCTTCGAATTCAGTTGCTCGTAGCGCACATATGTGGCAATACTTTGACATCACTTCATAATCCACAACGAGTCCTGTCATTATGTCTATGACAAAGGCGATGCCATGAAGGGAAGTATGTCCTCTCTTGTGCCATGATCCATCGAATGATATTTGTGTATCGAGCACTTCACCTTCATCAGCAGTGTGCATGTTTCTCACAACTTGGCACGACTTCCTAAGAATACTTTCCTTGAATTCTTTATTTCTTGCTTGAATTTTTTCAAGGTGTGCTTTCCATGCTGTTGGTGAAAGCACATTGATACCGGTTTCCATTCCAAACCGTTCCATTGCAGCGTAACCAGCTCCCACAGAGACAAAAGCATCTACCATTTTCCTATTTATCAGGAACGGTGGTCGTTTTGTGGTTTCATCGGTGCTTATCCTGGGGCTGGTGTAAGTTTGCCCCATAATATTCTCACAACTGGTGCATCTTGCAGTCAATTTTCTTGTGAATCCCTATATGTAAAGAGATCAGATTTCCAAATACAGAATTCAGGATGATTGGACAAGGAGGGATAAAGAACTTTTTATAAACACAAAAATATGTGTAAGGAATTTTCTATAGTCAGAAAACTAATCAAGGCAGAGTAACTTTGTAATAATAAATGGAAAAAAATGTTTATAATTCGGAACAAAACGGGACAAAATGAAAATGATGAAAAGAGTGAAAATTTGGGATTATTCCGATATGTTTGAGGAGGATGGTCACTTTACCTGTACGTCACTATCCAGAATAACCATTTTTGAATGGCAAACACTGCAAGTCCAGTCTTTGATCAACTCTTGAATTGTAGATCTGTGCACTATATAAAATTCATCCTGCATTTCAGAAACAGGTTTTTCTTCATTATTTCTGAAGTATTCCAGTTTCTTAGTACTGGTCGCCTTCTCTTTGCCATTATCGAATTGAGCACTAGATGAATCATCTATTGCAGGTTTATTTCTCTCCAATTTAGCAACTATCGCCGCTTGTTTTGCTAAACGAACATCACGCTTCACTCTCCTCTTACTCTTGCGATATTTTCGGCTAATGAGATCCATTTCACTCGTTTTATGCAAGCTAATTTCACTTCACCGTAAAATCTCACTCTATATTCTCTCGTAAACCAGATTTTTGAAAGATTTAAAAAAATATGGTGTCTAGCGCCCGGAGAGACTGACCTCTGTCGGCAGCCACTGACCCTTTTGGGCCCGCTTAGAGAGTTACCTACTGTACATGGCCGCGTTACCGATAGCCGAGGGATACGCAGCCAGACCACGAACTCAGTCACATACAGTACTTTGTAAAAAAGCGTTCGTAGTTTAGTAGGCACAGTCAAATGGATTCTGTTACAGAGCACGCGTGCATTTTAGAATCGTGAAACGCATTTTGGCCATTAGTGAAAATAAACAATTTCAAGGCCTCGCAGTTAATTTGGATTTCCCAAAACTCTAGCGAGCGGTTGAACATACTCAAAGAGCTAAATAATAGAGACATATACCGAAAAACGAAGGTTTTAATTTTCGGCTCTTTTGCAAGGTTTCGGAAAAAATAGGTTTTTCTAGTAGAAAGGCAACACTGAATATCAAACCATGTTGTGTACGGTTGAACAAGGGTTCAAACTTGTCAAAAATGCAAAAAAAAAAAAATCTTAAAAATGGTCGAAAATCACGATTTTTTCAGTGACCTCTCCCCTTAAAACCCCCGAAGACAAAATTTAGGTACGGAAATTTAGATAAATATCGCCGGAAATAAGCCATAGCCTGCGTTAAATTTAATAACTAATAATCACCAATAAAATAACTAAAACTCACTCTTTCGGAAATTAACCTGCAGCTTGAAAACCTGCGTCACTAGGTCACTGAACTGATGCTGGTCAGCGACGGATGCGTCCAGTGCACAGTTGGTCCCAGGTACGCGACACTAACCAAAGTAAAAGGGTCGCAACGTCAAGTGCGATTGGGTTAATGTAGATAACGAATATTCACTTCACTGCACTCTTACTAACACTGATCACTTAATTTATTTTTCATGGAACGCGTTCGTACCTTATAAAAATTGGTGAAAATGAATTTTCACTTGGCGTCCGGTGCCGCGGATATAGCTGCCCAAATGCTCGTACAGCAGTAATTGCGTCTCCGTTGTTCTAGGTTTATGCTCGGAACAACGCGTAATACACTTGTGTAGAAAACACTTCTCTGACGCGATTGCAAACTGACAGGATTTTTCCAAGCAAGTTCCTCTACTCCAAGTAGTTTTTCTCGTTCCATTATGAGTTAACTCCCACCAGGACAAGATGCTTTAGGTAAAAAGAAGCAAGCACATTTTCGAGGCACATGTGCGTTGCAGAAGTGCAACGAACGAACCATCCTACACTTTCACAAAAGCCCGCGCTCCCTTCTTTTACTGCCAATGTACCCATTGCTTAGAGATAGACAGCAGACACCACGTGTTTCGGTTCGAAAGGGTCCGAAGAGACGAGAAACAGAAAAGTCCTCGAACTGTTACAAAAGGAGAAAAGGCATACCAATCGTGTTTCCGTTTCCCGATGCCCTGAGTTCACGTTTGCTACGAGGCGGAACCAGTTAAGCCATAAATTACCCAAAACTGTAGTAAATCGTTCTCTACCAGCCTGATTAATTTTGGAGAACTAGAAATTAAAGAATATTATCCAACATCAATACGCCTCGCGAAGAGACACAGGAAGAGAAGGGGTAGTCCGCTGACTGCGCGTAGTCCCACCTGCTTCACCCTACCGTCAAATGCAAGACAGATCCCTTATCTCTCGAGTATAAACACGCGTTCGATTTTCAAAAGAAAAGCACATTCAGGTCAGAGTAGCCACGCATTGGCAGCAGCTTGTTGCGTGACAGTTTAGTCACACTAAAAGGAAAGAAACAGTTTTATCACTTTCTGAAAAAAAAACAACACGTTTTGCAGTCACGTCGCCAAAGGAATTTACTTCCATGTAAATCAATGCATTTTTCATAAGCATCAAAACTGTCATGCAACAAATTGCCACCACTGCACGCCTGGCCTAAGAACACGTGTAGAGTTTTCGTTCACTTGTTTCTTATTTTCCAGCTGACGGCCCATAAGTGCCTCCGCTACTCCAAACAGATCCTCAATGGGACCGCTACTGTAAGGGGCCCGTAGTTACTTGCTTACTGGGTCATCTTGAACAGCTCACAACGGGCGGTCTTTGTGCTACGGCTCACCTGTGTGCGTGTAGCGACGATCTTTTCCACAAACATCTCCGATGTTTAAACCTTTATAACAGCGAAACTATACGAGATACAACATAATGTATTCAGACCATTTTACTCTACTGGTGGTCTCCAATGTATGTGCAAAATTATGGAATCTTGCGATTATTAGTTTAGCATATAGACATGTTAACTTTGAGGCATTATTACTGTAAAATGGAGACAGATCGGACATTATGTCATAGGACTTTTATGTTCCATTGGACCCTACCACCCCCTAAAATATTGCTACGTATACTGTTTACACACTGTATAATTCTAAACATAACTTATAAAAATCAAATTTATCAGATAAACATTCGACAAATAGCACGTATTTAAAGAAACGCACCGAAAATTGGAATAAATTTAAAACATTATTTCTTAGAACAAATTTGTAAATTCTGCAAAAATTATGGGTAACATTAAAACCTACGTACCTTTATTAACATTTTAAGATGCAAGAATTTGTGTACCGAACACTTTAAATTCCTGACTTTTGCAGGATCACAAGCATTTTGAATACTGAGGTGTTTTCGCTTCGGCGCGGATCTATAAATTGGGCGCTTCGCCGCTTCGACGTATCAAAATCATTTTTTACAGTTCACAGCGAGGATGCGATTCGCGCGACAACCTGTGACGATACGCGTGACAAATTTTGATGATAAATCGGAAATGATGTCCTCCAAAACAAAGCGCCGACATGGTAGCATGCTACCAAACACTACAGGGTTATCCACAGAAGACTGGCGGCGCTCGCGCGAGTATAAATGAGAACGGCAACAACGTCACACGCATAATTACTACTACAATCATATGTCGATACATCCGCCATCTATGGGCTCTTGCTAAAAGTATAGGTTCGTGTAGATGCCAGTAGAGAGCACAAGGCGCTTTTGGCTGTCTCCCCAGATAACTTTACATTTGACGTAACCACCGGAAGAAAACGACAGTCGTTTTACCACAGTTCCTGAGAGAAAACTAAAAGAGTTTTATGACTGAAACGATGACCAGAGCGGGCTGCAATGAACCTTCCTCTTTCAAATGAGACCTCACCCAGCCCAAAATCTGCTCATATAAGGACAAACAACGTACCTTCCCAGACCCATGTTTCGGGCCAGATTGTGTCGGTATACAGCGCGCTGCATTACCCGTGTCTACCCCCTTAATACAATGCAGAAAGTTCCATTAAATTATATATAGTAGTTTTCCTTTAATTCATTCCTAAATATCGCCTATTTTTTGGGGCTCTAGACCAGAACCTCCTTTTAAGGGAAGAGGACACTGAAAATATCACGATTTTCGACAGTTTTTAAATTTTTTTTTGCATTTTTGGCAAGTCCGAAACCTTGTTCAACCGTACACAACATGATTTGACATTCAGTGTTACCTTTCTACCAGAAAAACCTATTTTTCCAAACCCTTGCTTAAGAGTCGAAAACAAAAACATTCGATTTAAGGTATATCAAAAAAGAAAAAAAATTACGCCAAGTACATGAAAAATCAAATAAATCACAAAAAATAGAAGATAATAATAATAAAAAAAAATAAAGATAATAATACTCACAAAAAATTGAAGATAATAATAGCAAAATAAAAAAAATGTGAAATCAAAATGAGCTGTAAGTACATAAAGATGCTTTTCAACTGCGCCTAAGATGACACAACTATATATATACAGCTAAAATGCTGTGTTCATACATTCCATTACTCATATCATGGACATTTTTTTAATTAACCCATAAAAAAGAATCCCATTTAAAAATTTCACAATATCACCCTCGACTACGGGGGGTCGACCTCTACTCGCTACGTTTGGCCAAGGATGCTTACCTTTTTCCGAAAAAAGCCATAAAATTCGATGGGCATTGCGGAGTGTTGTCCCTGCCCACGTGCTGAGGGGCGTAAATGCAGAACTACCCTGTTTCTGCTTCAGAAATGAAATAATTCTTTATTCTTCATCGTATGGATATGGAAGTGTCGCCGATGGATTCCTTGTGGTTTTCCGATGAAAATCATGCCAAATATCGTGCAAATCGGACAACTTTTACATAGGGAATACAAATAGCTTGTGACAAAGTAGTCCGATTTACACGATATTTGGTATAATTTTCATCGGAAAACCACAAGGAATCCATCGGCGACACTTCCCTTTGCATACGATAAAGAATAAAGAATTATTTTATTTCTGAAACAAAAACAGGGCAATTCTGCATTTCATCCCGTGGCTGGGACGACAACACCCCGCAGTGCCCATCGAATTTGATGGCTTTCTTCGGAAAAAGGACCCAGGATTCATACCTTTTGGCTTGACCACGTCACGGTTGCGAGGCGGATTAGGCGTACCGAGTCAATCACCCTGTAATCGGGTGGTCCTCTCGAGTATAAACACGAGCATCAGTATTAAAACAAAAGCATGCGTTGACGTATTCCATGCGAGAGAAGGTGGGCATTGGGGAGGAGGTATTGCTGTGAAGAGGGCCTCTTCAAGAGAGCAGCCGTTTGTGAGGGATGCAAATCTGATTGGTTCTGATACAATCTGCTCCCTGTAGTTGAAATTTAGTCGAGCATCTTTCACACCTCCTAACCTAATCAATCGAGCTTGCATCCATCCAAAAAGAACCGGCCATCCGAGCGTAGAAGCAAGTGCGAAATAAAAGTAACGGTGCGCTTCTCGATACCGCAGATGTACCTATCTAAGTAGCATTTCTGGCGGAAGAGAATTGTCCAGCCTTTGGGCCTGCCATTTCTGGCGTAGACCTTTAGCAGGTTGGTATCGGTTTCAACAGGCAAGGCAACCCGTGGCGTCAGCAAGACCGTCCACGGTCCTTGCTATTCCAGCGGGTTTTCTTCTAGTGAAAATCAGTAAATTTGCAAGCGCAATATCTAAAAAACCAGTAGAAATCAAGTGTATACATTAATGCTCATTGAATTTGTCTTGGAACGCACTATCAACTCAGGCCTTCAGAAAAAAATGTTCCATTTAAAAAACCGAACTTGACCATCGTATCTTTTAAAATAATAATCGAAAAAAATTCGTCCGCGCTAATCAATCGGCCCCCTCGAACCATGCAATTCCATATTTTTTTTATTTTTTTATCCCCAATACTTTAGGAGATATCCCGCTGTCCACTCTTCCGTGGAACACCCTGTATGATATATATATATCATATAGACTTCCGTTTCCGGTGCGATTGAGTGAGGAGTGTAAGAGTGCTGTGCTGCGGGAAGTGGAAGAGTGTGGAGTGTAGGAGAGGAGTGTAGAGGAAAAGGATTGGGGAAGGTGAAGGGTGGAGTTGCAGGAAGGTAGAAGGGAGTCAAGGGGAAGTATAGGAGTGAGAGGGAGAGGGCGTATAAGAGTGAGAAGAGCAATTTGGAGGTTAGGGAGAAAAACGGGAGAGCAAGAGCAGAATAGGCGCGAAGAAGAAAGGTAGAAGGCGACACGTGGTGGAGAAGATAGGAAAGAAGGAGATAAGGAAGAGAGTCGAAAGGGAAGGGAAAGTGTCGATAAGGTAGAGAAGGAAGGCTTAGGCAAAAGACGTAGGAGGAAAAAGAGAGATCGGAGGAAAGGGGAGAAGTATAGAAAGGAATGGGGAACGAAAGGAAGGAGGTAGAAGAGAAGGGAGAGGAAGCCAAAAAAAGGTAGGCCCACGAGTGCGGAAAGATGTAAAATGGAGAGAAGGAATAGTACCGGTGGAATAGAGGAGTTATTAAGAAGAAAAAGGGAGAGACATGGAGATGAGATACTGGTAGAGGAGGAGAAGGAAAAGGCGTTCAGGACAAGTAAGAAAGTAGCGAGATCGCCAACAGGGAAAGGAGGACAGGAAGGGGACAAAATGGGAATGTTAAAACATATGAGGGAAGAGATAGCAGAAGGCAGAGAGGAGGTAAGGGAAAGGCCGAAAGGGCAGGAGGAGTGGCTCAAGGGGGAGATAGAAGGGCTAAAGGAAGAAATGTGGAAGATCGGGGAAAATGGAAGAAGGAAAAGGAGGAATTAAAAAAGGAGGTACGAGAACTAGGGATGAGGGTAGAAAAGGTAGAGAGAGTTGGAGGGTCGGGAGGGAGGCGGCTGGAGGAGAGGATGAAAAAGCTGGAGATAAGTGTGGAGCAGAGGCGAATAGGAGTGGGAAGGATGGAGGGGAGGAGATGGAAGGAAGGTTTAGGGAGCTGGAATGGAAGATGGACGAGAAAGAAAAGGAAGAGAGAAGAAAGAACATTGTGATAAGGGGGTTGGAGGATAAGGGAAAGACAGTCAAGGAGGGGGAGGGGAGGGAGGGGAGGGAGAGGGAGGGAGGATGAATGCGGAGAGTGTAGTTTATTATAGAATTGTGACATAGAAGGGGCGAGTGAGAGTGGGGAAGAATGGGGGGAGCTAGATGGAAGCGAGGGCAGTGAGACGCGGCGAGTCCGGCGAGGCGCGTGCGAAAGCGGCGAGAAGCGAACGACGGCGGGAACTTGCGAGCGAGATGCGTGCGGAGGCGATGAGGCGAAAAGGCGAGAGGGGATTTAGTGTACATAATGTAAATATTAGAGATATAAATATGAGTATAGGGAATAGGTTTAAGTACGTTTAAGTTAGGCTTAAGCACAGTTAAGGAAACGTGGGAAGCCGAGCGGAAGTTCATGTAACCCCAAGGGGAACATTAAACACTACATACATACATATATCATATCCATCATTCCTATAAAATAATAAGCTTTACATAAAAACTCTAAATTGCTGGTTTACAAATTTTTCAGGAGCGAAATGCCGATGCTTCGAGCGGTCGCGTATGAGATTAAGAAGGAGCGATCGTTAAGGCTACCCGTTCAAAAAATATTCGTTAAGTTTCAACGAAGGTCACGGGCACTTTGTATTTACAAGACGTTGCACAACAAATTACAAGTTTGTCCACGTAAATTAACGCAGATTAGCACAGTACACAGTTTGCTATAACGCGAAAGTACGCGAGACAGTTAAGAGTGAGCCGAGCAGTTAGAATGTATTACCTGCCTGGAAAGGTCCAGAGGAGCGTAAGCACGCGAGATACGTGAGATAACAGGCGCGTGTCGCCAAGTTGACGTTTCTTGGTAGAGAGAGCGATCGCGATGATGGATCGGGCCGTTTCGCCGAATTCTGCGACGTCAGCACCCCACCCAACACCTATTTGTCCTGAGAAGGACGAGGACCCCATCGGCGAGATAAAGTATCTCGCGCGATGAAGCGGGACAGCTGCCTAATTAGCTAAGGTGCGCGTCAACAGATGGCCCTGCCGATCTCATCGCCGCGATCGTGCATAGTGCGACTTGATCGCGTCAGCCGTTTTGACCGCGCGCGGAGTCGGCAGCGAATTCGTGCCGGCTTGGCCAGTGGCCGTTTGGGCCAATCCCAAACATTTCCGCCCGCCTTCGTCAGTATGACGAAATTGATAACGGCCTATTGGCGGAATCCTGTCCTTCAGCGGTGTACAATATTGTACGGTGCAAGAATGGCGATTTTGTGATGGTCATGGATTTGACCACACATACATGTCACTCAAGCTGTTTGAAGATGCTGCCACCAAAGTGAAACCCCTATTCGAAAAACTGTCAAATGAAAATTAGATGGCACGGTGCTGTAAGGGAGGCATTTAAAATGTACATGAATCTCTTCGTGCAAAAGTGTGGAGATTCTGCCCGAAGACAACATTTGTATCGAAGGCAAGGCTTGAAGTAGCTGTGGCACGTGCTGTTTCAGAATTTAATATGGGTTTGGCTATAGGAAGTTGTATTTGAAACAGAAGAGAAATCTGCAGTGCACAACAGCAATCCACTACAAGAAAGCGCTTTAAGAAGAAACAAAACACAATGAAAATTGCTGCTAAGAGGAAGAGACGCAAGATTGATAAGAATGT
This sequence comes from Andrena minutula, assembly GCA_929113495.1. Lineage (NCBI taxonomy): Eukaryota > Metazoa > Arthropoda > Insecta > Hymenoptera > Andrenidae > Andrena > Andrena minutula. The sequence goes on from OV815993.1 coordinate 19,466,214, forward strand.
ATATCAACTAGATGGATTTTAGACTATACAAAAAGGAAAAATGGCCTGAAATTTGCTCTTTAGATTTAAAATGCAATTATCTCAAAACTTACTTTTTTAATATATTTAATGTTCCTTGCGCAAAACTGTTGGTCTGATTCCCTTGCAGATTGGCATGCTTCAAGAGTAACATGAGACCAAAAAAATTGTATATCGGCATGAACGAAACTGCAAAACTCTTTGCGCTGTGCTTGCTTTTCCTCAAAATTTTGATGAAATTTTGCATTTTTTACATTTAATAAATTCAATAATTTTTAGGTTAAAAAGTATGAGACGTAGAAACTTCTCGATACACAATTTTTTACTTTACTATGGACCGTTCTTCGCTGCAAAACCTGGAGGCTGTGGCATCACACACTTTGCGCAATAACATTTTTAAAGTTACGCTTGATTTTTGTAACGTAATGTAAAATCTATGAAAAGCAATGATTAAAACTGGGTCCAGACTGGCATAAGGGCTTTACTTCAAACTTATTTCCTTCTCTTAAGAGGAATTCAGTATGTCTCAAATATTTTCGGATTTCAAAATTTCAGTGTTCTCTTCCCTTAAGACGTACCTTGTCGTTAATGTGCGTAAAAATAGCGTTTGTACTTTTAGTCCTCATATAAATTGCGTTACTCGGTAGTAATAGATATATTATCAATAAAAGAGCATTGTTGCATTATTTGTGTATGTTTATTGAATATTATAAATGCAACAGCACCGTGATAAAATTCAACACGTATATTTTTGCCATCTACGCAAAGTGCATTCGCTCTAAAGGTGCCATTTCCAATGCGCGGCTCGCCACGCTGGCCCTTTTCGAGCACTTGAAAAGGTCTATTGTTGTTTGAGGTCTCGAGGACTGTCTTCGACACCGAATCTGATGGCTTTCGACCCTGCAAGGGGTTTGAATATCATCAAGAGGAAATGAGAAATGTCCACGATTTTCGCATTTCTCATCAGATCTTTGCGAAAACAACGCCAATCGATTTCGTATGTTTCGCCCATGATACTAACACCAAGAACGACATAATTCGGAGCATAATGAAGGAAACTGGATGAAAACTTAATTTATATAATTTCTCGCTAGCTTCGTTAAAAATAGTCCGATTTACATAAAATTTGGTACGATTTTCATCGGGGAAATATAAGGAATTCGTGGGCGTCACTTCCATATCTATACGATAAAGAATAAAGAAATATTTTATTTCTGAAACAGGTATGAATCCTCGGCCGACCCCAGCGAATCGAGGTCGGCGACCCACACTCGAGGGTGAAATCGAGTGAAATATTCATTTCAGCGTATTAAAAAATTCTTTATTGTTTATCGTGTCGATAAGGGAGTGACAGCAATAGATTCCTTATGTTTTTCTGATGAAAATCATACCAAATGTCATGTAAATCGGACTACTTTTACAGAAGCAATACAAATCATAAAAAGAGTAGGCATTTTTTTACCTTAGGAACAGTTGTTGGGTATAAAAACAGGGATGGTTTTATCCGGACCACGTTGATATCTAGGGAAATCATGCCTTCCTTCACAAACATGGCACAATTCAACGTGAAGAAGTAAAAGTCGTGAAAGATATCGACAATAATTAGTATGTATGCCCTAAGTGGTTGGTTGGTTGGGAGTGGCGTGAGTGGAACTCGAAGTACAGCCACCTTGCCGTGGTGAGTTCTGAGTCGTGTTAGGTATTTAACTCGAACCAAGAGCTGCACAGCTAATGAATTCTATGTATTTATGTAGTGAAATAATATTTTGTTCAATAATCTGTTGTGATGTTCAACAGTGAAATATAAACATTTATAAGAAAACATACGGAAGTCGTCAAACTCGGTCAAAAATTAAAAACTGTGACGGCGATGCGCGAGGGTCAAATATGGACCGATTTCAAAATTCTTTTTTGGCCTCGATTCATCTTTCCCAACGGCAACTTTTCCGCACTGCGTCGTTTCGAGTTTCAAAAATTTAGGTTTTTCGGCCCACCCTAATGTGCATATCTTCCGGAACATTGACTTAAACCACCGCGTATACCGCGTTCGATAAACATAACCATGTCGACGTTGGTGAGCAATTCGAATGTAATTGTGGTGTGTTTTAGCATGACATCCCACGTGACACCGGGTAAAGTATAATAATGCGCTGAATCTATTCCGTAACTCTTGATACAACTTTCACGAAGATGTGAAAAAATATCTGCCAATAACAAGACATCTGTTTACAAATACAAGCCGCTGTATCCTCCCAAGGTTCTAATGTCGAAACGCTGCCAGACAGTCTCGGCGTGTGCGTAATCGCTCGCGGATACAGTCTCACCCGTTAACGAACTGTAAAATGACTCGAGCGGCGGTATGCATGGGTCCTGAAGCTTGTTCCCGCAATTAAAATATTCATATCGAAAGACACCTTTTCGCGTCAAGAAATTGAAATCGTCGGTGGATAATGTTTCAAATTCGGATTTTAAATTTTTTAATTTATCTGTGCTAAGAAAAGATGCTAATTTGTCGACGAGACCGGTGTTCAGAAATTTGTAGGAATCTATGAATCGCAATTTAATACAATTTCGCGAGTCTGGTTCAGCCGTATCTTCGACATCTTTTGTGAAAGAAATGTACTTTTCTCTAGTTCTGGATAATACGTCAACGTGACCTTGGAAAGCGGGGGCTGTTTTCTCGATATCGAAATGTGAATCGTAGCCGGATAAATTATGGAAAACTATGGGGATGTAAAACGCATTTTTATAATTTAAATTACACTCCGGATGTGCTGGGCCTCTAAACCGTCCGGATAGGTGGCAATGATCACGGACTCGTATATCGCTAGCCTTAAATGGTTCTTCGGAAATATGGTAATGGGTTGCATTGCGAAATGACGTCCACTGTTCGGTAGTTAAATCAAGCATTTGAGTATTACTGGTCAGAATGGGCTTGGCAAAAGTTGCAAAATTTTTTAGTTCGTTACCGAACCATGGAACACAATCCGCGTCGCGGCGACATCGATACACCGACAGTGTTGTATCATATGAACAATGCATATAATATGCAATGCTGTGCAGATTGTGGTCCTGATACGCACGCAATTTATTATTATCTACATCATTCGTTCGGCTGTCCTCCGTTTTCACCAATATGCACTCTAGATCGGCATACACCACTTAGGGGAGTCGCTCCTTTCTGCAGTGGTTACCAAAACTGAGGAGATTGTTGTCCTGGCTGTGCAGCAGAATGGCACAATCATTCATCTGCCCACAGTCCACTGCATGGGCCTCCAACTTCGCGGCGGGTCCGAAATAGTTCATGCATCTGTAAAAACCCGAAAAAATTTTTATTTCAATTTTTTCATGTGACACTTCGACATTTCATAAGTTTCTATACATACCGATCACAAAAGAATTACTTTTCATTGTGTCTGCTCAGTTGCACGTCCACCAGCCGGGGCAAGTCCCTGATTAGTACGAAGTGCCCTACATCGCCGTGTTCTCGATTCAGTGTGTAGAGCAAGTACACGTGCCGATCCCTCTTGTGACTGGTGAGGCACAGTAGAAAGACTGTCGATCCCTTCGTCCTCTCCGCCACGAAGCTATAGACGTTGATGGAGATGGCGTTCTCTCGCTCGAACTTTCCAATTTGCTCCTGAGACATTAGAAACTCAATGTCCTGGAGATTTAGCACGGAAGCATAGTCGTGGTATGAGCTTGAGCGATCGACATTTCTTTCGACGAGATGGAGGGCGGCGACCACTGTCCAGGCGAAACACGCATTGTCTCTGAATTGTACGCTAATGGTCGCTGTCTTTAGCATCAATTCCCGCGGCAACTTGCAGGGACACATTGCGCGCATCGGATTGTACTTGTCGACACTGACTGTCAGATTGTGAATCCTCGTCAATGCCTATCTGCTGTCGCGTTCCTGGAACTCTTCCAACGATGTTAGGATGGGTTCGATGATGCATCGCTGGTACCACTCCTGTATATCGGATGTGCTGAAGAGTTCGCAGTTTCGGGTGTTGATGCTTTTGCAAGCACGCTTGTCATCGGCCACAAATTCACCGTTAAACACCGTGTTCACTTTGAGGTTTCGATGTTTCCTCAAAGTGCCCCGCACATGCTCCAGCACAGTGGTCGCTGCATCTTGGAGGAAGTTGCGTGGCTCGATATTGTTCGAATTTAGCACGACACCAGTTAATACACGGCTACCGAACGCAGTATCTATTTCGCACCATAAAAGTCCTGTGCTCAAATGTCCGGAACCTTCACGCACGAAACGTCCGCGTAACGAATGTTTCAAACCTTCGAGCCGCCCCATTCAAGCAACCAACGATTGTCGAACGCCGATTGATAATCGTGGACGTTTCACGCGGCTGTGTTCTTCCAACTATTCGATACACTCGTTGCACCGTTCTTCTCACGCGAGGAATTCTTCCCGTGAAATCAATCGGGCAGATTGATCCAACAATTGGCGTTCTACTTGCGCGAGTTCTTCCATGATTGTAAATGGAATGTATATGTAGCGTCTTTTTTCTACGCAACGCGTTGCAACGATTTAATGCTTTGTGCGGTTTGGGGCGCGCTTTTGTGGCTGGTACCATGGTTTGCGATCTCTGTGTAACTCTTTCGATGTATCCTCTTCCTCGGATGTATTGCATGCAAAAACAAAGATTCGTCCCAACATGGTACTATGCAGTTTCTGCCGATATCGCATAATTCTTTCTATGATTCACGCCTATGACGAATTAGCGCGCAAAATCATCTGACACAGTTTCTGCTGACACTGCAGAATTCTACGATTCGGGGCTTCCACAGGTTTCCACACTATTACATTCAACACGTGTCGAGACTTTTATCCTTGAGGGTGGGTTCAAATTACGTGTGATTGTGCGATATGCTGCGACGTTAAGATTGAAACACATTATGGAAAAATTTGTAGCTATAAAATAAAATACGCTGATGGGGGGAAGTAATTGCATCTCTATTTAAGTCGGCTCCAGGACGCTGTTCCATCAATCGCTCAATTGTCTCAGTGACTTTGGTGGACAAGACACGACTAAAAAAATTGTGTAGTACCGAAGGAAACGCCGAACACATGAATTATTTCATTCCAATCATGCGGGATGATGGTGTAGCTCCATGCGGGGAGAATATAATGACAGGTAAGGCTTATTTTTACATATTCTCAACAATTTTTTTATGTTTATTCCTGATACGAGCGGACAATTTCATAGCTTTGATTGTTCTCTTAATCCGCGCCGACGATCGCGTATTATGTCCAGAAGATATGCATTAACATCCATGGGTAGTAAATATTTGGAAATTGGAATCACCGTAGGACCTATGGCCGATGTAGAAGTTCTTCTCGGCGACAATTATGGGAATCATCTTATATTACCATGGCATACATGTGGTGTATTATTGTACAGCCGTGAAACCATCGAAGATCCTGCACAATTGCCTGAATCAGACTCTATGCGGATTGATGAATTAATGGCGGAATTTTGTCGGATCTTTGATTCACCGATTGTAAAGATGACACGATGTGATATATCACTTTATTTCACAGTGAATACGGTATCATTTTTATGTAATCTTGAGCCATGCGTAAACTATCTGTGTTTGCGGCTGCAGCAAACTGCAGAAGATGTGCGAGAAAAATTTGAAACTTTTGTTAACGTGTTGCAACGGAGCGATGTTGTCTGCGAATCATTAGATACGCATCGTGCTGCTAAAATAATACGTGATAGCGAATATTACGACGAGGAGTATCTTGTAGAATGCCAACTGGTAGCATGTGCCATCAATGATATTCTAGCTGATGCTCGTAGGAAAAAAATGTTGAGTTGTATTTTTTACTTTTATATTCTTTTAATTTTAAATAAAATTTCTTAAAGATATATTCTATCTCCGTTTATTTATCCACCTTGCTCCTTCTTTCCTCGCCATATAATCTTAAGATTCGACGTAAGATTTAGCAAAAAGTATTATATTTCGTTCGTACCTTCTTCGCGCCGCCAAATGACATCATCTCTCGCCGCTGTCTCACAGGAGTCAAATTACGCGTCTTCGCGCGATACGCTGCAACGTTCGAAATACTGTTAGCTTTAGAGTGCTTATTGCATTTCTGTTTCAAAATATGTCTGTTTTCTATATAATGGTTCGGTTGATCACTGATAAAAAATTATTATTATTTCTCTGCATTGGGGGGGGGGGGGGGGGGGGGATTCTGCTACATATTGGTTTGGAAAAATTTTCTGGGTGATCCCCTCCCTCTGAAAAATTTCTAGGGATTGATAGGGTCTGAAAAACTTTTGAGGGTGGGGGGGGGGGGGCATGGTGATCTCATCCCTCTGTTAGGTCTATAAAATTTTCGGGGTGTGGGGCAGGTCTGGTGAGCTCTCCGCGGCGGCTCGGCCGGGACTGATCCCCTCCACGATTACGGATTCCCCCACTCCGCGGCTCACGCGCACGGAGTCGGTCTTCCACTCCCCGCTCTCCCCGCGCCCGGGTTTCCCTCCGCCGAACTCGGCCGCGCGGCCTCACTTCCCCCTTCTCCCGCGCTCCCCTCAGAAGACCAGAGTTAGAACTCTTCTTGCTATACTACTAATGTAGCTTAATAACTGTTGCGCTATGCTGCGTGCGCCTCCTTTTATACCCGACAATTGTCGGCATACCGCGTGCGCAGTGCGTCGTTATTTATTGGTTTGCTTTTTACTTGATTAATACATATTACTTTGTTTTGCGCTTTTTTTAATATTTCTAGTTAATTATTCTTAACGTTTCTATAATATTTGTTTCTCTAATATTTGCTTAGTTTATAATTTATATCTATAAGTATGTAAAATAATTCTGCGAAACATAAACGGTGTCGCAGTAATGTGGTACATTTCTGTTATATCGACAGTCGGTAATGTTTGGTTCAAGTCCCCGTAGAACGTTACACTACTAACGAATGTGAAAAGAATGTGGGTTAGTGCGTTCTTTGCTCTTACTGCCTCATTTAACGATATTATGCACAAAGTTAATATGCAGGATTGAACCTGAAACTACCCGTTTCGTTAAAAGTTGTCCGAGTTACATATTTTTTTGTTCATTTAATCGGGAGAATGCAAGGAATCCTTTGGCGTAACTTTCATATTGATACGATGAAAAATGAAGAAACTCTGTTCCTGTATACATAATCTGTATACTCTGTAAATGATACAAATGTCGCTCGGCTCGAGAAAAGGCGCTCGAGGGTCACCCAGCTTTAAATAACTTTCGGAGATAAATATAAATGAAAGTGCGAGCATTATTCGAAGCTTTGGGTGAATTCGCGTCGGATGAATTCCCGTCGAATGAAAACATTATTTATTGTGCTCCGAATAATAAATAACTTTGGGTTATTTATATCGATGAGTCTCGAATAAAATTTCTGCCTTTTATTCGAAACCAATTTTTTATTTAAGGGGTCATGCTCAGTCAGGAGGCCGAAAAGGGGTGGTCGTTGGAAATTTTTTACTTGAAAGATATAACATATTTCTCAAAAAATCTTGTTCCCTTTAAGGATTGCATCTAGTACCGTGCATTGTAATTTTTTTATTTAAAAGTATTTATCAATATCTAAGTTATTGTAGATGACTCGAAGGTTCTCTAAAAATAAAGGCTTGTGCGGTGACCACTGCTGTTCGAAAGTCGATCATCTTAAATAAAAAATTCAAAAGAATTTACGTATTATATTATATTATTTAGTATTTGAACGAAGGATTTTTCGAAATATTGATTTGGGAAAAAATGGCGGATGTTCAAAGTAAAAGATTCAATTTTTATCATAAATCGTGCTTGATTTTCGTAAATTAAAAGAAATCTAAGCATCGGATAAAAAATCCTTCGTTCAAAGACAAGTTTATTGTTCCTATAGTAAGCTTGTAAAATTTGAAGTAAATCGGTTGAATGGTTTTTTAAATATTTTGGCCACCTATTTTGAAAATGCTGTTTCAAGAAAAACGCGTCTGAAGTTTCAAGTCATGTTTATTCTTACATAAAATGTTCATTTTTCAACTTACACGGTGTCATCGATACCAGGTCCGTATGATAAACCTTCAGCACTAGGTGAAGCTTCTAAAAATACAAAAATTGAAAAATCGATTTTTCGAAGGTTTGTGACTGAGCATGACCCCTTAAAATAATTTTTTGCCTATCTCTATTTCAAAGTAATTTCGTTTCCTACTGCATTGTCAGGGAAACAATTTTCAATTTAACATAAAGAGTTGTTTCTTATTTGTGTTGGAGGAGGAACATGTCACATCCGATTCCCAAAAATGAATCAGACTGCTCAGTCCGAGCACCTCGCCAGGGTCGCGATTTAGGATCATATAGTCCCGCAAATTGGCGTGGCGATTAACAACAGTACCTACGCGCGGGTCTGAAACAATCGTACGCACTACCCACCGACAGACCAAAATACAGATTAACTCATTATCAGCCTGAAGAATGCCTACAATTATTAAAGACGGCGCTACATTCTTAATTGCATCTTAGAAATGCTGACAAACAGACGTTGTCGAAACATTCTTTGGAAAATATGAAATTACCGGTCGAAAACAGCGAATGAATTCTCCCTTGGATTTGACCCGCTTTTCTCCTAACGCACTATTGACGTCAATTCCAAGAATAAAGAAAAAATTCATCAGGCCATTTTTTCCAATCAAAATGCCAAATCTTCCTCAAGCTACTTCATAAAAAAGTTTTTTTTTGGCAAGGATACCTAGTAAACTATCTAGTACTGCATCTGAAGAAGTCGATAAAAAATTTAAAACATCTTCGGTTCTTTTGCAATGAGAATATTTCCAGCTTACAATCTTTTCTATATTCATTAAAATCTTTATTTCTGGCTTCTTGGGTCGCTTCACCTAATTAGTCGATTGCAAAGATGCCCAAATATTGTATAATTTCGTAGGAATGTATTAATACTTTGTGAACAGTACCTATTTATTTAGTATATTGGTACCAGGATAACATGGATACAGGTTTACAATTTTTTCTACACATTCCATAGTATGTATATTTATTCAATTATTTTAGTTCTATTGGAATTATTGACGTTATTTTTTTAGATAACATCGAACCTTCTTAAGAGTTGTATGTTAACATTTCCTTTACGAACTTCCTTCATAATGTTCGTCATTTTTAGTGCTAAAAATGGAATGTTGCATTTTCCCCCTACTTTTGGGGATTCAGCCCCACTGTACGATATAGAATACAGTAATTACTCCATTATTGGCAAATATTGTAAAATCTTGTTATCGTAATTGCAAGGACAAATATATGTTGATTATACAAATTCGTGGAAGGTAACTATAATGTTTATTTTTTCCCCCTTGGGGAATACAATCCTCACTCTTTCACCTCCTCTTAATTCTACATTCATCTTAACCTATTCCTTAAACTATTCCTTAACCTATTCCTAAAACCTGTTCCTTGAACCTACACGCATCCTAGCTACCACTCGCCCGCTCCCCTCCGCCACGCACGCCACCTACTATTAGCGGGCCAAAAGAAGATCCCTAGGAGGCGGGCTCGGGCGTTGCAGTCCACCGATGTGACGATTGGTCGATTCACCTATTTGAACACATTTCTAAAGACAGGGCACACGTATTTTGGTTATTGGCTGAAGTAGGCACATACATTATCGCACCGCGCGACGAAGAGAGCGAACAAAACACATCGAGATCGAGTGGGATAAAGCGATCTGACCGACGAACGTCAAAGCAATAGCGTAGGCATCTTTGACGGTTAACTATTAATATTTAATAACTTAAAAATTACCTTATTTTTCACAATATGTTCAGAAAGTATTATCATTGGGTTGGTATCAGGATAATACTTTCGTGAACATATTGTGAAAAATGAGGAAATTTGTATGTTATTATATATTAATAGTTAACCGTCAAAGATGCCTACGCTATTGCTTTGACGTTCGTCGGTCAGATCGCTTTTTCCCACTCGATCTCGATGTGTTTTGTTCGCTCTCTTCGTCGCGCGGTGCGATAATGTATGTGCCTACTTCAGCCAATAACCAAAATACGTGTGCCCTGTCTTGAGAAGTGTGTTCAAATAGGTGAATCGACCAATCGTCACATCGGTGGACTGCATCGCCCGAGCCCGCCTCCTAGGGATCTTCTTTTGGCCCGCTAATAGTACACCTCCTTACCCTATCGTTTGACCCCCGGTTCCGCACGCCACCACTAACTCTCATTCCTTCCTCTCGTATTCCTGTACTCATTCTCCTCTCCTTTGCTCCACTCTCCTCATCAACTCCTCCCTCCCTACCCTCGTCATCCAGTACCTCCCCCACCCTCTTGTGCCACCCTCGTTCTTCCCAACCCATACACTCCTCCCACACATGTTCCCACGTTTCCTCTCCCCATCCGCATACCCTGCACTTCCTCTTTTTTTCCTCCTCCCAGTACTTCCCTCCCCTTATCCCATTTCCCAGCCTAAATTTCGCCACCTTTTGCCACCTGCTTTTCCCCCATCCCTTTCTCAAGTATCCTGGTGTTACGTATGTGGTATTTTCCCATACGCCGCTCTCAACCACTTTTCGAGCTCGCGTCTGCGAAGGAAAAACGCCCTAAAATCATTTTGCTTATCATACACCACTAGTAGGGGTCATGATCTCGACCATCTGGATCACGACCATGGGAACGGGAGTGACACGACGACCCAAAGGATCTCCTTATATGGAAACATCTAACGCATCCCCACTCATTTTTGGGACTATATAAACCCTTCGATATCAACCCTCGTCCGTTGAAATCTACAGAGTCACGCGTAGAGTTACGTTGTGTCAGGCTCGTACAGAGTTGGTTAAATCTAGTAAGATCGGGCTAATATCTCCGTCAGAATCATAGTTAAGGGGTTAAACCACTATAGAATTTTTCGAAAAAAGAAAATTTTTTTTGTTTAAAATGTGTTTTAGGGTCTTAAAAATAATATACCAAAAGATGGAGGGCGGCAAAAATGTCTAAATGTCCAAATTTTCAATTCTACCGCAACGCTCTCAGGTATGCTCCGAACGCGTTTTGTTATCACTGCGCGCGCTATAGATTTGTTTTGGTGTACGGAACCAAGAATAACAACACTCTCTCTATTATGGGCATGAAAATTGGCCCAAACAGCTACAATCTGCGCATGGAGGTGGACGCGGAGCGCACCAAAAGAGCAGAACGATCGTTGAGTGAAGTTGCAAGAGAGGCTCGAATCGAATTGGAAACCTTAACCCTTAGTATCATGATTTTTTATTTTACCTAGAAAAATTCTTATCTGTCCACTTTTGTTCACTCTTTATCGTGAAAATAAGTAAAAAATTCCTAGTGTAACAATTTTTTGTATAAATGAAAAAATATGAATTTAACACAAGTGTTAAATCATGTATAAAGATACCTATATATTATAATATTAAACCAATACTCGATTTCGCAGAATGTTAGATTAGTATTACATACATTATTATGTCCAACATCAAATTTATTCACAAAGGAAATCCGAAATAATTGAAAGAAAAATTAGCATTTATGTGGTATTTTCAGTGGTCCTGGCGATATTAAGAGTTGCAATCAATAATATGAGACAGTGTATCACAGTAGAATTTCTACGGATGTATTTCTGCCCTAAGGACACTTGTTACATATGGTAATAGTAAAGTAACGTTTTAAAGTTCATGAAAATGACCCCAAATAGTGTGCATAATTTTTTCAATTCGTGTAACACGGGTGTTACACTATGATACTAAGGGTTAAGAAAGGAAAAGAGGAGGAGGATGTTAATCTAGAAGGCCAATTGTATGGTGCAGGCATCGCAGATTAAAGGTATATCAGAATATAATATGATTTTGCAGTACTTAAAACTTCAAACCCGTTTTTCTCGAAACCACTTTTTTTTTAACTGGCCGGAAACATAACTCGAACAAATCATCACCGATCGATCTGACAAATTTACAGTATATTCAAAATTGCTATCTCCAGCGACGTACGTAGGATTTTTTTTTATATTACATATTTTGTTTTTTATGAACAATTTTGTGATGATTTTTTTCATGAAATTTATACTTTTTTTTTAAAAAATGCACCAATTCGCGAAAAATCAATATATCGACAAAATCCTACCTACGTCTTTTGCTGTTGTTCTATAGAATCGAAAAGACTTTGGTTTTTTTGTCCAGGTAAAAAATTGCGGGAGTTAGGTTTCCGGCCGTGGACCCTATCAAAAAACAGGCACCGACGGAGAAATGCTGCGCAGCCACGATTTTGTCATGAACGAAGTTGAAAAAAATATTTTTTGTACTTCAATACTAGAATTATAAATCCCAGTTTGCAGAATTTCGATTGATCTCTTTATTGCGCAAAAAAAATTCCCGAAATATGCCTATTTTTTCGTGCTCTACGGTGGTTTAACCCCTTAACCTCATAAAATCCGCGAGTCCGGGTTATATTCTATTTGGCACTTTGAAATAGCCACTCGTACGCCCCGCATCGCCAGTGCGTCAACACCGTGCCACTATTGGTAACTTACACATTTTATTTAATTAACTAATGGCGACAGTTACATTTGTATTATAATTGACTACTCAATATACGAATGGTGTTCACGTGTAAATCGAGCAGATTTCGTAAAATCCATCTTTGACCCACCGATCCTTATAATATTAGTAGCACTCACCCACTGATACAACTTTACCGCTCGAGTTGTATCAACTTTAATTAAGAGTTACGAGGCATTACTAACATTTCACGCGACTCCCTGATTTCGCATCAGGTTCGTTCGCAACCTCTCATCAAAACAAAGAATCTTCTCCAACCCAGTGGCTCCCCGATTTCGCATCGGGTTCATCCACGAAACCTTACTCTCTTACGGCTCCCTGATTTCGCATCAGGTTCATGCGTATCCTTCAGTTCCCCGATTTCGCATCAGGTTCGTGCGTATCCTACAGCTCCCTGATTTCGCATCAGGTTCGTGCGTATCCTACAGCTCCCTGATTTCGCATCAGGTTCATCCACGAAACCTTACCCTCCTACGGCTCCCTGATATCGCGTAAATCTACCAACTTCCGAACAGCTCCCTGGTTCTGCACCAGGTTCGACGCGCGACGGGCCATACGCCCGCGCCGCCATTTGGGGGGCCGTTGCTGCTAGGGTGAGTGGTGCCCCCCGGCACCACTACCCCACCGCCCCGCGATCGAACCACCCCCCGCTCGGCCCTGAGGTGTAGCACCGGGCCGAAGCGGTTGGGGGCGAAGGTGTGACTGGCCACGGGGGCCGCCAGACAACACCGGGCGGCCCATTAGTGTCCCACCCGCCGCCGGGGCTGCTCGATCGCTTCAAAGGGGGCAGCGACACTTAGCCGCCCCCGTGGAAGGCCCTACTTTTCGGGACCCTCCGTGGACCCTCCCGTCGCTGCCGCCGCGGGACCGACGCGCAGCCACCGCGAGTCCACGGCGGCACTCGTCGAGGATGGGGTGGCCCTACTCTGGGGCCACCCTACTCTCCTTCCATCCCCTCTCTCTCACAGAGGGGACCGCGGACGGGGGTAACCTTCACCCCCGATCTTCCTTCCCTTCCCCCCCGACGTTACAGTACGCGGGGGGGGGGGGGGGGGCGACGGCGCGGCCGAGACCATTACCGGGGGAGCGGGCGACCATTTTACATGGCCGCCGGACTGCCTCCCCCGGCCCCGGGTCATCCGTTCCGCTCTCGTCGTCGTCTGCCAGGAGGCCTGGGGATGCGGTTCGGGTGTCCCGTCCGCTCCCAGTCCCTCTCCGCCTCTTCCTTCTCGAGCATTATCAGCTCCGCGAAGAGAGACATGGCCTCCCAACAGCCCCGATCCTCCGCCATCCGACGCACGACCGTCGGTAAGCTGAGATCGGGGACCAGCTGCGCCTCCAGGATTCGGCGATCGTCCACCCACTCCCGGCATCTCGTCAGGGTGTGATCCGCCGAGTCCAAGTCGCCCGAGCCGCAGCTGTAGCACCGCGACGTTTCCTCCCGCCCTATGCGACACAGGTAATCCCCGAAGCAACCCGCCCCGGTGATCACCTGCGTCAGGCAGAAGGTGGGCCAACCGTACCTACGCCCCGCCCATTCCCCGACAATGGGCAGTAGCGCCCCGACGACGCATCCTTCCCGATGTTCGGGGAGGGACAACCATTCGTCCCATTTATCTCCGGTGCGTCGCCGGGCCTGGTCCCGTACCGCCACTTCGTGTCCTATGGCCGCTGGGTCCCCCGCCTCGCGGAGGAAGCTGACGGCGGAGTGAACCTCCGCCTCCATCTCCGCGAGAAGATGGAATGGGGGGGGGGGGGGGCGCGGCCAAAGCGGACAGTTCGGCGTGTGACACCGTGCGGTGGGCCCGCACGGCTCGGATGACCGTGCGGCGGTGAGTTCTAGCCAAGAGCTCCCGCCCCACGCGACAATCCTCCAAGTCGCCGGCCCATATAGGCGCGCCGTATAGCACCATGGACCGGACGACCGTCACGTATAACCGCCGAACGCCCTCTCGAGGGTGCAGCTACTCCCTTACTATGTACCTTCGTGTACATCTTTGCACCCCTGGTACCCATTTTAAAATCCTTTCCTCCACTCTGTCCCTACACTTCCACACCATACCTCAATTCCATAACTTACCGTAGCCCATACCAACTTCTCAAACAACCATACCCTTCTGCCCCAATCCTTCCCAAACCTCATTTTCCCTATCCCCCACACCTGACCCATCAGTGCTGCCCTCTTCCTCACCCTTTCTTCTACGTATGCCTCCTGCCCCCCCCCCCCCCATTTCTCATCAACGTGTATTCCAGGTACTTTAATTCCTTTACCTCCTCCACGAGCTTTCCCTTCCACCTCCATGTCAGCTTCTTCCACCTCCCTCTCCCCTTTCTACGCGTCATTACCTTTGTCTTTCCGATATTCACCTTTAGCCCGTTCTTATCCTAATACCTTTCCATCTTCCCCATCATCCCTGTCATTCCATCCTCGTCTTCCGCCAGCACGGCAATATCGACCGCGTATGCCAGTGTATAAACTCTCCTCCTCCCATCCTCATTCCTCCCCCACCCTCACTCCTCCCCACCCTCCTTTCTCTAACTCCTCGTCTATATCAGCCATCAACAGCGTGTACAGGCTGGGGCTTAACTGCCACTTGCCTCACCCTCCTTGCCGTCCAGAAGTACTTCACTTCCTCATCCTCTACCCTGACCATTCATACCGTCCCTTTCAGTACCTCCTCACACCTCCCAGCCAACCCCTCCCTCACTCCTCTGTCCTTCATCGCCCTCACTAACATCTCTCTGTCAACCGAATCGAATGCTGCCTTCATGTTAACGAACAGTATTACCAACCGCCCTCCTTTCTTTTCCATCGGCCTGTTAATCAGGTTGTTTGAAACATATACACTGTCTATGCATCCATTCCCCCTCCTGAACCCCGCCTGACTTGGTGGCAGCATCTCCTTTTCCTCTACCTCCTTGCTCACCCTTTCCGCTAACACCAACGCATACACCTTGTATGCTGTCTGCGTCAGCGTTACTCCCCTGTAATCCTCCACCCTATTTCCCACCCCATTTTTCACCACCGGGCACCACCACTCCTACCCTCCACTCTTCCAGCCACCCCTCCCCTTTCCATACCCTATTGCAAACCTCCCCCAACCATTCCTCCACCTCCACCCCCCTACTTCCAAACCTCATTTGTTATTCCGTTCCCTCCCATCCCTTTCCGTCTTTCAACCTCCTCAACACTCTTTTTATCTCCTACTTTTATATATTCCCTCCCCAACCTCGCCCCTCCCTCCATCTACTCCCTTTCTTACCCTCTACTCCACCCCCCCCCCCCGCCAGCAACTCCCTGAAATACTCGTCCCATTCCTGTATTTTTATCTCCTCGCTCACCCCCCTTCTCTTCTTTTTCTCCCTATTTACCACCTTTCCTCATCACTATCCCTTCCCTCCCCCCTACTTCCTCCTGCATTCCTTCCAGTCCCCTTCTCACTCCCATTATTCACATTCTCATCTTCCCATTTACCCACATTTTCATGTACCGTACCTATACCGTCTTCCCCCCTTCCCTTTCCCTCTCCGCCCCTCTTTCCACCTTCCACCTCGCCCTCCTTTCTTCCTTTGTTAAATCATCATCTATCCTTTCCCTCCTGCCGCTTAGTTTTTTCCTCGCCACCATCACCTTCCTCTTCTCCTCCCTCCCCGCCAGTTTCACTAACACCAGTCCGTTCCCTTGTTTTCCCATTCTCCCTACCGTTCTCACTTCCCTTATCTCCTCATCCTCCACTCCGAACGGGAGGTAAATAATAAGCCGAAAATTACTGAGGTTTTTTCAATGGGTTTCTTATGGAAAATGAACTGTATATAAGGGATTACTTGCTATTACTTTGCAGAATCATTACTACTCATTACTGAACCCAACTTTTTTTTATATAACGAAACTTTATAAGACTTGATTGAAAATTCTGCACAAAACACAAAATTTTACATGTGTTTACACGCAGATCAGATGTAGTCGCCATGATATTTTTGCCTTTTTTATGAGAGCTCATATTATTAGTTTACAAGAAATATATAAAAAAACATAATTCCATAAGTTTTGAATTCTGTCGTCTTTCCTTATTTCTGGATATTCTGTCCGAATGTAACGATGGGTCGCAGTGCGGCTAGAGTCGCTAGACTGCTTCAGGTGGAGTTGTGCGGCAGCCGCAGTGCGACAAGGAGATTCTGCCGTTATGGCGAAAAACAGACACTCATGGCTTTGTGTTGTGTCTCGAGTAGCCTAGGCTGTTCATGAACCAGATGCGCATAGACTATAGCAATCCTGGCGTGGGCGAAGTAGTCGCAGCCGCACATAGGAGTTGAGATGAATACTTATCCATTGTAGCAGTGTTGTGGTATACCAATGTGTACCACATTCTAACGGCCATTTTGAGACGTCACGATGGGAAACGCCAGGGCCAAGCCAAGCCAAGCTAGTTAAGCCACATCAGGCCACGGCCAACCAGCGTCACCGAGAAGTAGGTTCTCGACGCTGATTGGCCGTGGCCTCACTCGGCTTAATTACACTACTCGGCGTGTGTCAGATCCGTGGGAGCTGCACAGATCGGTCGTAAATTGGTAGGGGCCCGGGTCTACTCTTATATGGAGTGGAGTATAGCTTCGCTTGGCGCAGCGCTTGCGTCGGCTCGTTTCCCATCTTGCCGTTATGTAGTTTGACGTCATCGCGTCATTATGCGCATGCGTGGCGTGTCCCCCTCCACTAGCAATTATCACGTGCCACTGCGAGGGTATTTCCCGGTAACATTGTTTGGATGTGGCATTCACTCTCCCTACTTGAGATTCTCGTTTGGCGGGTGTTATTATTATTATTATCATTATAATTATTATTGTTATTGTTATTGTTTTTGTTTTTGTTATTGTTATTGTTAGTATTATTATTATTATTATCATAATCAACGGGAAAACCCTTTAGAACACACAAGTTTAAACAGATAAGTACAATAAATAAAATCAAATAAAACAGAACAAAACGGTCTGGATGCAACAACAAAAATTCGCAGCAACAGTGGAAATATAATATACTAAACTAGGATTCGACTAAACAATTGCTTCCGGAACGAATCACGCGTGAATGAGAACAAATCAATGTTAGCGAGACACTGGTTAACCTAACCCATGGCCCAGTTTAAGGGATTCACAGTGTAGTGTCTATAGTCCGGAATCCTGGATTCGAAAAGGGGTCGCGGACGCAGTGACCGTTGTGGGGCATGAAAGCAAATCAAAGACACTAACTCCTGACAGTTTATCTGACCGTGAATTTATTTATATAGAAACAAGAGGTCAGAACAGACACGACGGTCACTAAGGGTAGTGAGCCCTGTCTTCTGTAAGGCCGGATAGGGCAACCACTTGTCCTCGTGGCTAGCCTAAAGAAGGGTGTTAATGTGTTGTCGAGGATTTTCACAAGTAGGCAGATTTAATGTACAATGTGACTTGTATGCTTTTCATAAATTGTCGCAAGAACGTCGTGATGCATTGCAAGGAACCGTAAGCTATGACTTACGGCGAGGTGGGTAAGCAGATATACGTTCTATATTGTAAATTTGTCGTGTGTCGGCGAATTGCCGTACTTCCGGCGTTCCAAAGTCTATTTGTTAAACGTCCATAACTAACCATACGTGTACGAGGTGGTGGCAAGTGTTTTTGTTTCAATTATTTCTATGAAGAATATCATTATTGTACTAATTATAAACCCTAATTTTCAATGTATCTATCGTCTTCTATTAGTATAATTCTTCCAATGTGTAATCAAATAATACAACATGTAGAAAAAGAGACTGCAAATGTTTAAATATTACTTTATGCGGTAATATTATATAAATGTTATTAGTGGGACGTAGAAGTAAAATTGATTTACAATTATTTAAAATTCATATACATATGCATTATGCAAATCGGAAGGTTCGACAAGGTTATCGGCATCAATGCGATTCTGCGTCATTTCAATCACATATATATTTCGTGAAGTCATTGTAAATCTTCACGCATTATTTATTTTACGCGTGGTTTCCAAAATTGCCTAATAAGATTACACTTAAAATAATGCATGTACGAATGTGCAGTTATCATACTGATTCATGCACCTCACTGATTAATTTTAATGAGTTTTACCTTTGATGCAATTTTAGGTACGTACTGCCTTGCTTAAACAATTGAAAGCTGTTTGAACTTTACATAAATAATAATCTAAATATGGCTTTAAGAAACCATGTTATTAATAAAAAATGTCAAAATGGACTTCAAATTCGGTAATAGAGGTTTTATTTGTTTGTAAAAAAAAATATATAATTCATAAAATATTTATATCTATGATAAGAGATTATCCAGAGGCATTTCAGCGTATATTTACAAAATACAAAAACTTAATTTTATGGGATGGTGGTGGTGGTAACTTGAAAAATATGGATTTTTCGAAAATTATTTTTTACGCGGTTTTGTGGATATAAAAGATGGATGCAACTTTTGTTTAAACTTCTTTTTGATATCTCTCACCGGTCTTGAGATATTCCACGGAAAAGAAAATTCTGAAATTTTTTCAAGGGGTGACTTCACCCCTGAAAATTGCATTATGGCACCAACAAAAAATAGGGTTGTGTTACGGATGGACTACTCTACTTGCACACCGAGTTTCCTAATTTTCGGAATTTTCGGGTTGCCGAACGTCCCTTGTGTCTAGCTTGAGCTGCGATGTTGCCGTTTCATGCATGTCGTGCAATAGCATTGTCCCAATGTAGCAATCGCTTTTGCGAGTGTAAAATGTAATACATCTTTATAAGACCTACTCATTTTGCGGGTATGTCGTAGGGTAGACCGGGGGCAATAGTAACAGGAGGACGATTGTAACACGTTAAATATCTCAGAACATATGATAGATATTAACACAAATTTTGGATATATGATGACGAATGACGTTTGGAATACACACATCCATGTCCTAGCAGTATAAATACACAATAGGCATGTATAGTGGCGAAAATGATTTTTCGGTACCCTAAAGTAACTTTTTTTTACTGAATTAAAGATGTAATATAAATACTCCCTTTGCAAATACGTGTTTTTTCTTTTTTGTAATATATAATCTGGACATTTTTAAAGTAGTACTGATCGTTAGTTATCAGTTTTAAATGTCTCGTTAATCAAAATTTATAATTTAAGTTCAAAAGTCTGACTGGGGTCGATTGTAACATCGGCAGTCGGGGTCGGTTATACCGCGACAGAACCGAATAGTGACAAAGAAGATGAATAATATTGTCTTGTTGGCATGGAATAATATAGCATAGCACAGGCAAACAATTGGAAAATGGGTGGAATGTACTGAATGTAAGGATTAATCACATGAAGAATGTACCAGGCAAAACGTTTTCTATTTCTGTCACAATTGAGATACCGCATAATTGGTTATAAATTTTCCTTTTTTCCATTTACTATTATAATTAAAATTAATAAATATTTTAATTTTGTAAAGTGAAATTTGTGCTACTATCGACTCCATGCAGTGTTACAACCGACCCAGGGTCGGGGACGGTTGTAACACTTTGTCCGCTTCTCATTTTTTATTAATAACCTGGATATTACGTGACAAAAGGCGAAGTTGTTGTGGGTCAATAAATGTCAGATAAGTAAGTAACATTTTCGTATAAAAACTTTTGTTGTAACTTTAACAGTTTTTGCATAATCGTATTCCAAAGTCAAAGTGTTACTACTGTCCCCGGTCTACCCTACCCCACCTTCTACGGCTGGCTGGGGAAATAAGTGAACGCGGCGACCGATTTTCAGAGACAACGCCTCCTTTCAATCGTCGCGCGTCTTGGCCCCCGCGGCAGCCTCGCAGCTTGGAGCCTCTTAAGGTGGCCGTTCCAATAAGTGGCTACAGCCGCCAGCGGACTCATGGGCGGCTGCGACTGCTGCGGCCGCGTCAGGATTGCTATAGCCTATGCGCGTTTGGTTCATAAGCAGCCTAGGCTACTCGAGACACAACACAATGCCAGGAGTGTCTGTTTTCCGCCATAACGGCAGAATCTCCTAGTCGCACAGCGGCTGCCGCTCTACTGCTCCAGAAGCAGTCTAGCGACTCTAGCCGTTCTGCGATCCATCTCACATTCGGACAGATTATCCAGAAATAAGGAAAGAAGTCAGAATTCATAACTTATGGAATTATGTTGTTTTTTTTTATATATTTCTTAATAATATGAGCTCTTGTAAAAAAGGTAAAAATATCATGACGGCTACATCTGATCTGCGTGTAAACACATGTCAAATTTTGTTGTTTTGTGCAGAATTTTAAAGTCTTATAAAGTTTCGTTATATAAAAAAAAATTGGGTTCAGTAATGAGTAGTAATGATTCTGCAAAGTAATAGCAAGTAATTCGTTATATACATTTCTTTTTCTATAAGAAACCCATTGAAAAAATATCAGTAATTTTCGCGTTTTTAGTTACCTTCCGCGAACTTGTATAATCAACGTATATTTGTAAGGACAAAAATCATGTTTTCGCAGTTGCAAAGGCAACTGCGGAAACAAGATTTGACAATATTTGCTAATAATGGAGTAATCACTAGTATTCTATATCGTACAGTGGGCCTGAATCCCAAGAAATAGGGAAAAATGCAACATTCCATTTTTCGCGTTGAAAATGCTGAATATTATTAAGCAAGTTAATAAAAATTTGAGTTAATATACAACTCATAACAAAGTTTGAGGTTATTTAAGAAAATATCGTCAACAATTTCAATAAAACTAAAAAAAAAAGATAAGTTCATACTATGGAAAGTGCAGAAATAATAACTTGAAAACCGAACGTTTCCCCAACGTGTGACTGAAACCACTAATAAAGTACCAAAAAAAGTTTCCAATTTTTTAACACGATTGAGTTAAAAAATAGATGTAGAAAATATTAAATTATACATCACTAGAAAGGAATAGGTTTATCCTATTTTTTGCCACAATTTTAATTCCGATATTTTAAAAGAAACACCCAAATGTCATTGACTTCTTCAATCCGGTAGATAAACAGAACACGATGTACATATAAGAAAAATGGCTAGTCTTTCACTGTCTTCAACAGTCGTCGAGATCTCATACAACAATAGACCCTCTTTTCAAGTGCTTGAAAAGGGCCTGTGCGGCGCGTCGTTGCACTGGTGGGGGCCATGGCGTCAACGCTTAGGTATAGGAAATACCATTTTCGACGACGCCAGTTGCAGTCGCTGGCATCTGTAGCCGCCGGTCGCAGTCGCTGGCGGCTGTAGCCGCTTATTGGAACGGCCACCTCTAAGGTCGAGTCTCCATGGCGGCGGCCAGACTTCGGCCGCGCGGCGTTCGGGGTCCCACCAGTGAAGCCAGAATCGTGGGACGCGACCCCATACGCTTACCCCTACTATGTCCTACCGTCATGTCTCACTATGCCCTACCGGCGTCCCCCACTGTCTTCTCACTGCACTGCACACAAGCATATTTTTACTCTTGTCCGTGTGAGCTGCCTGTTGGCTGCTGAGCACACGGACAGGGGTAGGGATATGCTTGTGTGCCACGATTCTGTCATCACTGGGTCCCACTTTTGTTCAAGCGCACTTGAAAGGGTCTACGGCCAAGGATTCATATCTGCTTCAGGAATAAAATATTCTTATTTATACAATGTCGCCCTAACAAGCTGTCGGTTCATGTGGGACGAGCCTGAGGCGCTCCAAGCTGCCAGGCCGCCGCGGGGGCCAAGACGCGCGGCATGAGAAAGGAGGCGTTGTCTCTGAAAATGGGCTGCCGTGTTCACTTAATTCCCAAGCCTGTTCTACGGGATATTACACTTCTTCACGTTGTAAACCGAGGGCCAACAAGGAAACACCGCGAACCCACCCTCACCAGTTGGAACGTAACATTGCTGGTTTATAGAGTGACTCAAGACAAGAACAACGATATGTTTGATTCGTGTCCAAACGCCATTTAAGGGTATGAAATCTATCCTCAAAGTCAAATAGGCCTCCCACTTTTCCGCGTGTAATTCCTAAAATACAAAAGACAGAAAAAATGTTTCAAACATAAGTTTAATGGTGCAATAAGCGCTACAAACTTGTGTTAAAAAAATTTTTAAATAGTTTTTTGTTCATGTATGTTTTTTAAAGCTCTTTTCCAAATTTCGTTGACGCAAGTTTGCAGCGCTTATTGTACCATTAAACTCTTGTTCGAAATTATTTTCTCTGTCTCTTGTACTTTAGGAGTTATGCGCGAAAAGGTGGGAGTGCCTATTTGACTTTCAGGATAGTTGTCACAATTATAAAGGGCGATAGGGCCTTTGAACCGCATGCAACATACCCTTGTTCTTGTCTTGAGCCACTCTATAAACCCCCAAAGTTGCATTCTAATCGGTGAGAGCGTGTTTGCGGCGTTTCCTTTTACGGAATGAAGACTTTACCGCAATTTTGTCACTCTTGATTTTCGTCTTATTTTCGCATGTAAAATTATACCCTAAAAAGTTTATACAGGGTGTCCCAAAAATGTTGCGTTTCCTTAAAGGGGGTGATTCTGGGGGTGATTTCAAACAACTTTTTCCTTTGCGAAAATGCTCTCCGATGTTTCGTTAACGAGATATTAATAAAAAGCACCGACCAATCACAGCGCGAGTCTGACGGCCGAGTTCCCGCGGTAGCGTGGCTACGAGCCGCGCTGCGACTGCGACGAGCAAGCAACTCGGCATGCATCGAAGAAACTTGCGTAGAATGGCAAATGAAAAAGACGTAACAAATAAAATCGAACATGTTGTCATGGTTTGTTCGTCATTTAAAGTGAATAATGAATAAAGGATAAATGGATGAAAATCACGTGTAACGTAAAAAGACGAATACGCAGTTTTTTTTTAGAAGATTCGAAAATAATAATTATTTGAAGTGGGAGGATAAGGAATACGTAAATTTCCTTGTGTTAATAACGTAGCCACGAAAAGGTAATGTAACAGGAAATTAACGAAAGGTGATAGGCGTTAGTAACTAAAACTCACCCTTGTTGGAAATTCACCTGCAGCTTGAAAATCTGTGTCACAGGGTCACCGAACCGATCCTGGTCATCGATGGACGTGCTCCGTGCACAGCTGGTCCCAGGTATCCTTACATTCCCACTACCCAAAGTTAAGGGTCGCAATGTCAGGTGCGTCCAGGTCAACGTACCGAATATTCACTTCACTGCACGGCTACTAACACTGATCACTTTATTTATCCTGAAGTATTCTTGGGCCGTGTACATTTCTGCGACGCGATTGCTAGCTGACTGACAGGATTTTTTCCAAGCAACTTCCGCTACCCCCAAGTAGCTTCTCTGGTTCCATTATGAGTTAACTCCCACCAGGGCAAGAGGCTTTAGGTAAAAAGAAGCCAACACATTTTGGGAACACGTGTTTTGCAGAAGTGCAACGAACACTTTCACAAAAGCCCGCGCTCCGTCCTTCTACTGCCAATGTACCCATTGCTTCGAGATAGAAAACAGACACCACGTGTATCGGTTCGAAAGGGTCCGAAGAGAAGAGACAGTCTTCGAGTTACTATAAAGAAGAAAATGCATACCATTCCTGTTTCCCCTTTCCGACACCCTGAGTTCACGACTGCTACGAGGCGGAACCAATTAAGTCATAAATTATCCGAAACTGTAGGAAACCGTTCTCTACCGCCGACTCGCCGGACAATAAACCGCGACCCTGGCGAAATGCTCTGACTGATCAGCCTGATTAATTTTGAAGAACTAGAAATTACAAAGAGGTAGTCCGCTGACTGCGCGTGGTCCCGCCTGCTTCGTCCTACCTTCAAATTAAAGACGGATCCCTTATCTCTCGAGTATAAACACGCGCTCGAATTTCAAAACAAAAGCACGCGTCGACGTATTCCGTGCTAGAGATAGTGGGCCTTGAGGTCCGATTGGTCCCAAACTAACCAATCTGCCCTGCAGCCCTCCCAAACGGCCACTGTCCTGAAGAGGCCCTCTTCACAGCAGTATCTCCTCCCCAAGGTCCACCATCGCTCGCACGGAATACGTCGACGCGTGCTTTTGTTTTGAAATTCGAGCGCGTGTTTATACTCGAGAGATAAGGGATCCGTCTTTAATTTGAAGGTAGGACGAAGCAGGCGGGACTACGCGCAGTCAGCGGACTACCTCTTTGTAATTTCTAGTTCTTCAAAATTAATCAGGCTGATCAGTCAGAGCATTTCGCCAGGGTCGCGGTTTATTGTCCGGCGAGTCGGCGGTAGAGAACGGTTTCCTACAGTTTCGGATAATTTATGACTTAATTGGTTCCGCCTCGTAGCAGTCGTGAACTCAGGGTGTCGGAAAGGGGAAACAGGAATGGTATGCATTTTCTTCTTTATAGTAACTCGAAGACTGTCTCTTCTCTTCGGACTCTTTCGAACCGATACACGTGGTGTCTGTTTTCTATCTCGAAGCAATGGGTACATTGGCAGTAGAAGGACGGAGCGCGGGCTTTTGTGAAAGTGTTCGTTGCACTTCTGCAAAACACGTGTTCCGAAAATGTGTTGGCTTCTTTTTACCTAAAGCCTCTTGCCCTGGTGGGAGTTAACTCATAATGGAACCAGAGAAGCTACTTGGGGGTAGCGGAAGTTGCTTGGAAAAAATCCTGTCAGTCAGCTAGCAATCGCGTCGCAGAAATGTACACGGCCCAAGAATACTTCAGGATAAATAAAGTGATCAGTGTTAGTAGCCGTGCAGTGAAGTGAATATTCGGTACGTTGACCTGGACGCACCTGACATTGCGACCCTTAACTTTGGGTAGTGGGAATGTAAGGATACCTGGGACCAGCTGTGCACGGAGCACGTCCATCGATGACCAGGATCGGTTCGGTGACCCTGTGACACAGATTTTCAAGCTGCAGATGAATTTCCAACAAGGGTGAGTTTTAGTTACTAACGCCTATCACCTTTCGTTAATTTCCTGTTACATTACCTTTTCGTGGCTACGTTATTAACACAAGGAAATTTACGTATTCCTTATCCTCCCACTTCAAATAATTATTATTTTCGAATCTTCTAAAAAAAACTGCGTATTCGTCTTTTTACGTTACACGTGATTTTCATCCATTTATCCTTTATTCATTATTCACTTTAAATGACGAACAAACCATGACAACATGTTCGATTTTATTTGTTACGTCTTCTTCATTTGCCATTCTACGCAAGTTTCTTCGATGCATGCCGAGTTGCTTGCTCGTCGCAGTCGCAGCGCGGCTCGTAGCCACGCTACCGCGGGAACTCGGCCGTCAGACTCGCGCTGTGATTGGTCGGTGCTTTTTATTAATATCTCGTTAACGAAACATCGGAGAGCATTTTCGCAAAGGAAAAAGTTGTTTGAAATCACCCCCAGAATCACCCCCTTTAAGGAAACGCAACATTTTTGGGACACCCTGTATGTACATATAACGCGAAGAATAATCCGTTTGAGTGCCGCGCAGTGCGACCGCACTGTTCATGTCAAAAAGTGTCACCGTATCGGCCCAATAGATTTAGTCGGCGGTGCGCTCGAATTCTACCAAAAATTAATAAATACAGTAGTCTCCGGTTAAGCTGATACAAAATAATCCCCACCACTATTTACTTATAATGTCGGGATCTTCGCATGAGCTCACGGCGCTTGAGAATAATAGAGCAATAAAAAATAAGGATAAAGCCAACATTCTACCAAGTACTGCGCCGCATGGCGGACCGACATATTGCCGTGATGCGCCGCTAGAAACATTTAACTTTCATTGTTTCGAATGTACCTCCATCCATCAAATACTTACAATACACCAAAACAGATGCGGTACGTTGCTGCATTGCGCCGGGCGAAGTAAAACAGTTGTCTGTTAGAACTACGTATAAAGGTAGCATTTCCTAGACATGATTCGACGCAGCGGCGGATCGCGGCGGCGAATCCTAAAGGCAGAATTTCCTAGACACGATTCGTCGCGGCGGCGGATCGCGGTGGCGAATCCTAAGCACCGCTCTTATGGAGAAGCGTGTATCCGTTTTCCTAGGCGCGTTTTCCAATCGCTCTGTCAGTGCATCTGTCTCGGCAGCTACCTAGGCTACTCGAGACGCAACACAATGGGATGAGTGTCTGTTTTCCGCCATTTATGGCGGAATCTCCTGGTGGGCGGCGAATCGCGGCAGCCAAAACCTTGACTGCTCCAAACTGAGTCTAGTGGATATCGCCGCGCGATCCATCTCAACAGTGGGACAGAATCCCAAGAAATAAGAAAACTAGTTGAAATCCAAAAATTATGGGATTATGTTTTCGTTATATATTTCTTGTAAACTAATAATATGAGCATTCATTGCACAGATGTACTGAACCAGGGTCATAGAAGTATTCCAACGGCATTAATTACCTATACCGACCTTATTTTATATTAATATTACGTTTTTTCGACTTTGTTGTATGCTGTGCACTAACTTTCCAATTACACAGTACAACAGCCATCTGGACTTGTAACATTCAATAGTCGTTTCTTATAGGTTTTCGTGCCCTGAAAACGAATCCGCAACCCGTTTGTCGCCATCACCCTCAGTTTTTGAGAAAATCGATTTTGAAAAAAACTGCAAATTTTCAACTTTGAAAATTTTTTGTGTCGAAACGGTAATAGTTATTCGATTGTTCGTTGCGTCAAATTATTCTATGAACCCTCCCGAATACAACGATATAAGTTATTATTGCATTATGAACATTTAAATATGTTTAAACAACGATAAAAGGGAAAAGGACACCCGAAATGCACCAATTTTTACGGATGTCTTTCAATTTATTTCCAAAACTAAGGGTCTGAGACGAAATTTGACCATCCCACGCGATGCAGCAGACATTTTTCCTTTGGAAAGCATCGTCAGAAGTGGTAAGTCTCATTTCGTTTTCAATACAGAAGCGAAATAGTTTGGCAAAACGCGCGGAGCCGACAGTGGTAGTCAACTGCGGCGCACGAGTCACTACTGCTCAGCGTAACACAATCGCTTAATGCGCGTGACTACCTCTATCGGCTCGGCGCGTTTTGCCAAACTATTTCGCTTGTGTATTGAAAACGAAACGAGACTTACCACTTCTGTCGATGCTTTCCGAAGGAAAAATGTCTGCTGCATCGCGTGGGATGGTCAAATTTCGTCTCAGACCCTTAGTTTTGGAAATAAATTGAAAGATATCCGTAAAAGTCCTTTTCCCTTTTATCGTTGTTTAAACATATTTAAATGTTCATAATGCAATAATAACTTATATCGTTGTATTCGGGAGGGTTCATAGAATAATTTGACGCAACGAACAATCGAATAACTATTACCGTTTCGATACAAAAAATGTTAAAAGTTGAAAATTTGCAGTTTTTTTCAAAATCGAATTTCTCAAAAACTGAGGGTGATGGCGACAAACGGGTTGCGGATTCGTTTTCAGGGCACGAAAACCTATAAGAAACTGCTATTGAATGTTACAAGTCCGAAAAAAAGTCAAAATTTGTTGTACTGTGTTATTTTAGATTCGATAGAATTCCATATTTCTAAAATCTTTTGTTGTAGTATGTCTTCCGAAGTTGTGTCGTACTTTTTTAATGTCCTGTGGATTTGATCCTACAAATATTCGATGAGGTTAATGTCCAGACATTGTGGGGATGTATGACATGTATGTAATCCATGCGGTCGTTGTCTTGCTGTAAATAAAAATTCCCCACTAACCCCAATTTGGTAGAAATAAATTTTAATATATTTTTAATACATTTTTTATATATTTTCAATATATTCAGTTCGGAAAACTACCAAATTTTAATTTACAGCAAGACAACAACCGCAAGTACTACGGCCAGAATTGTGCAAGAATGATTATTGTATAATATGCCGCATGGATTACATACATGTCATCCATCCCTATAATGTCTGGACATTAACCTCATCGAATATTTGTGGGTGGAAATTCACAGGAGATTAAAAAAGTACAACATAACTTCGAAAGACATACTACAACTTTTAGAAGTATGGAATTCTATCGAATCTAAAATAATTGGAAAGTTAGTGCATAGCATACGACAACGTCGAAAAAACATAATATTAATATAAAATAAGGCACGTATAAGGTAATTAATGCCGTTGGAATACTTTTGTGACCCTAATTCAGTACATCTGTGCAATGAATGTTTCATAACATCTACAAATCTAACAGGCATATTTTTATTGTTTACAATTTTACTCTTTAGGTATATCTTTTTTTACGGGTGGACAAACCAAACTTTTATTGGAAAAATGTCGACAAACGAATGCCATCATTGTTTTATAAAAATTCGCAATTGGGGGGTACCAACTTCGCAGACCTCGAATCATCGTCTCATTTTGTTCTCGAGACTCTATATGTACATACTGTATTGTACAGGGTGATTCTGGAGCGACGCGTGTCAAAGTGATGCCGGCTGGCATCACGTAGCGAGGTCAACCTCCCGTGATGCCGCACCAAATTTTATAGCTTTCGACCCTCCAAAGGTTTGAAATACCATTAAAAATAGAAAAATCCTAGTTCCACATTTCTCATCAGATCTCTGCGAAAACGGTGCCAATCGATTCGCTATGTTTCACCGATGAAACTAACACCAAGAACGGCGTCATTCGGATCATAATGAAGGGAATTAGAGGAAAAATTCGTTTGCATAATATCAGGCTAACTTTGTTAAAACTAGCCCGATTTACATGACATTTGGTATGATTTTCATCGGAAAAACGTAAGAAAGCCATCGGTATCACTTAAATAAAGATATGATAAAAAATAAACAATCTGGTTTTTCTGAAACAGGTATACCGATCGTTAGAATAGACCCTTGCAAGTGCTGGAACCCAACGGGGTCCCTTACCGCGGTACCTGAGGTCTGCTCGCCGCGGTGACGGGCCACGATTCACCACCGCGATCCGCCGCCGCGGCGAAATCGTGTCTAGGAAATCCTACCTTAAGATGGATTCAGAGGAGCAATTGATTTGTGCTGTACGAAATTCTACTGTGTTCAATGGAGTGACTGTCTGCGGTACCTTGCTGCATTGTTGTTGACGGAAAGTCGAATGCGTGAATGTGTCATGCGGTGCCGTACTTGGTGGAATGTTTGCCTAACCCCGCCATTAAGAAGGGGAAAATGTGAAGTTCCGCAATTCTTATCGGATCTTCACGAACGTGCTCCCAATCAATTCCTTGTCTTCACGATGAAAATGATACCACATCCAACATACGTGGTAATCCACTTAAGGTGGGAGCCTGGGGTAACTAGCCGAAAATCGAGGCATTTTTCGGGAATTTTGTTTAAAGAAATATTTAATCAATATTTCTGAAACTTTCAGGATATTATATTATCAGGTTAAGGTAGATAACAAAAATTTCATTAAAAAAGAGCGGCAAATAACAAATTTATAAGAGCTTATGCCTAATGATGGGATTTGAAACGCTTCAAAGCATGATTCCAATATGAAGATGAAGAACATGATGCGAAGCTCTTGAAACTCTTGGTCGGCTTCGGAGTCTTGATCGGCTTCGAAGTCTCGAAATTCTTGGTTCGAAACATTCGAAAATAGTTTTTAGTCTTAAGTAGTATGCCAAAAGGTAAAGGCGCCGTATGCGAGAGTATATTTCTTTTTTCTGTGAATTTTGTATCGGCGTCGACTGCAGCATATTGTGTTAATATTTTTGTTCATAAAGCCAAATTTTAATCATGCACTGTTCCACGAATACGTGCCACTTTGTTCACTTTAGTTAGATTCCAACAAAAAGCCTTAGGGTATGATTCAATTCACATACTGTGCATAGACCGCAGGCAATAGTGATTGGTGGTTCATGCAGCGAGTGAATGGACTGCATAACCTAATTCGTAGAATTCCCTAGAATCTTCCAACTTCTAGCGCATGATGCATGCAGCAACTACAGAAAATTAAACCATCGGCAGGCAATGAACATATTACGCGCATGCGTAGTTGTTCGAATTCGAATACTCCAATCAGGTTATGCAGTCTACACACGGTCTTTACACTCACCGTATAAACCACCAATCACCATTGCCTGCAGTCTATGCGCAGTATGCGTGAATTGAAACACACCATTTATCTCCAAAAGACGAATCGCCGGATACAAGAAGGTAACTCACCTGAGCTCTTGGCGACTTACTGGATACATGTTGCCGGTCGATTGTTGATTAGTTTATTCGTACCCTAATAAATACCTATACCTATATTCTCTACATATCTCCAAAAGTAGTAAGGCTAAGCGGGTTCTAACCTACTTTCAAGGCCATTTTCCCCTCCCCGACCCCCAACCAGCGGAAAATTCCCCGCGGACGGTGCGCGCACGAGCCGCGGAGTCGGGGAAGCCGCGATGATGGAGGGGATCACTCCGGGCCGAGCGGCCTCTCCAGACCGGACCCTTACCCCGAAATTTTTTCAAGCCTAACCGAGGAAGTGAATGACCACCCACGAATATTTTTTAGGCCCGATCCACCCCGAAATTTTTTTCCCTGGTCTAGGGAACTAATATGTAGCTGAAATAATAATAATTTTTATTGGAAATTGTTTCGGATGACGTCGGGAAAGATCGGCTTTTTAGACACCGCGTCTTCAGAGCATGGGAAAGAGACAACACTACTTAGTGGTACAGTCGCATGCATTCTATAGATAACAATTTTTAAAGCGACGCAGCGGCTCCCGCCATCGCGTGTAACTTGAGTCCCCTGGAGCAGCCGTGCAGGGTGACGTCATTTGACAGCGCGAAGAACGCTCGAATCATAGAAAGAATTATGTAGTGTCAGCAGAAATTTTTTTCCATACCAATATGTGATGGAAATTTTTCCCCAACACAGAGAAATAATAATTTTTTAATCACCGATATAGCGAACTATTATGTAGCAAACAAACATATTTTTCCGAACCATTATGTAGCAAGCATTCTAAAGCTAACAAGTTTTTAAAGCGTTCTGATTTAACGTCGCAGCGTATCGCACGATCGTGTGTAATTTGACTCCTCTGGAGCAGCCGCGCGGGATGATATCATTTGGCAGCGGGATGAAGGCACTAACAAAATATAATACTTTTTTTCGGAAACGTCGAATCTTAGAATTAGGTGGCGAGGAGAGAAGGAGGATGATGGGTAAATGAAATTGAGAAATAATATACGATTAAAACATATATATATATATATATATATATATATATGAAGGCACTAACAAAATATAATACTTTTTTTCGGAAACGTCGAATCTTAGAATTAGGTGGCGAGGAGAGAAGGAGGATGATGGGTAAATGAAATTGAGAAATAATATACGATTAAGACATATATATATATATATATATATATATATATATATGTCTTAATCGTATATTATTTCTCAATTTCATTTACCCATCATCCTCCTTCTCTCCTCGCCACCTAATTCTAAGATTCGACGTTTCCGAAAAAAAGTATTATATTTTGTTAGTGCCTTCATATATATACGGCTACAAAAATAAAATAAAATACAATACAATACGAAAAACAATATAAATATAAAAGAAAATAATATAAAATAATAAAATAAAAAAGAAAAATATAATATAAAAGGAATATAATATAAAAAGAAAAAATAGAATATAAATAGAATATAAACAAAAAAATTAAAAATAGAAAAATTCAATATAAATATACATTATAAAAAGATCAATGCAGAAGGAGGGAGCAGAAGTTTTAATTTATTTCCCACTTTTGTGTTGCAATTTAAAGATCATATACTCTTTCCATTTCAATCCCGTGATTGTGTCAGTGTAAGTCCTACCGTTCTAATGTATCCTGCGGGGTCATAACAATTTTATCTATTTACCAAGTGTTTCCTAATCTGTTTTATGTTGCACAATCTTCTTTTATCACTTTCCTGTTCTTCCCATCTTTTCCTTCTCAATATTATCTCCTGTAGAAATGCCAATTGTATTTTCCTTCCTATTATTATTTTAATTTCTTTTATATTTACTAGGTGGGGTGAAAAGTAACCTCCTTGACCGCCAGAATGCGCTGCTACTGCAAGAAAGGTTATGGTGCCTTGAAGTCCGTTCATATTTAGGCAGACATGCCAAATTTCAGTGCGATACTGTATTTCGTTTTGTTTTGACAGCTGATTGTTGTTGACGTGTTTGGAATCATGTTGAGTATGGACAAAAACGATTTTCGTTCTCTCATAAAACATTATTTTTTGAGAGGCAAAACGGCGAAGGAAACAAAAGAAAAGTTGGATAAATATTATGGGGCTAATGCTCCGTCAGATTACACCGTCAAATATTGGTTTCGAGAGTTTCGTGGTGGCCGCAACTCCACTACCGATCAAGTCCGCAGCGGCAGGCCCTCCGATGCGGTTACAGAGGACAATGTCAAAAAAATACATGAAATGGTGTTGGCTGACCGGAAAGTGAAGGTGCGCGAGCTAGCAGATACCACAAAGATTAGTACTGAGCACACACGCCATATTTTGGGCAATATTCTGCATATGAAAAAGTTATCCTGCCGTTGGGTGCCGCGCATGCTCACTCCTGACCAAAAACACGAACGCGAGAGCACTTCGAAAAAGTGTTTGGACTTGCTGATGCGGAATCGGGCGGATTTTTGGCGTCGATTGGTAACTGTTGATGAAACCTGGATCCACTATTACACAGCAGAGAACAGAATGAGTGCCCGGCAATGGACTGAAGCCGGCACGAGTGCTCCGAAGCGGCCGAGGGAAGCTCAATGGGTCGGAAAGGTTATGGCGTCGGTTTTCTGGGATTGTCATGGCATACTCTTCGTGGACTACCTCGAAAAAGGAAAAACCATCAACAGCGAGTATTACTGTGCATTATTGGAGCGATTGAAGGCCGAAATCGCTGCAAAACGGCCTCACATGAAGCGAAAACAAATTTTGTTTTTGCAAGACAATGCGCCGGCACACAAGAGCATCGCAACCACGGCTAAAATCAATTACTTACGGCTCCAATTGCTGTCGCATCCACCGTATTCGCCCGATTTGGCTCCCTCGGACTATTATCTCTTCCCAAACCTCAAAAGATGGCTCATCAATAAAAAATTCAGCTCACGCGAGGAAATCATCGACGCCACGGAGGAGTATTTTGCAGACCTTCCGAAAAATTACTTTTCGGACGGGATCAAGAAGTTGGAAAAGCGCTGGCATAAGTGTATCGAGCTAAAAGGGGACTATATTGAATAAAATAAAAAAAAAATTTAAAAAAAAAAATTTTGTCATTCCCAAGGAGGTTACTTTTCACCCCACCTAGTATATTGCTTTTTATATTGTATTGTGTTTTATATTATATTTTTATTGTATTTTTATATTTTTATTGGTGAAGAGGTGTGAATCAAAATAGAGCAGATAAGTAAAGACGTCCAAGAACAAGAAAGAGAGTAGAAAAGAAAAGAGTCCTAGCTCTTATGAGAATTAAGAGAGGTGGCAAGGAAACCAGGAGATAAACCGAAATACTTATGGGGGGAAAAAGAAAAAAGGACAGGAGAATTAGGAAGGATAGGAAGATTCATACAGGGTAGTGAAACAAGGGCATGCAAATATTGGCTATCGAAGGAAGAAAGGATATGTAGGCTTTGTAAGGAAGTTTCCTTGCCACCTCTCTTAATTCTCATAAGAGCTTGGACTCTTTTCTTTTCTACTCTCTTTCTTGTTCTTGGACGTCTTTACTTATCTGCTCTATTTTGATTCACACCTCTTCACCAATAAAAATATAAAAATACAATAAAAATATAATATAAAACACAATACAATATAAAAAGCAATATAAATATAAAAGAAATTAAAATAATAATAGGAAGGAAAATACAATTGGCATTTCTACAGGAGATAATATTGAGAAGGAAAAGATGGGAAGAACAGGAAAGTGATAAAAGAAGATTGTGCAACATAAAACAGATTAGGAAACACTTGGTAAATAGATAAAATTGTTATGACCCCGCAGGATACATTAGAACGGTAGGACTTACACTGACACAATCACGGGATTGAAATGGAAAGAGTATATGATCTTTAAATTGCAACACAAAAGTGGGAAATAAATTAAAACTTCTGCTCCCTCCTTCTGCATTGATCTTTTTATAATGTATATTTATATTGAATTTTTCTATTTTTAATTTTTTTGTTTATATTCTATTTATATTCTATTTTTTCTTTTTATATTATATTCCTTTTATATTATATTTTTCTGGCTTCCGGTTCAGGACGTGTATGTGGTGACAGGCAGGTGCGATACAGAGTGGATTTGGAGGTGTGATAGGAAGTGAGAGGTGAGAGATTGAAGGTAGAAGTGAGGAGAGCGAAAGGGAGAAGGGAAGAGAAGTTAGGGTGAAGAGCAGGAGAATTAGGTGAGTAACGGGAGCAAAAAGTGAGTAGGAGAAAGAGGAGCGTAGCTTTGAGGTTAGGGAGGCGGTTGGTGTTGGCGCGAAAGAGAGAAGATGGCGAGAGAGAGAGGTGGCGACATCAGGAGGACGGATGGGAAACGAACAGGTAGGCGGGAAGATTCAAAAGAGTCTGGGGCATAATACAGAGATAGGAAGAAGAGAAGCTAGAAAGAGAGGAGAAAAAAACCATCGAAGAGAAAGAAGGGGAAGATAATAAGTGGGCTGAGGAAGATGCCATCGGGCGGAAGTAAGGCACATAAGGAGGAGGAAGAGGGTAAGAAAAAGGGAAGATCGACAAATGTCGAGAGACTTGGGAGGGAAAGGGTGAATAGTACAGGAAGCACAGGCAGCACGGGTAGTATAACGGAATGGTGGAAAAGAAAAAGAGAGGAGGAGGGAGAAGAAGAGATGGAAGAGACGGGGGAGGAGGTGTTCGAGAGCAGCAAGAAGACTAGAAGGTCCCCAGAGAAAGGGCAAGGAGGGGAAAGGGTGGAGCTGGAGAAGTTGCTGTTAGAAATGAGGAAGGAGATGAGGGAAGGATTAGAGGAAGTGAAGGGACAGGGAAGGGGGATAAGAGAGGAAATGAAGAAGATTAAGGGGGTAGACACGGGTAATGCAGCGCGCTGTATACCGACACAATCTGGCCCGAAACATGGGTCTGGGAAGGTACGTTGTTTGTCCTTATATGAGCAGATTTTGGGCTGGGTGAGGTCTCATTTGAAAGAGGAAGGTTCATTGCAGCCCGCTCTGGTCATGGCTCAACGAGATTGTATTGATATCTGATAATATGAGTATCTAAAGTAGAGAAGAAATCGACAAAATACCCTCGCAGATTCCAAGTATTTGTAGGTCACTAAAAGAGTTTTATGACTGAAACGATGACCAGAGCGGGCTGCATTGAACCTTCCTCTTTCGAATGAAACCTCACCCAGCCAAAAATCTGCTCATATAAGGACAAACAACGTACCTTCCCAGACCCATGTTTCGGGCCAGATTGTGTCGGTATGCAGCGCGCTGCATTACCCATGTCACGTGACGTGTTTACGTCATTAAGTATTTTTAGGTCATTAAAAGAGTTTTGTGACTCAAACGGTGATCCCAGCGCTCCGCATTGAACCTTCCTCTTTCGAATGAGACCTCGCCCAGCCCAAAATCTGCTCATATAAGGACGAAAAAGTAAAAATTCCAAACCCATGTTTCAGGTTAGATTGTCGGTATTACAGCGCGGTGCATCGCCCGTGTCACGTGACGTGTCTACCCCCTTAAGGAGGAAATCAGGAGGGGCGAGGAAAAGTGGGCAAAGGAGAGGAAAGAGATGTGGGGAAGTTTGGAGAGGTTGGGAGGGAGGAGAGGAGGGAAAGAATCAATAGAAGGAACTAGACGAAAGGATCAGTAGGATAGAGAGAGGAAGGAGGGGAGGTGAATAAGTGGGAGATGAGGTGACGGGGAGAATGCAGAAAATAGAGAGAAGGCTAGAGGAGAAGGATAGAGAAGAGAGGAGAAAGAATATAGCGGTAATGGGTGTTAAGGTAGAGGGGGGGGGGGTAAGAGAGGGGGTGGAAAGTATTATGGAGGAAATAGGAGCAAAGGTGGACATAATTAGTGCGAAGTGGGGGAGCATGGGGGGTCAAGAGAGGGGGGAGGGAATAATAGTGTTGAAACTAGGGAGCATGGAGAATAAAAGAGAAGTGATGGAAAAGAAAAGGGACTTAAAAAGAAGGGCAGTTAGGATAACAGACGACTGGATATGGAAAGAGAGGAAGATGCAATGGTTGATAAAAGAAATAGCCGAGAGCAGTGATGCCAGAATCGTGGGACGCGGGACCAAACGCTTACCCCCACTATGACCTACTGTCGACTCCCACTATGGCCTACCGTCGTCCCCCACTTTCTTCTCACCGCACTGCACACAAGCATATTTTTACTCTTGTCCGTGTGAGCTGCCTGTTGGGCTGCTGAGCACACGGACAGGGGTAGGGATATGCTTGTGTGCAGTGCAATGGGAAGAAAGTGGGGGACGACGGTAGGCCATAGTGGGAGACGACGGTAGGTCTTAGTGGGGGTAAACGTTTGGTCCCACGTCCCACGATTCTGGCATCACTGGCCGAGAGAGAGAAGAAAGGAAAGGTAGAAGTGTATGGGTGAGCTACGGGAGGATAAGGATAGACGAAGAATGGTGGAACTGGGACGAGGAAAAAGAGGTGTTAAGAGACAGACGAGGTGAGGAAGGAGGAGGAAAAGGGGAGGGGGAAGAGGTGGCGAGGACGCAGGGAAAGGGGGGATAGGAGAGGAAGAGAAGGGGAGGACGAATACAGAGGAAGACAAAGGGAGGGGGTGGAGAAAAGGGGACAGGTGGAAATGGGACAGGAGGAGGGGTGGAAGATAGGATTCTGGAACGTAGCAGGAATAGAAAAGAAGGATGGGGACTTCTGGAGGACGATAGAGGGATGGGATGTGGTAGTATTAATGGAAACCTGGGTGGAGGAGAAGGGCTGGGAAAGGGTCAAAGAAGGGGTACAGATGGGTGGCGCAGGCAGCGAAAAGAAGGAACAGGAAAGGAAAGGCGATGGGTGGGATGATAATAGGAGTGAGGAAAGGGATGATGGAGGGGGAAGGAAGGATATGGGGGAAGGAGGAGAAAGAGGGGATAATGATGGCGTCGTTTATAGCAGGGGTAGAAAGGTGGAGGGTGGTGGGGACGTATGTGAACGGTGACATGGAGAGGAAGCTAGAGGAAATGAAAGAACGGTTGAAGGGGGTAGAGGAGGGGAGAAATAATGTTATAGGGGGGGGACTTTAATGCAAAGACTGGAGAGAAAGGGGGGGCAATAACGGGGAGGACGGGGAGGAAGGTGGAAGGTAGTCGAAGGACAAAAAACAAAACGCGGACGGCAAGAGGTTATTGGAGAGACCACAGAAAACCGGATGGGAGATATTCAATGGGAATATGGAAGGGGACGAGGAGGGGGAATTCACATATACAGGGGCGAGAGGAGAAACGCTTATAGAGTACATGATAGGGGATGGTGAGGTAAAAGAGAAGGTGAAAAGACTGGATATAGGGGACAAGATTGATTCGGATCACCACCCAATAATAGTATTGATGGGGGGAGGGGGGGGGGAGGAGAGGGAAGAAAGGAAGGGAAAGCAAGGGAGAAATGGTGGCGCGGGGAGACTGGACGCTAGAAGGGAGAGAGAAGTTTAGAGCAGGAATTAGATGGGGAGGAGGGAAAGGAGGGATTGACGAAGAACTGGAGGAGAGGATGAAGGAGTTTAGGAAAGGCTTGGAGGAGGGAAAGGGGGATGGGAGGGGACACGGAAAAAAAGGTGGTGGGATGGGGAATGCGAACGAAAAAAAGAAGGAAGTAAGAAGGGTGTTGAGGGAATGGAGAAGGAGGAGAAGAGGAAAAGAGGAGTGTAGGGAGGCAAAGAGGGAATACAATGAATTGTGTGAGGGTAAGAGGAGGGAGGAGAGAGAGAGAGGTTCAAGAAGGAAGGGGAAAGGATAAGAAATGGAGGAGAATTATGGGAGATGGTTAACAGGGAAAGAAAAAGAAGGAAGAGAGTGAACGAGGAAATAGGGATGGAAGAATGGAAGGAATACTTCAAGGAGTTACTAGGGGGGGGGGGGTAGTAAGAAGTAGGGGGGAAGGGGGAGATGAAGAAGAGGAGATAAGCAGGGAAGAGATCAGGAAAGTAATAGGCAAGTTTAAGGATGGAAAGGCAGTAGAAGGGACGGAATACCGAATCAAGTATGGAAATATGGAGGGGCAGAAGTGAGAGAATGGGCATGGAAGGTATGAAATAGGGTTTGGAAGGGAGAAGGCTAGTCGGAAAAGTGGAAGGAAGGTTTGTAAAGAAAGGAGATGGGAAGCGAAGGGAGCAATAGGGGGGTGACGCCGATGCCGACGGTGTACAAAGTTTACGTGTCGGTGTTGGCGAATAGGCTAAAAGAGGAAATGGAGAACAAGAAGATGGTGCCATCGAATCAGACGGGCTTCAGGGAAGGCATGGCGACGATTGACAAAATATATGTGCTAAATTATATGATACATGGGCAGATAAGCAGGGAAAAGGGGAGGATGATTGCCATGTTCGTAGACCTGAAGGCGGCGTTTGATTCGGTGGACAGGGAGGTGTTGGGGAGGGCGATGGTGGAAACGGGAGTCAGGGAGGGGTTACGGAAAAGAATAGGAGATGTGATAAGAGAGACAAAGAGTAGAGTGAGAGTGGGTAGCAATAAAACGGTGGCTTTTTGGACGGCGAGGGGGTCAGGCAGGGGTGCCCGATGAGCCCATACCTGTACAATTTGTTGACGGCAGACATGGAGGAGGAATTACGAAAAGGGAAAAAGGGAGGAGTACAGGTGGAGGGAATGGGTAAGATATGCACTATGGCGTACGCGGACGACGCTGTACTGCTAACCGACGAGGAGTAGGAAATGGAGGTAATGATAAGGAGACTGGAGAGGTACCTAGATGGGAAAAGACAGGTGCTTAATGCGGATAAGACGAAAGTAATGAGATTTAGAAAGGGAAGAGGAAGATGGAGAAAAGTAAGATGGATGTGGAAGGGAAGAGACCTGGAGGAAGTGAAGGAATTCAAATACTTGGGGTTCACGCTGATGCGTAACGGAGGATACACGGCACACGTGAGAGAAAGAGTGGGAAGGACGGGGGTGGTGCTGAGACAAGTATGGGGAATAGGGAAGAGGAAGTTTGGAAAAGATTGGGAGAGAAGATTGTGGATTTGGGAGAGGTTAGTGTGGACGGTGTTGGGATACGGGGCGGAAATATGGGGGTGGAGAGAGTGGAGAGAGGTGGAGGCAATGCAGGAAAGATACGTGAGATGGACGCTGGTGGTAGACATAAGATCGGGTCTATATTCTTTTCGCAATCTATTATACTCTAATATAGCCGATTCTTGTGCCTTTACGGAAGATGGATCATAATTGATAAGATGGAGTCCTTGTAATGTGGTCACCCGAGAAAGAGCAACGTAAATTTGTCCGCAAGTAAATATTGAATTACCTGATTCTATGACAGCATTCTGCAAGCTTAGTCCTTGACTTTTGTGAATAGTTATACCATAGCTAAGGCAAATCGGAAATTGTTTTCTAATAACAAACGCTCCATTCATTACTTCAATATTAAAATTACAACAAAAGCACGCTACAGGAACTCGCCGATCGGTACGGCGTATCTGCAGAGCGCGTTCGCCAGCTTGAAAAGAACGCAATGAAGAAAATACGGCTGGCGATCGAAGCCTAACAACAGCAGAGCGATTTTCCGGCGCGCTACGAATCCATCTCTGGTTGGCGGCGCCAAACAAAGAAGCGTAGACCCCCCGTTCACGGTCTGAAAAAAGTTTTATGGCCTGTGATGTTAGTGTTTGGCACCTGATCTAGATGTGAATACCGTTAGCACTCTAGCAATCTGACTCTTCGTAGAAGCTACCCCGTAGGCGGGGTAGGTATTGAACCACAAAAATCCCAAACCGGCACCGACGATCGCTGTACACACTACCACTAGTTCCCCCGCGAAACGTACATAAGGGATGTTTAGGTAGAGAGCAAAATTCATGTTGCCGATCGCCCAAGCTATCAGCGCCATGCCGGCAGCAACGAACACCGTCGGCATAATCGCTAGACCATCTAGGCCATCGGTCAGATTGACCGCATTGCTAGTACCGACGATTACGAAGTAAGCTAAAAACACATACCACAGTCCCAGTTGCGGCATAATATCTTTAAAAAAAGGTATAACAAGCTGGGTCGCAGACGTACCTTTTCCCACTGTAAACATAGTGAATATCATCACTAATGCTATCACCGATTGCCAAAAATACTTCCAGTAGGCGATTAGTCCCTTGGTATCTCTGCGTACCACCTTGCGATAGTCATCGATAAAACCTACGATGCCATAGCCCACCAGGACAAACAGTACGCACCAAATGTAGGGGTTAAACGGATAGGCCCACATCAGCGCTGAAATAGTGATAGAGGTGAGGATCATCAAACCACCCATGGTTGGCGTATCGCGTTTACTAAAGTGTGATTCTGGTCCGTCATTGCGTACCACTTGCCCGATTTGCGATTTTTGTAACCAGGCAATTAAGTGCGGTCCCATCCACAGCGATACAAACAAGGCAGTCAAGAGACTGATGATGGCGCGAAACGTCAAATAAGAAAATACATTAAATCCCGAATAAAATTGAACAAGGTATTCGGCCAGCCAGACTAACATGTTGATTTCTCCTGTAACACGCGCACCACCTGCTCCATTCCAGCAATACGTGAACCCTTCACTAGTATGGTCATACTCGCATGCTCAGATAGCAAATGCGCTAGGCGGGAGGTAAGTGACATTTTGTCCTGAAAGTGTTCGCCTCGGCCACTGGTCTCGCCGATAAGGCGGCTTACGCTGCCAACGCTTAATACCTTATCGATGGTGCCAGCTAGAGCAATGGCTTCGCCGACCTGCCGGTGACACTCGACCGCTTCATCGCCTAACTCTGCCATATCCCCTACCGCCATCACTCGATAGCCCGGTAGGCTACTATCATATGTTCTTGCCCCGTGGGTAATATAATTTTCAATTTTTCAACGTCATTATTAACACCTCGTGTAACAGAAACAAGTTTAGCAATGGTACCGTTGACAAGACCTAGTGTAACATCAATATTTCTTCTAATCATGATTTGCACTCCTGTTTTAACAATTACGACTCTTGCAAGTCCCGCCGTTCGGGAGCTATCATCGTCATTATTGTTCAGTACCTTTGACACCCTTTTTTCAAATACGGTGCACAATTCGTTGTATCATGAGCAATCAAATGGATTTCTTCGGATGGAAATCGACTCAGCATTGCAGCGTTCAAAACATCACACTGAACACATGTGGGAAGTAAACACACCGTATTAGATCCTACATTAAGCATGTAATCACTTAATTCCTTTAACCGGTCATTACAATTTGTCGCTTTGAAATTTAATTTCCTCGATTCTAAAAGCTTTGTATCCGAAGCGGTCACTACTCCAGTGCGAATTCTCGACAAGATCTCTTTGTAAATATTATCACCCTGCTGTCGCTTGTTTATTGTCAATTCGTCATAGCTAAACAAGTCAGACCATAAATTATAAGAAGCTAATGCTCCAACATTTTTCTCCATACTCTTATTGCATAATTGTATATAAGCAGGTGCTTCGTGAACAGGAGGAAGTTGTAGTAAGTCACCAAATAGCAGA
Organism: Andrena minutula; assembly: GCA_929113495.1. NCBI lineage: Eukaryota > Metazoa > Arthropoda > Insecta > Hymenoptera > Andrenidae > Andrena > Andrena minutula. Next base: position 19,508,448 of record OV815993.1, read on the forward strand.
ATAGGTATTTTTCCGAACCAACCATCATCGGAATATGCAGTATCAAATATTTCTGAAAGTCGTAGATGTATGTACAGGAAAGTTACGTTAGAAACCATCGAAATTTCATCGATGATTAGTAAAGCAACATTTTTGAGTTGGTCTCGTACAATTTGAAGGGCTGCATCGCTAAGTTGCCTATACTGGGCTGTATGCCCATGTTCGACGGGTAATTGAAATAATCGGTGGATGGTAAGACCTTCGATATTAAAACCTGCGATTCCAGTAGGAGCAGTTACTGCTGTGTCTTTTCCGATACTCTGCTTGATCCACTGTCTGATAGTTTTTATTAAAAAACTTTTCCCAGTGCCACCTTCTCCACTGACATAAAGTCTAAGAATGTTATTGTTAGATCATGGTTCAATTCCGAAATCATTTCTTGAAGATCTCCACAGTCCAATTTGTTTTCCGTGTCTTTAAAATCTTTCATGGCACCAACAGTTTCAACGGGGACACACTCTAATGGGTGATCGCCTTGATCATTTTCTTCTTGTTCTACAATATTCAACACGTTCTTTTCAATTTCTTCCTTTATATGATCACGCGCTTCTTGAATATCCGTTATTCGTTCGTGATACTGAACTGCATCTGTCAATTGTGATTCTAGCGACAAAAAAGATTCCGCATATGTGTCAAATCCATTTTTCAATTCATCGGTATTTCTCCAAGGTTTGAATAATAATAATAATGAGAAATAATAATTCTCAGGTTGGTTTTGAACACTGTACTTATAATGATTGATAAGATACCCTCTTTGCCTTTTTTCAAAAACAAAGATGCACGGATTTCATAGTATTCAGTTTTTTCAGACGGTCTAATTTTAGTCACGTCATACCACATAGCAAAATCGTACAGCTGCATAGATTCTAATTCCTTGGGTCTGTTAGGATAGTAATCATCTATGAGGGATGGACAAAATATGTCTGTGGATTCACCTTCCAGATCCTCAATCTCTTTGCGAGTTTTCAATTTCCTACTTCTCAGTATATTTACATCTAACCATCTAATAGTAGTACTGGAGTCAGTGCCATACAATGATAATCCTAAAAGAGTATCAGCGCATTCAGGCGCTCCACATTCTCTATGATTTAGCATGCGCATTCCAAGGTTGCACAGCAGACTAGCTAATGACTTAGTAGAATTTATTGCTGCCAAAGTGTCCGTAGCGTAACTTTTTTCCGGCTTTGACACGTACTTAGTACAGTAACATGTTACCAACCCTGTCTTTTCCCCAATATACTGTATATTCATGTTACCTCTCCAAACCGTGAGAACGGGAGCATTATAATCATTGATACGGACTTCCTGTGTTGAACGTGGAAGATCATAGAGTCTACCTTTTGCTTTCAATTGTTTTCTAGCACCTATAGAAACAGCTACATCCCTTATTATCAAAGTATCTGTAACTGGACGTGGAAATGAAAATGTACATACTTTACGGAAGGAATTTTTAGTTCTTTTGTTGTGTAGACAATAGCTATTGCATTTATGCATTTGATGTGCAATTACACGACTATATAATTCTGGCGACACATGCGGTGATGACAATCTGCAAGTGACGTATTTCCTAATGAGTCGTGCTACATCTTCCTTCGAAGATTTATCGATTATAGGAGCATCTTCAATCCATATTAAAAGATGAGAACGTTGTGATCCCCTGCTTTGATATTCTCTGCGTCAAAAGTAATGTGTCACCTTGCCAATCGGATTGTCGGGCGAACAAACGAAATCCAGCATAGCGTGGAATGCATTATCTATAAATCGAGCAGTTGAAACGGGATCAGAAGCAATGAGTTCGTTCGGGGACATTTTAGCCACCGATGGGCCGTTTACTTCACGAAGATATTCCATTAAATCTGTCCATAGCCACTCACTTGGACTAAGCGTGAGGAACCATGTAGCTGGTCCATAATGGTGTATCATACAGTTCAAATCGTTTCTCGGTTTTCGCCAATACTGTGCTGTATTACGTAATCTGGAAAATATAGTGTTCAAATTCGTTTGTAGCTGATCTTTAGAGAGTTGCTCAAGAAAACCAGCAGCTGTGTATTTATCACGTGGATTTACGACGTTCATTTTGTGATAAATTCCAGCGTTCAATTGTCGCATATTGGTATCGTGTAATAAATGGAAAATATATTGCATGTTCAATCGAAATTGCGAATGCTTGGACATCAGTTTGGACTTAATGAATTCATGATCAGTCAAACGAACCAATCTGTCTTCATGCTGTCCGTTCACCCCATAAGGATATAAATCTGGGAAACATTTCACATCTAATTGTTCAGCACGATGGCCCGACGGAATGTCATGAACTTTAAGCATTTGATAGAGTGCGGTAGCAGATTCATTAACCCTTTTGTCATACATTGGATAAATTGTAAACTGATCATAATATGCATCAGATTGTGACATTTGCGTCAATAATGCACGTTTGTTATTTTCATCGATATTAAGTGTTTCACCGTCAACGTCCTCGATGGATTCGTTATTATTATCATTGGCAACAACTTCTTGAAATTCTGTATCTGGTAATTTGGCATTCAGCAATAAATCGTGCGATTGTGATATAACAAGTTCTGAATATAGAGGATTATTGGCTTTCAACCATACTAAGGCATTCCATACTTTCTTTAAGTCAACTAACTTTTCCCAAACTATTTTAGGTTTTGTAGGATCGCCCCGCACCAATATGTATAATTCATGATTTTGATTTAAAGGTTCAGTCGAAGGACAGATTTTTTTTAAATTTTCTTGTAACGGCAAAGGAAGGTGAAATGTTCTCCCCTTTACTTTTGGAAACATATGTTTATGTGGCATATTTTTACGCATTACTGTATCCATTCTCACAATCGTTTGAAATGGTTTAGCTCTGTGAATGAGAATTCGTTCGTAATCGTTCAACACTGCTATTTCTGGAACTGAACGTACATCAAGCTGATTTATAATACATTTTGGTGGTATGGAATTGTTGCGAATTTTATCGTGACAATATCGGCAAATAAAATGCATGTCACCAACTTTGTATCGAATATGATTTAACAATGTTTGCATTACATTTCCCTTATATGTTTTTTTAGAAATATCAAACTTAAGAACCTCTCTTTTAAAACAGAGTTTCTCGCAGGAAACACAGGGAATGCGTGGTGTGTCCATAGACCGCTTTGTGAATGCTCTAAATGCTAAATAATATCGAGATATAATCTCTTCTTCGCTCAGGCTTATGTCAGTATTAGTTTTTCGTAACGCTTTAGCATCTTTCCGAGCTTGCAGTGTTATTCGTTCAAGTGTTTCAAGGTCATTATCGTTTAAGGCTTTGTCTAAATTATGTAATTGGTCTTTATAAATGCTCGCTATTTTGTATATCATTCTCTTCAAATGTTGTAAATCCGGAAAGTGAGGTGCCAAAATCTCAATGGCTAAAAAATTGGACTTACATAGTTTAGGGTTTATGTAACAACCATGAGAATGACCAACTTTTTCAGCATGCACTTTATTAGAACAGCTACTGATATGGTTGTTCAACTTATGTACCTTTTTTAATGAGCATTCTAACAATCGTTTGAAGAAATCCTGTAAATTATTCAGAATTTCAACATCTTTTGTTTTACAAAGATAACTACAATGCCATGCTTTTGTTGTTTTCTTTGATTGCAATACAGGTAGAACGTTTATAGCTTTCCCTGCCGAATTCAGTATAATTGATTCAGAACCGCTGAAAGGATGGTACGAACTTTCCGCATAATATGTTTCTGAAGAAGACGTATGTCTGGATTCTCCACACAAAGCATTAATCCTGTCCTCAACTTCTAAACATTCTGCTGCGCGCGTTAAGGAAACTTCCACTTTTTGTTTACAATCTTTCAACAGTTTACTCATTTTCAAAATGTACTTTTGCCTAATATGAAAACACCATTTTATTATACGCTCAGCTTCCAATCTACTTGCTTCTCCGGACGGCGCACAGTGGGCCGGATTTTAAATTTGCCGCCTTTTGGGTTTTTTTTTTAAGATATCGGGATGAAAGTGGCGCTAAAAAACAGGAAAAAATTATTCCTATCTAATGATATATAATTTAATTTTTTAAACAATTATTTATTTATTTATTTTTTACTTTTGTTAACTTATTTTTGATAAAAAATTTTTTAATTCTGTTTATTTGGTACCTTATTTAATGCCCTTTACAGTGGTGTACGCAAAATTTTGGGAAACTTTTCGTTTCCAAGTTATACGGAAAATTCGAATAATGAAGGAAAGTAGCAACAAATCGGTTTGTTTAAATTATAGACCTGGTTTTTGCGATAAATATCTTCTTTTATTAGTAACTAATATAAACAATCCATTAAAAAATATTTTTATATGCATTAACAAAAATGGCGACATTTTTAAAGTTTGATTAGGGATATCTTCCAAACGCCGAAAAGTTCCACTTTGGGACCAATTGCAATATTTTCAGCGCACTTTACTCTAAATAATCACGTATCGATCATTTCCCCCCTCGTCCCACTGCTCATATTATTAGTGTTTAAAGTTATCAACGTTCGGTCAGTCCGTAGGGTAAAGGTGGGATAGTTGAGCAGAAGGGAAACATGATCACAGAGATGTTATTATTAATGTATTTGCAATATGCCCCTATTGTCGCGTTGTTATGTTCATGTTTGCAATATTAATTCCTCAGCCTGTAGGTCTAAATTCTGATTTTTTGTGGTAGATAATCTCATTCGCAGAAAACAACGAAAGGAAAGTAACAAAAACAAAAGCAAATGCAATTTTTCAAGAAATAAAGAAGAGCCCTTGTCAAACATTTTTCATTATATCTGAATTTGATAGTCATAGTTAATTTTTTACTATTAGTTTGTGGTTTTCTTGTTAAATACATTAGTTTATATTTCATTGTACATCTCTTTGGTAAGTATGAAACACTTAAAGGGCTCATGAACAACACAACGCGACCCACCTTTACCCTACGGACTAACTGAACGTTAATAACTTTAAACACTAATAATTTGAGCAGTGGGACGAGGGGGGAAATGATCGATACGTGATTATTTAGAGGAAAGTGTGCTGAAAATATTGCAATTAGTCCCAAAGTGGAACTTTTCGGCGTTTGGAAGATATCCCTAATCAAATTTGAAAAATGTCGCCATTTTCGTTAATGCATATAAAAATATTTTTTAATGGATTGTTTATATAAGTTACTAATAAAAGAAGATATTTATCGCAAAAACCTGGTCTTTAATTTAAACAAACCGATTTGTTGCTACTTTCCTTCATTATTCGAATTTTCCGTATAACTTGGAAACGAAAAGTTTCCCAAAATTTTGCGTACACCACTGTAAAGGGCATGAAATAAAGTACCAAATAAACAAAATTAAAATTTTTTTTATCAAAAATAAGTTGACAAAATTAAAAAATAAATAAATAAATAATTGTTTAAAAAATTAAATTATACATCATTAGATAGGAATAATTTTTTCCTGTTTTTTAGCGCAACTTTCATCCCGATATCTTAAAAAAAAGACCCAAAAGGCGGCAAATTTAAAATCCGGCCCACTGTGCGGCGTGCTAATAATTTTTGAAAGTTTTCTAATATAAGTTTGTTTGTTAGTTTTCGTTGCTATACTGCTATTTGTTACAGCAATATAATGATACTTTTTTATTATTTGCAGAGCAGCACGACGTTTTGCTACTTTATTATAATCATCGTTTTTACGTATTTTTTCATCATAATATACCTTCCGCTTTTTCGAGATAACTTCTTTATTTAGCTGATAATAATTTTTTTGCTTTCCGCATTTAACTTCTTTATTTGCGTCATAATGCACTTTTGCCTTTTTGATTATACCTTCTCTATTTTGCTCATAATAATTTTTTCGATTTCCGCATTTCACTTCTTTATTCACGTCATAATGCACTTTTGCCTTTTTAATTATACCTTCTCTATTTTGCTCATAATAATTTTTTCGCTTTCCGCATTTCACTTCTTTATTTACATCATAATGCACTTTTGCTTTTTTGATTATACTTTCTTTATTTAGCTCATAATACTTTTTTCGCTTTTCGTATATCACTTCTTTATGTGTATTATAATATTCAAAATTGTAAAGTTTTATTATGCCTTTCTCCCTTTTTGTACAATCTTTGCCTTTTTTCTTGTTACACTCCCCTTTATTTGCTTTATAAATAGCTTTTCTTTTTAAACTAATTTCCTCTTTATGCCTTTTATAATAATTAGACTTGTATTCTGTCCTATTACATGGTACGTATACATTGGTGATTTTGGACTTCGAAACGAATGGTGGATCTGTCTGAATTATTATATTTTTTGTATGTGTAGTAACTTCTTTGTCACTAAGTGGTACATTTTGAACTGAGGATATTTCATCTTTTTCGTTAGTAATGTCACTTTGACCGATTTTAAATACAGGTTCATTTCCACAAGTGGGATTTTTATTAATTGTAGTACCAATTTCAGATTCATATTCGTGCACACAACGTGTGAATTGTTGATCCTGAATGCATGGAAAATGTTCTAAACGATTAGGTTGAAACATTTTGATCAAATGTTGACGCATCAACGCATGAGTGTACGTTACCTTGTCTGGTAATATTCTGAATAATAACGAGACCGCAAATGCAATCACAAAAACTCCGCAATCCCGAGTGTTAGGTTGAGTTTGTACACGTGGAAATTCAATAAATTCTTCGTCAATTGTACCGTCATGTTTGTTCAAAAATGGGTATAACTTCTCAAGAAAAATTTTATGATGATTATGCAATTTCGAGAAATTAAGAGAATCATAAATATAAACTCTTCTTTCATCATGTTTGTAGAAGCTACAAACCCAGTGTCCCCCTGCATTGGTTTTAAAGTCTTCGCTTTGATGCAAAATCTGTATGTGATCCTGATTTTCAGGAACTGGTTGAATTGTACCAGGCAATTGAACTCTCCACGTTTCGCGTGGTTTATAATTAGAATTAGCTTCTAATAATTTGTGAAAATATTCAATACAATCATCTGTTAACCATTCGCCTCTATTGATAATTTGCATACTATTTAAATTAATTACAGACATGATGAATTATACTTTTATATTTCAAATACACTATTGTATTGTATATGATGATAATAATAATATAATATAAGATTGTAAAGTTCAAATAACTATGTACGTAATCCAACAATTCAACAACGATTTATAACTGAGAATATTATTTTTATTGAATATCAGGCTTCGCAGCAGCTGAAATTACACTTTGTGATAACTAGTGTATTATTATGGAATTAAGAATGCTTCCCATTAGTTCAGCGCCTAAGCAGTTGAGAATTCGGCGCATAAGCAGCCGATAGTTTCGGCGCATAAGCAGCCGAGAGTTTTGGCGCATAAGCAGCCGAGAGTTTTGGCGCATAAGCAGCCCAGACTATTAAAATTTTAAAATATACAGGAAAAAGACGAGAAAAATAAAACAGAAATAAAGAGAGATCAGAAGTTTTTCGAAAGGGTAATCCCACGATGCTCAACAATAAATATATATGTCATGTCTTTCGGTACTTGGGGATTAATCGAATACACATGTAACTTTAACTAATATTTTATACGCTTCGCAGATTACAATGTCTATCATGTCGAATACCCATACGTTACGCGTAAACACCGGCTGTGTACTGCCTGTTCTCATGTCCCCACCCTAGCGGTACCCTGACACCGTGCGAGCACCGTGAATACACCACAACTCTTCCCCCTTTAGTTCCGACTCTATTTCCTTAGCCGTTCCGAACGCCGCAATACATCCGGTGGGTTTTCTTTAACTGATTTGATAGCGCACTCAGTTTTAATGCTCGCTCCTGGGTACTTAATAATCTGGTCGATATGTCGTTTCCAGATTTTACCGGGTGCTATTTCGACCCTATACGTTACAGGAGACAATTTCTGTATGATTTTTCCTTCAATTCGCTTATCGTTACGAGCACCAAAATCGTCAACCATTACCGTATCGCCAATTCGGAATTCGACATTTCGGTTACTACCTTTCGCTACAACTTGAGCTAATTGCTTGTCGGAGACATCGCTATGGACATCTGGCTTTAACAGGTCAAAACGAGTCCTCAACTCTCGCTTGTAAACCATAAACGCAGGTGTTCTTCCTGTCGTACAATGCTCCGACGTTCTATAATCAAATAAAAATAAGTTTACCGCGTAATCTAATGGTTTACTGCTTTTCACTATTTTGTCCACCTTGTCTTTAAAGGTTTCGACAAAGTTTTCAGCCGCCGCGTTTGTTGCAGGGTGGTGCTGGGCCGTGAAGCTGTGTTTAATACCGTTTCTATTTACAAAGTTTTGAAACTCGTTACTCGTGTATTGAGTCCCGTTATCGGTAACAAGATGTCTCGGTAGACCGTGTCTAACGAGTATCTTTTTAAATTCTTCGATAACTTTTGGAGCTTGCGTACATTTATGCATATCGATTACCTCGGGCCACTTTGAATACGCGTCTATAATTATCATGAACATATGTCCGTGGAAAGGGCCTAAAAAATCCGAATGAATCCTACTCCAAAACTTATCGGGGTAAGGCCAAGGTGTCAGAGGTACATTCGCAGGTGTTTTTCTCTCTCTCACACATACTTTACATGCCGCAACCATATTCTCGATTTCACTATCGATGTTCGGCCACCACACATACGACCTTGCAATCATTTTTATTTTCACTATTCCGAAGTGTGATGCGTGCAGTTCTCGAAGAACACTTTCCCTGAACTTCTTTGGGATCACGACCCTATATCCCCACAGTAGACACCCTTTATCCACTGACAACTCATCTCGTTTTGCATACAAGTTTCTCTCCTCTTCGCTCAACTCATCTACCTTTGGCCACCCATTTCTTACATATCGAATAAGTCTATTTAGCATCTTGTCACTTTTATTCTCTTTCGCAATCTCTCCCGCGTTTAAAACCTCGCCTTCCTCTATATAATTTATCGCGGTGAATTCTTTATCAAAAACGGGAGTTACGTCATCGATAGGGAGCCTTGATAGCGCGTCGCAATTACTATTGTTTTCTGATTTGACGTACTCGATTGTATATGAAAATCTTGAAAGGAAATAAGCCCATCGCTGCAGTCTGCTAGCCACTGTGAGTGGAATTTCCTGTTTTGGGCCAAAAATATGTGTTAACGGTTTGTGATCGGTTCTTAAAATGATGTGTTTACCGAAAATGTAATTGTAAAATTTTTTAAAACCGAATACTATTGCGCTAGCCTCCTTATCGATTATTGCTCTATTTAATTCTGATTCCGGGATTATTTTTTATGCAAATGCTATCGGCCTTTCGGTTTTATCTTTATAACGGTGTGATAATATTGCTGCTATTCCGTATGCCGATGCGTCGCATGCTAAGATTAATTCCTCGTTGGGATCAAAATGGGCTAAGATTCTCAGAGACGCTAATTCTGCTTTTACCCATTCAAAAGCGGATTCACATTCTTCATTCCATTCAAATTCGTCTTGCTTAGCACACTCGTATAGTGGTTTTAATTTCTCGGCTCTATTTGGTAGGAACCTTGCATAATACGTTATTAATCCTATGAATGAGTCTAATTGTTTCTTATCTGTCGGTGTCGGTGCGTCAACCATTGCCTTGACCTTCGTTTTAGACTTGTGAAGCCCATTTTTATCAATTACGAATCCTAAAATGTCAAGTTGCTCTTTGAAAAACTCGCACTTGTTAATGTTTACTTTGAAACCGGACTCTTCCAATCGCGTACATACTGTGTTAAGGGCTTGCAGATGCTTCACGTTGTTACTACCGGTACAGAATATATTGTCAAGGTATGGTATCGTACCTTCGATGCCTGCCAAACATTGCTCTATTTTTCGCTGAAAATCTCCCGGCCCCGATGCAATGCCCTCTGTCATTTTCGTATACTTATACAACCCTTTATGTGTAATTATAGTGAGGTAATCTTGACTTTTCTCGTCTACAGGGATCTGCATATACGCGTGCTGTAAATCTATCTGTGAAAATTTCTCGCCACCTCGTAATGCTAAGAAAATTTCATCTATTAATGGTAACGGATGTCGATCCATTACTAAGCAAGGGTTCACTGTAAGTTTGAAATTGCCACAAATTCTTACCGTTCCGTCAGCTTTAATTACTGGCACGATCGGAGTCACCCACTCGCTAACGTCTACTTTTTTTAAATGACCTAGCGTCTCTAATCTATTTATTTCGTTTTCAACCTTTCCGGCCAATGCGAAAGGTAAATGTCTCGCTTTAAACGCTTTTGGTTGTGAATTCTTTCGCAATACTAATTTTAAAACACCTTTGTTATACAATCCCGTTCCCGGGCCGAACAACTTTGGGAACTTATTTGGCAATTCTTTAGTAATGTTACTCAAATCTATTTTATGGCAACTCGTCATATCGCTTCCTAAATTATTTAAAGGCAATGGCCACAGTGCTAACGCCTGTAACCATTGTCTTCCAATTAACGTTGGTCCCGGTCCCTTCATCACTATCATTTTTAATGTTGCCTTCCGCTTGCCTAACTGAACCTCTAATCCCGTCGTAATACCTACATGTTCGAGTGGGACTTTACCGTATGCCTTCAAGGGCGTGTTCAATGTTTCGACTCGTATACTAGGGAAATATCTCTTTTTCATTTCTTCCGAAATTATCGTTACATAAGTTCCCGTATCTATTTCCATTCTTACGCTCACTCCGTTTACAATAATATTTATGTACATCGGTTCCGCGGTCTTCCAGTTATTTATAATGTTTACATTACCGACTCTTGTTCGATTGTTACCGACGTCTTTTTCTAGTCAAATGAAATCTTCTGATGACTCGTCTTCTCTCTCAACTTCCTGGGGTGACGGTGTTTGAAGGTGTTGCACTTCGGATTTCTTCATTCTGCACATTACTGTAAGATGTCCTTTTCTTTGGCAGGTTTTGCATGTTTGGTATCGCTGAAAACAATCTCTGGCCATGTGGTTGTCTTTTCCGCAGCAATAACAGGTGATTGTTCGTTGATTCGGGTTTTGAGTGTTTGAGCTATTGTCCGTAAATTTTCTTCTTGACGAACCTCTTGCGTACTGTCTGTTACCTCGTAGGGATCCTTGTGTATTGTTGTAAGGACGTTGTTGTAGCTGCTGAGTCCATTGTATCGAACTTGTACTTGGTACCGTTGACATATTTAATTTATCGGTTGTCGTCGCGTCCTTTTCTGCCGTCTCCATTTGCGTCGCAATTTTATATGCTGTATCGTAAGTCAAGTTTTCCTCTCGGAACAGAGCTTTCTTTGTCGCATGATCCTTGAGGCCGCACACGATTTGGTCTCGTACCGCATTGTTTACCTCCGTGAAATTGCAGTACAATGAAAGTCGCTTTAATCTAGCGACAAAATCTGCAACCGATTCTGTTGACGCTTGCTGTGCTTGATGGAATTTACATCTTTCCATCGCTTCAGAAGGTGTGGGGTTTAAATGGTCTTTAATGAGCGCGACTAATTGCGTGTACGTTTTTGTGCTTGGTTTATCTGGTGCGCATAAGTCTCTTGCTAAATTATATGTTTCTGGGTCTATTTTTGTTAACAAAACTGCTGCTTGCATTTCAGCCTGTATATCGTTTACTAGGAAATATAGCTCTAGTCGTTCTGTGTACGTTTCCCAGTCATCTTTTCCTAGTATAAATTCTAATTTCGATGCTTTGTGTTCTGACATCATGTGAATTATCTTGTGGGCTTTGTTTGTTTCGTTTTCTGGCGTTTTGTTGCGTTCTGATTCTAGGTTACGCTGTTTGTCGTATATGTGCGATTTCAGAAGTTTTCGTAATTGTTCGATACCGCTGTCGCTGTCGAATTTGATGTTCAAGTCTGACAATAATTTAGCTAGCTGTGTTTTTGTGAGGGTTTGAATCCACGATGTTTTTGTGTAGTCAATATTATGAATCGTTATCTCTTCCTTGTTACCGGATTTCGCCGACATTCGAGTGCCGGAATCTTCTAGTAGTCTCGAATGCTGGATTTTGAATACGGCTAATTAAACGCACTATTTTACTTTCAATCACTAGGTTCGAATCACCTCGTCGCCATAATTGTCATGTCTTTCGGTACTTGGGGATTAATCGAATACACATGTAACTTTAACTAATATTTTATACGCTTCGCAGATTACAATGTCTATCATGTCGAATACCCATACGTTACGCGTAAACACCGGCTGTGTACTGCCTATTCTCATGTCCCCACCCTAGCGGTACCCTGACACCGTGCGAGCACCGTGAATACACCACAATATACGATCTGAAAATAATAATAATTTATGCATATATATTGACTTGATTCATTATTAGACAATTTCAAATGGAGTAAGCCAGTCTTACCTAAAAATTATCTGATGAACACGTCAATCTAGATTCAAGGATGTGGTTATTATATTTTAAATAAATAAATATCCACGATCTGAAAATAATAATTTATGAATCTAGTAGCTTGATTAATTATTCGAAAATTACAAATGGAGTAATCCAGTCTTACCTAAAACTTGGCTGATGAATATTTTTTATATTTTGTAATAATGTCAGGTTTGATCGCAATCAAAATATGAGTGAATATAGTAGCTTATATCTCAATACGCTTGCCAATTGGCCGTACGGTCACACCATGGACCACGGTGTAATAGGAAGCGAGTCCTCCTCGTACAGATCGCGCAATATAACTTTGCCTCCGAGCGGCGACCAGCTGCGACTGAGTTGGCCATGACTCGCCGTGCGTGCGAGAGAGTCAGACTGTCGGCGTTCGACGGATTGACTGTCTCGCACGCACGGTGGAGTCACGGCCAGCTTAGTCGCCGCTCGGAGGCAAAGTTATATTGCGCGATCTGTACCACAAAAATGTGCAGTCGGTCACGTCCCGCCGTCGTCGGGCAAGGTCTTCTTTATCCTCGCTTAAAGCGAAACGTAATGAAGAATTTCGATAATTACAGATCGCGCAATATAACTTTGCCTCCGAGCGGCGACTGAGTTGGCCATGACTCGCCATGCGTGAATCAAATAATCGATATTTACTAAAACGTGCGGTTTGATCGTCGAATGTTTACCTTGCATCTGGCCAAGCTTCAGCTTCTTTTTGTTCTTCGTACGACGTGACGCCACAACGAACAAGATGTCTTCGTATAATAAAAATGTAAGTAATAAAATAAAAATATACTCATAGCAGAGTTAAGCCGGGAATCCACCGGGAAGCTAAGCTGAGCTATGCTATGCGATGCTATGTTTTAACTTATTTTTTGGTGGAAATGGTTCCATAAGAATGTATTGAAGCTAATTTTTTTTAACCTAGTATCGCATAGCCTAGCATCGCATAGCATAGCATAGCATAGCATCGCATAGCATAGCTTAGCTTCCCGGTGGATTTTTTGTTCGTCACTTTTATTCGTGGGAATTTATTTAATGTCATGAATAAAACTAACGATGTACATGTAACCTGCAACATTTTGAAAGTTTTGGATAGGCCTTTGCCTATGTCATTTAGTTTTTTGGCTAATTGTTTTTCATTTTTGCAGAAGACAGAGTACGCCCAAAAGGAGGAGCTGCAAAAGGAGAACGCTATTTTGTATGGTAAGTTTTATATTATTTTTATAACGATTACAGATCGCGCAATATAACTTTGCCTCCGAGCGGCGACTGAGTTGGCCGTGACTCCACCGTGCGTGCGAGACAGTCAGACCGTCGAACGCTGGTCCCCGGCGGAGGCAAAGTTATATAGGGTAATTCCGGGTGAGATTTTTGTCCTTTATAAAACCACTAAATTTACGGTGTGCTGATTTTTTTAACAAGTGGGCCATCTCTCTCCGACTTACCCTATATTTCGCAATCTGTAACGATAAACTTACAGAAAAATTAAATTAAAATAATATTAATCAAATTTATTTTTCCAGATTCTGCTGATGACGATGTTTTTATGGCGGTTGACAATTGCAGCCAGACTGAAACCACGGCGCACAGTGGGCCGGATTTTAAATTTGCCGCCTTTTGGGTCTTTTTTTTAAGATATCGGGATGAAAGTTGCGCTAAAAAACAGGAAAAAATTATTCCTATCTAATGATGTATAATTTAATTTTTTAAACAATTATTTATTTATTTATTTTTTAATTTTGTCAACTTATTTTTGATAAAAAAAATTTTAATTTTGTTTATTTGGTACTTTATTTCATGCCCTTTACAGTGGTGTACGCAAAATTTTGGGAAACTTTTCGTTTCCAAGTTATACGGAAAATTCGAATAATGAAGGAAAGTAGCAACAAATCGGTTTGTTTAAATTAAAGACCAGGTTTTTGCGATAAATATCTTCTTTTATTAGTAACTTATATAAACAATCCATTAAAAAATATTTTTATATGCATTAACGAAAATGGCGACATTTTTCAAATTTGATTAGGGATATCTTCCAAACGCCGAAAAGTTCCACTTTGGGACTAATTGCAATATTTTCAGCACACTTTCCTCTAAATAATCACGTATCGATCATTTCCCCCCTCGTCCCACTGCTCAAATTATTAGTGTTTAAAGTTATTAACGTTCAGTTAGTCCGTAGGGTAAAGGTGGGTCGCGTTGTGTTGTTCATGAGCCCTTTAAGTGTTTCATACTTACCAAAGAGATGTACAATGAAATATAAACTAATGTATTTAACAAGAAAACCACAAACTAATAGTAAAAAATTAACTATGACTATCAAATTCAGATATAATGAAAAATGTTTGACAAGGGCTCTTCTTTATTTCTTGAAAAATTGCATTTGCTTTTGTTTTTGTTACTTTCCTTTCGTTGTTTTCTGCGAATGAGATTATCTACCACAAAAAATCAGAATTTAGACCTACAGGCTGAGGAATTAATATTGCAAACATGAACATAACAACGCGACAATAGGGGCATATTGCAAATACATTAATAATAACATCTCTGTGATCATGTTTCCCTTCTGCTCAACTATCCCACCTTTACCCTACGGACTGACCGAACGTTGATAACTTTAAACACTAATAATATGAGCAGTGGGACGAGGGGGGAAATGATCGATACGTGATTATTTAGAGTAAAGTGCGCTGAAAATATTGCAATTGGTCCCAAAGTGGAACTTTTCGGCGTTTGGAAGATATCCCTAATCAAACTTTAAAAATGTCGCCATTTTTGTTAATGCATATAAAAATATTTTTTAATGGATTGTTTATATTAGTTACTAATAAAAGAAGATATTTATCGCAAAAACCAGGTCTATAATTTAAACAAACCGATTTGTTGCTACTTTCCTTCATTATTCGAATTTTCCGTATAACTTGGAAACGAAAAGTTTCCCAAAATTTTGCGTACACCACTGTAAAGGGCATTAAATAAGGTACCAAATAAACAGAATTAAAAATTTTTTTATCAAAAATAAGTTAACAAAAGTAAAAAATAAATAAATAAATAATTGTTTAAAAAATTAAATTATATATCATTAGATAGGAATAATTTTTTCCTGTTTTTTAGCGCCACTTTCATCCCGATATCTTAAAAAAAAAACCCAAAAGGCGGCAAATTTAAAATCCGGCCCACTGTGCGGCGTCAAGGACCCCGAGGGTGGCTCAACCACCAGCACCGACCCCGGGCGCGGCTCAACCACCAGCATCGACCCCGGGGGCTCCACCACCAGCGGGACAACGCCAGTGGGCTACATGTAAGTGTTTTTATACAAAAATAATCAATGATTTCTGTGAATTTTTAATTAATTAATTTTCTTTTGAGTCTTTCTTTTTATATTATGTATTTGCTGGTATTCTTTTTCGTCTTCGACTTTTTTCTGTACTTGGCGTAATTTCTTTGCTTTTTTGAAGTTTTTTTATTGGATTATAACAGGCCTGGGATTTAAGTGAACGCAGCGGCCGATTTTCAGAGGCAACGCCTCCTTTCTCCCGCCGCACGTCTTGACGTGCTTAGACAAAAGCTTAGAGCGCCTCAGGCCCGTACCATATGAACCGCGCGTGGCGCGTTGACAAAACAAAAACGCATCGACAATCGTGCTCTCTGGGACGATGTGGAAACCTGGAAACCTATTGATACAATGTCACCTTAATATGCTACGCGCGGTTCACGTGGTACGGGCCTGAGACGCTCTTAGCTGCTAGGCCGCCGCGGGGGCTAAGACGTGCGGCGGGAGAAAGGAGGCGTTGCCTCTGAAAATCGGCCGCTGCGTTCACTTAAATCCCAGGCCTGGATTATAATAATGAAATAAAAATATAATATTATTATAACTTTGTGGTTTAATCAATTTAACAATTATAATTATATTCACTTAATTTATCATTTCAGATAGAGGTACCAGAGCCGGGCGGGCAAGGCGCCAAAATGATTTTATGGGCTTTCTCATGAAATTAAGTCAAGCGGAGTTCCACTGGGGGAGGAGGGGACGGGGGCCGGGCAAGAGAGGCCAATAAAAATGGACAATTTATATATATATAATATATAATAAAAATTTAATTGAATGAATCTTTGTTTCTATATGTCGTAATCATTAATTCCTTTCTTGTTTCTTTATCCTTATATGTATGTCGTAATTCATTTCTGGTTTCCTTATCCTTATATATATTTTACAATTACAGCATAATAATTATCAGCTGTTGAAATTTACAATTCCATGAATCTGAAAGCACGTACAATTCCTTGAATCTGAAAGCACGTATAATTCCATGAAACTGAAAGCACGCACAATTTCATGAATTGTTTTATCAAATCGAGAAATGTTTTTCGTGGTTAGAAAATTAAAATTTCCATTCATAACGTCATTTTCTGAGTATATTTCATGGAATAGTATTTTTTAAATTAATTTGTTTATGTTTACCAAATTCATGCGTTTTATTAGACTCTAATTGATTTTAGTATCAATTTTCATTTTCATGTTTACAGATTTCTGTGCTTAAAGAGGTTATCGCTAGATTTAGCACGAATTTTCGTGTTTTCAAATTCATGGAATTGTACGTGTTTCCAGATTCATGGAATTGTATGTGAGACTGCATTTTGATTCCAATTCAATGGTACAACGATAATATATATTTGTAAAAACACGTGGCATCTCAAATTTTGTATATAACCTGACTGTAAGCTGTCAAAATTTGGAGTAAATTGCACATAGTGAAGATAGGAATTGATGAACGAAATTGCATAGTGAAGATAGGAATTGATGAACGAAACATGTATTAGTTCGTTTTGGCTGAAGGTGTGCGTATAATAACGCGTATACGTATTATGTCGACAAAAATTTGAGATTGAAGAAGAATCAGAATCAGAATCAGAAGAAAAATCTACCGTTTTCGACAGATCCCTGAGACGATATTACGATATCTCTGTCATGCGTGAACCGATTTTATTGAAATTGGTCGTATTCGAAAGCCTATATGCGATTTACATAAGAAAAATGCCTTTAAATTTAGAAAATATTGCAGGCGTGATGAGATATAATGTGATAAATGTCAGAATTAGGTTGGAATTCCTCCGCGACGAGTAAAGGTACACGGCAGCGACAGTTCGATATATATATATATAAGGTGTTTTTCATGTTACTTGGCGTCGAGACGCTACCGCGTCTCTAGATATGTCTTAATCGTATATTTTTTCTCAATTTTATTTACCCATCATCTTCCTTCTCTCTTCGCCACCTAATTCTAAGATTTGACGTTTCCGAAAAAAAGTATTATATTTTGTTCGTGGCTTCATCCCGCTGCCAAATGATATCATCCCGCGCGGCTGCTCCAGAGGAGTCAAATTACACACGATCGTGCGATACGCTGCGACGTTAAATCAGAACGCTTTAAAAACTTGTTAGCTTTAGAATGCTTGCTACATAATGGTTCGGAAAAATATGTTTGTTTGCTACATAATAGTTCGCTATATCGGTGATTAAAAAATTATTATTTCTCTGTGTTGGGGAAAAATTTCCATCACATATTGGTATGGAAAAAAATTTCTGCTGACACTACATAATTCTTTCTATGATTCGAGCGTTCTTCGCGCTATGAAATGACGTCACCCTGCACGGCTGCTCCAGGGGACTCAAGTTACACGCGATGGCGCGAGCCGCTGCGTCGCTTTAAAAATTGTTATCTATAGAATGCATGCGACTGTACCACTAAGTAGTGTTGTCTCTTTCCCATCCTCTGAAGACGCGGTGTCTGAAAAACCGATCTTTCCTGACGTCATCCGAAACAATTTCCAATAAAAATTATTATTATTTCAGCTACATATTGGTTCACTAGATCAGTGAAAAAAAAATTTCGGGGTAGGTCCGGCCTAAAAAATATTCGTGGGTAATTCATTTCCTCGGTTAGGCCTGAAAAAATTTCGGGGTGCGGGTCCGGTCTGGAGAGGCCTCCGCGGTCGCACGGCCCGGAGTGATCTCCTCCGTCATCGCGGCTTCCCTCACTCCGCGGCTCGTGCGCGCACCGTCCGCGGGGAATTTTCCGCCGGTCGGGGGTCGGGGAGGGGGAAATTCCCTTGAAAGTGGGTTAGAACCCGCTTAGCCTTACTACTTCCAAAGTTTCATAATTTTTTGAATTCTCGGGTTGAGGGCCTTCCGTTGTAAGTTAAGTGGATAACCCTGTTGGTTAGGCTTAGGGATTGCAAATTTACCGACTTTTTCAATTACCGGTAATTCGGTAGAATTTTCAATCAAAGCCGGTTTACCGGTAACTTACCAGTATTTTTTAAGGTATTCAAAATAGAGCAAAAATATTACAAAAAGTCTAATCGATCATTGTCACGTCCCGGGTGAAGGTCTTAGGGCACAAATGACATAGGGGGGTTAAATAAACCTCAGGCGCGAATCCATAGTCCAGCGCACCGGGGTGAGGGAATCTGGCGTGAAATGTGCAATTCTGCACACTAACCGTTTCGAACGTCAGGCAAGAAATGTGTAATTATGCTCACTAATCGTTTCGAACGGCAGGCGAGAATGTGAAATTCAGCACACTGAGGATTTAGGGGAAGTCAGGCGAGAAATGTTTAATTCTGCACACTAATCGTTTTTGAACGTCAGGCGAGTAATGTTTAATTCTGCACACTAGTCGACCAGGGAAGGATTTAATGAACTGGGTTGTATCGAGGAGACACCCGTTAGAGCACTTGTTTTGGTCTGTCTGGGAAATTGGCTTTACCGTTGCATTATAGTAAAAGACACACATAATAACTCTGCGAAATTCGGCTAGTCATACGGTTGAGCGAGAGCTATACAAAAGTAAGTTAGTAAACACCGTGATACTTTCCGCGGTCGTTGCCCGTGATCAGCTGTTGCGGCAGCTCATGTGGATTTATGGATCTTCATAGCCGTAAGATTGACACAATAAATCCAAGCGTGATTTAAAGTAACACTGTTTATTCAGTTTAAAGCACTGGTAATACGTGACACGATAAGCAATAGCACATAATGGTTATATAAATGGTTATAATAATGAATTAAGAGTATGAATATGAGATACAAGTATATAAGCCAAACATAGAACTGAGTAAAGCATAAAGATTTGCTACGCTAGCAATATGAGCAATGAATGTTAGCAATAGTAATAGAATAAAGTAACAAGAATGAATGATTCACAGTAATTTAAGCGATGAGCGTTAGCAATAATATGAATAAGCAAAGCAATAAGAATAGCAATACACAATATATGATGATGGTGATGTACAATGGTATTAAAGATAACACAGTCCAACAAAATGAAACTTTTTTTCTGTCCTGCAATATCCATTGGGTGATTCTCGTAGAGTTTTGCGCCCTGAACACGAATCCGTAAACAAAATTGCTCCATCACCCTCAGTTTTTGAAAAACATGAGCTTTTGTAAAAACACGCGATTTTGGGCAAAAGTGAGGTATGACGTGAAAACTAAAAACGCTAGAAAGTTCAACTTAGTCTCAAAAGATAGAGGAGAGTTTACTGAATATATCAGTGTACAAAGTTGTTAAATTTGATTGTTTAGAATTGTTGTAAATGGTCATCAAAGTTTGAAAAAGTGCCGATGTGCATGGTTTCCACGCAGTATTTTTGCATTTTTACGAAAAATTGTTTACCTAGCCCGAAAACGCTACCCAGCATGGAATTCTGTAGACATTTCTGAAGAGGAAACCATGCAGGAAAATTGTCGCAACGATTTTTAACTCGAACTACTCGAGAAAATATCTATCGGCAACGCGTTCACGGTGTTTTGCCGCCTGGCGGCCATTGCTCGCCTGGCGCGACTCGCCAGGGCCGTTGCTACGCATAATCGTCGCGCCGGTGGTACCGTACAGTGGGCACTTACTTTCTATATGTATCAGCCTTATTTTTTTCGTGTATTCGTAGATACTGTTCTCGAATTTAAATAGACGTTTCTCAATCAGTCTCTGTTATAAACAATTTCGATATTCAATGTATGAATACCTACATATGACTTGTTAATATGGAACCGTATAAAAACAAACACAATTATTTATGAAATTACAAGATTTATATTATTATGGTTTTACCAGATTTAGAACACTTTTCCAGATATTGTAACATTTGAAACTCATTAAACAGTATTTGAAGGCGACACGAAACATATTTAAATATCATTTAGGCATCTTTTTTTAATAAATTCATTATTCAATATATCTGAAACAGAGTTTGAGATACGAAAGTAATATAATTTTCTGAGGTTTAGGGAAGAGAGAGAGAAGTAAGAGTTCGTAGCTATCGCAGGAACTCTTTCGATATATAAACATCGCTTGGCGCCTCTCCCTAACGCGCGATACAATCAGAGAAAAAATAAATATCTTGAAATGCTCTGGTTTCTTATGCATCGTCTAAGTCAGAACTCAGTTTTGTCTTCGAAATCATTCGGGTCAGTCGTGCTAAGCAGTTCAGAAAGTCTTCCTTTGCTTTAAATAAAACTTAAATAAATCCATATTAACAAGTCATATGTAGGTATTCATGCATTGAATATCGAAATTGTTTATAACAGAGACTGATTGAGAAACGTTTATTTAAATTCGAGAACAGTATCTACGAATACACGAAAAAAATAAGACTGATACATATAGAAAGTAGGTGCCCACTGTACGGTACCACCGGCGCGACGATTACGCGTAGCAACGGCCCTGACGAGTCGCGCCAGGCGAGCAATGGCCGCCAGGCGGCAAAACACCGTGAACGCGTTGCCGATAGATATTTTCTCGAGTAGTTCGAGTTAAAAATCGTTGCGACAATTTTCCTGCATGGTTTCCTCTTCAGAAATGTCTACAGAATTCCATGCTGGGTAGCGTTTTCGGGCTAGGTAAACAATTTTTCGTAAAAATGCAAAAATACTGCGTGGAAACCATGCACATCGGCACTTTTTCAAACTTTGATGACCATTTACAACAATTCTAAACAATCAAATTTAACAACTTTGTACACTGATATATTCAGTAAACTCTCCTCTATCTTTTGAGACTAAGTTGAACTTTCTAGCGTTTTTAGTTTTCACGTCATACCTCACTTTTGCCCAAAATCGCGTGTTTTTACAAAAGCTCATGTTTTTCAAAAACTGAGGGTGATGGAGCAATTTTGTTTACGGATTCGTGTTCAGGGCGCAAAACTCTACGAGAATCACCGAGTGGAATATGCAGACCAAAAATCGTGTTGGACAGTGTAATTATAATCTCGTACAATGCTTGATGGTTGAAGATGATTGAGTTTGGTTTAAATAATCTTTGCGTTGGTTTGAATAATGGGACTTCCGTCGAAAGAGCGTGTCCCTTCGATGCTGGTATTTCGGCGAAAGAGCGTGTCTAATTGATCCTGGTATTTCGGACGAAAAAGGACTTCTGTCTCGGGGCCCTTGTATTTATATGATTTTACAAGGGGTTGCGGGGGTACCCGCGGTATGGACTTTGACCCGTTTATATAATATTTTACAGTATGAAGGGGGGTGCGCAGTATGCACCTTGGCCTAATTATGAACATGCGTCACAGTAACATTTCTGGGGTTTTTGTAAGGACCAAAGATTGGTCTATATTTGGACTCGCATTTATCCTTCCGGGGTTTTTATACATGTGAATTTGGAATCCGCAACTCCTGTAATGGGTTTTGGGCGTTTTGATAGGAAAGGGGTGGTAGTGGCTTTGACTTCTTTGGTCATGGAGAGGGTGTGACGTGGTGTGAGACGTGTCGATGTGTGGGAGGAATTTGTGCCGCGTTGGGCGAATAAGAGAAGGGGATTCACTGATTGACCGTCTTGAGATGGGGACCGCTAAGGTACATCGCCAAGGTGGTCGGGGTTTTGGAAAAGAGGTAAGAATTGAGGTTTGGGGAAGATTTGAGTGGAGTTGTAGAGTGGTTTATGAGTGGGAGTTGTTTTAACCGCGCGCGAAAAATCGTGGGACGTCACATCATTATAAAAAATAAATACAAATAAAACTATTCTTCATTTATAATATATTTTATTTATCAACATTTTTTAATAAATACGGACGCAAAAAACATAACTTATTTCAACTTTCGTCGCCTAATCGCGACCGCATCTTCAGTGGCGGATCAAGGAGCCTTTCTTGGGGGGGGGGGGGGTCGTGTAAAAGTAAATAACTACATATATTTATACATATTATATTATTCTTGGGGGGGGGGGGGCGACCGTCCCATCACCCCCCTCTGGATCCGCCAATGCGAATCTTCGATGAAGACTTTAGTTCGTATAAAATGAATCAATGATTTGGTCGTGGACAGCCCAGCTTGTCGCTGTCAACTGTTTCGATCTCTCACCACTCGCCGGTGGCCGAGCAACCGTAACTTGCATTTTTTACTTGTAAGGCGCAAGTATAAAACGCATATACGCGCCATATTGGTACATATACAGGGTGTCCCAAAAATGCTGCGTTTCCTCAAAGGGGGTGTTTGATTTTGAAATGAGTAAAAAATGGATTCTTAGACAGATTTTGGTTGAAAGAATTTACACGTGTTGCAGTGGAAGCAGTTTGTCTTGATTTATTAAAGAATGCACTTTTTGAATGAGTGTGAGTGAAACGAGTGTGAGTGAAAGGAGTGTGAGTGAAACGAGTGTGTGTGAAACGAGTGTGAGTGAATGCAACTAGTTTGTATTGAGCAGAGAAGCAATAAGTTTGTATTAAAGATTAAAGAATTGATTCAACCGCGTGGCGTTGCCACGAGGCGTCCACACAATTATATTAATTGGTGGACTGGTGAGTGTTTAAATGAGTTTGAGTGGTGAGTGAATAAACTGAGTGAACATGAGTGAAGTGCACACGCGATTTGTATTAAATCCGGTGTCGATTGAATTTATGAGTGAGTTTAAAAGTGTGATTAGAACCACGAGGTGGTTCACCACGTGGCGTCCACTGCAATTATATTAATTGGGGACTGAGTTTTTAGATTGTGAGTGTGAGTGTTCAAAGAATGAGTGTGTTTTAAGGTGATTGAATTGAGTACAGAATGTGTATACTGGTTGCACAATGGACGCAAAGGATACGCGGCGCGTACAAGAGGCTTCGCTTGCCAGAATTTTCACACGAGCGACTAAGATATTATGGCGGACTTCCGCTAACGCTTCTTCCCGATTCTCCGAGAGCAGCGTCGCTGCCCTCTGATTGGCTGATAGATTCGCGTGGTAAGCGGTGATTGGCTGAGCGTTCGATAGTGAGTATCGATCGATCAACGCTGAGTGTCGACTCGCCCATCGATCAGCGTCGCTGGATCGTAGGCCGCTAGGTGCTGCCGTGAGAGTGAGTGTGGCGGCGTTGGGAACTATATTATTCCCAAACAGGGGGTGATTCTGAGGGTGATTGCAAACAACTTTTTCCTTTGCGAAAATGCTATCCGATGTTTCGTTAACGAGATATTAATAAAAAGCACCGACTAATCACAGCGCGATTCTCACGGCCGAGTTCCCGCGGTAGCGTGGCTACGAGCCGCGCTGCGACTGCGAGCAAGCAACTCGGCATGCATCGAAGAAACTTGCGTAGAATGGCAAATGAAAAAGACGTAACAAATAAAATCGAACATGTTGTCATGGTTTGTTCGTCATTTAAAGTGAATAATGAATAAAGGATAAATGGACGAAAATCACGTGTAACGTAAAAAAACGAATACGCAGTTTTTTTTTAGAAGATTCGAAAATAATAATTATTTGAAGTGGGAGGATAAGGAATACGTAAATTTCCTTGTGTTAATAACGTAGCCACGAAAAGGTAATGTAACAGGAAATTAACGAAAGGTGATAGTCGTTCGTTATTGTGATAAAAATCCGTAATTCAATAACGGCCAGCACTGTTGGTGGTAACGAATAAGTCTGTTTAAAAAGCCCGAATAAATGTTATTGTACGGGAATTTAGAGAATTATCGCCGGAAATACGCCATCGCTTGCGTTAAATTTAAAAATGAATTATCACCAATAAAGTAACTAAAACTCACCCTTGTTGGAAATTCACCTGCAGCTTGAAAATCTGTGTCACAGGGTCACCGAACCGATCCTGGTCATCGATGGACGCGCTCCGTGCACAGCTGGTCCCAGGTATCCTTACATTCCCACTACCCAAAGTTAAGGGTCGCAATGTCAGGTGCGTCCAGGTCAACGTACCGAATATTCACTTCACTGCACGGCTACTAACACTGATCACTTTATTTATTTTTTATGGAACGTGTTGTTCCTACGTTTTAAAAATTGGTGCCCCCGAAAGGGGCCGATTGTTATTAGTTTAAAAATTGCTCCACAAGGCGATCGTCATTGTCCACGCATGCCTCGACTCGGAGAATTACTTGTCGCTGGACGCCCTGTAGTGTTTGCGGCGTTATGTTGGCCACCGCCGCGTGGATAAGTGCAATTGCCTCTTCAGGAGTGTCCACCAGCTGACGATACGCCTCATTCTGAAATGATTGTTGTACAACAAATACAAAACGTAAGTAAAAAAAAGAATTCCTACAACAAGAATAAGTAAAGAGTAACAGCAATAATCAAATTACCTTCAGGTAGCCCCAGAAGAAAAAATCCAGCGGATTTATATCCGGGGACCGTGGGGGCCACGCAACGTGGGCCTCTCGCCCGCCGCGGCCGATCCACCTGTCCTGAAAGGTTTCACCTAAATAAGCGCGGACATTATCGGCGTAATGTGGCCCAGCTCCGTCATGCTGGTAGTACATGTTCTGTCGGATCTCATATGGAATATCGTCCATAAGATCCGGCAGAACATGTACTAAAAAACATTTATACGCTGGGCCGTCCAGCCTGTCTGGCAGAATGTACGGCCCAACGATAATTTTCGCCACAAAGGCCGGCCCATAGGTTGATCGACCAACGGACTTGTGCTACACATGGACGAAGCGCTATGGGATTTTCGTCGCTTCACACATGCATATTGTGGGAATTGAAGCAACCTTCTCTGTTGAAAATTGCTTCATCCGTCCACAATATGTATTTGGTGAACGACGGATTCCTTAGCACTTCTCCCAACAGCCACCTGGAATATTGAATCCGCAGGATGTAATCACCGCCGTGCAAATGTTGCACCCGTACATATTTGTACGGATGCAACCTGCGATCCGTGAGGATTCGTTGTATCGTCGTCCTGCTGACACTAGAACAAAATGCAAGAACATCCCCTATTAGATAACATTATTTTCTTAATTAATAATTGCTGCAGTTATTTTGAACTGTCACTTACTCTAGGCGACGGCTTAAGACGCGCACACGATTCGCTCGATGGTGCCCAGATTTCGCGCTGTTGCGGTCTGCTCACCTCGCTGCCTCGCGGCATCATGGACCCCG
Source organism: Andrena minutula (assembly GCA_929113495.1). Lineage (NCBI taxonomy): Eukaryota > Metazoa > Arthropoda > Insecta > Hymenoptera > Andrenidae > Andrena > Andrena minutula. The sequence continues at coordinate 19,534,286 of OV815993.1, forward strand.
TCGAGTATAACCGCGACGCTACCCGGCGAAATGTATCCTTGCTTGGAGTTTCTATGTCAGGATATTCTAGCGCAAATGCTCGCGCAGCAGCACTTGCGTCTCCGTTGTTCCGCGCGTAGACCCAGAACATCCTGAAGTATTCTTAGGCCGTGTACATTTCTGCGACGCGATTGCTAGCTGACTGACAGGATTTTTTCCAAGCAACTGCCGCTACCCCCAAGTAGTTTCTCTGGTTCCATTATGAGTTAACTCCCACCAAGGCGAGAGGCTTTAGGCAAAAAGAAGCCAGCACATTTTCGGAACTCGTGTTTTGCAGAAGTGCAACGAACACTTTAACAAAAGCCCGCGCTCCGTCCTTCTACTGCCAATGTACCCATTGCTTCGAGATAGAAAGCAGACACCACGTATATCGGTTCGAAAGGGTCCGAAGGGAAGAGACAGTCTTCGAGTTGCTATAAAGAAAAAAATGCATACCATTCATGTTTCCCCTTTCCGATACCCTAAGGTCACGATTGCTACGAGGCGGAACCAATTAAGTCATAAATTATCCGAAACTGTAGGAAACCGTTCTCTACCTCCGACTCGCCGGACAATAAATCGCGACCCTGGTGAAATGCTCTGGCTGATCAGCCTGATTCATTTTGAATAACTAGAATTTACAGAGTATTATCCAACATCAATACGCCTCGCGGAAAGACACAGGAAGAGAAGGGGTGATCCGCTGACTGCGCGTAGTCGCGCCTGCTTCGTCCTACCTTCAAATTAAAGACGGATCCCTTATCTCTCGAGTATAAACACGCGCTCGAATTTCAAAACAAGAGCACGCGTCGACGTATTCGGTGCGAGGGAAGGTAGGCTTGAAATTCGATTGGCTCCAAACTAACCAATCGGGCCTGCTTATCTCTCGTGTCTAAACACGCGCTCGAATTTCAAAACAAAAGCACGCGTCGACGTATTCTGTGCGTGGGAAGGTGGACCTTCTTCGATGCCGTTGAAGCCGACCCAACCATCAGTGTGCGCGTCTTGAACCGTCGCCTAGAGTAAGTGACAGTTCAAAATAACTGCAGCAATTATTAATTAAGAAAAAAAGTTATCTAATAGTGGATGTTCTTGCATTTTGTTCTAGTGTCAGCAGGACGACGATACACCGAATCCTCACGGATCGCAGGTTGCATCCGTACAAATATATACGGGTGCAACATTTGCACGCCGGGGATTACGTCCTGCGGATTCAATATTCCAGGTGGCTGTTGGGAGACGTGCTAAGGAATCCGTCGTTCACCAAATACATATTGTGGACGGATGAAGCAATTTTCAACAGAGAAGGTTGCTTCAATTCCCACAATATGCATGTGTGGAGCGACGAAAATCCCCTAGCGCTTCGTCCATGTGCAGCACAAGTCCGTTGGTCGATCAACCTATGGGCCGGTCTTTGTGGCGAATTTATCGTTGGGCCGTACATTCTGCCAGACAGGCTGGACGGCCCAGCGTATAAATGTTTTTTAGAACATGTTCTGCCGGATCTTATGGACGATATTCCATATGAGATCCGACAGAACATGTACTACCAGCATGACGGAGCTGGACCACATTACGCCGATAATGTCCGCGCTTATTTAGGTGAAACCTTTCAGGACAGGTGGATCGGCCGCGGCGGGCGAGAGGCCCACGTTGCGTGGCCCCCACGGTCACCGGATATGAATCCGCTGGATTTTTTCTTCTGGGGCTACCTGAAGGTAATTTGATTATTGCTGTTACTCTTTACTTATTCTTGTTGTAGGAATTCTTTTTTTTTACTTACGTTTTGTATTTGTTGTACAACAATCATTTCAGAATGAGGCGTATCGTCAGCTGGTGGACACTCCTGAAGAGGCAATTGCACTTATCCACGCGGCGGTGGCCAACATAACGCCGCAAACACTACAGGGCGTCCAGCGACAAGTAATTCTCCGAGCCGAGGCATGCGTGGACAATGACGATCGCCTTGTGGAGCAATTTTTAAGCTAATAACAATCGGCCCCTTTCGGGGCCACCAATTTTTAAAACGTAGGAACAACACGTTCCATGAAAAATAAATAAAGTGATCAGTGTTAGTAGCCGTGCAGTGAAGTGAATATTCGGTACGTTGACCTGGACGCACCTGACATTGCGACCCTTAACTTTGGGTAGTGGGAATGTAAGGATACCTGGGACCAGCTGTGCGCGGAGCATGTCCATCGATGACCAGGATCGGTTCGGTGACCCTGTGACACAGATTTTCAAGCTGCAGGTGAATTCCCAACAAGGGTGAGTTTTAGTTACTTTATTAGTGATAATTCATTTTTAAATTTAACGCAAGCGATGGCTTATTTCCGGCGATAATTCTCTAAATTCCCGTACGATAACATTTATTCGGGCTTTTTAAACAGACTTATTCGTTACCACCAACAGTGCTGACCGTTATTGAATTACGGATTTTTATCACAATAACGAACGACTATCACCTTTCGTTAATTTCCTGTTACATTACCTTTTCGTGGCTACGTTATTAACACAAGGAAATTTACGTATTCCTTATCCTCCCACTTCAAATAATTATTATTTTCGAATCTTCTAAAAAAAAACTGCGTATTCGTTTTTTTACGTTACACGTGATTTTCGTCCATTTATCCTTTATTCATTATTCACTTTAAATGACGAACAAACCATGACAACATGTTCGATTTTATTGTTACGTCTTTTTCATTTGCCATTCTACGCAAGTTTCTTCGATGCATGCCGAGTTGCTTGCTCGCAGTCGCAGCGCGGCTCGTAGCCACGCTACCGCGGGAACTCGGCCGTGAGAATCGCGCTGTGATTGGTCGGTGTTTTTTATTAATATCTCGTTAACGAAACATCGGATAGCATTTTCGCAAAGGAAAAAGTTGTTTACAATCACCCCCAGAATCACCCCCTTTAAGGAAACGCAGCATTTTTGGGACACCCTCTATAAAGGTTCTGACTGAAAGAGTTATGAAGAACCTGTATTCGGAATAACCGTTATAAAGTACCAAAATATCAGACTATATAAGTTTAAGTTAAGGTTCCAATATAGCTCCATAACTTTTATTTTTTAGGTTCTATATAAGTTCCAAAACAGTTATAGAACCGATTTAATAACTTTTATTTTTTTAGGTCTATATAAGTTCCAAAGCGGTTATAGAACCGATTCTTGTAACGATTGTACAGAATTTTATAGAAAATGAAATTACAGCATATTACAATTATAGACTACTGTGTATTACCAACTTGTTTAAAAATTATTATAAATAAGTATGAAAATATATATTATGCACACATTCGTGCATATATATTCAATTATTTTGTAATATGAAGTGTTTGTTAATATAAATGTTTGGTTGTTATACCGATGAGGGTCTAGCTCCCCGATTTGAATGATTTTTTAATATGTTGTCAGAGTTTGATGTTCTGCATTCGACGATATGCATGGCACAATTGTTTATACTAGTATTGCGGGAGTGCAAAGACTGTCCGATTGACAAAGTATGTTTCGAACAGAGCGATTGGGATCGAAAGCGGATGTTTATGGTAGAATATCGAATATGTCAGGGGTGTGAGGTTTGAATGGTTTCTTCTATTTATACATGGCCGACTACTTTCGTTATCTGATGACGAAGCCTTCTGTAGTATCATAGTTATGATACCGCAAACAGAAATAATTATTGCCGAAACTGTTTGAACTGTCCGAAATAATTTTAGCAATTCCGCCAGAACAAGTAAGTGTGGAACACTTATTTTCGGCCTTAAATTTTTTATCCCGCTCCTCCACCGTTCGTCAATGAAGCCAGACATTATACAAGACAATTTATTAATCCGTCTAAATATGCCAAAACTACCACAAGCAGGCACTTGACAAATTATAATTAATAATATCCATTCTGTTTATTATTATTGCAAAAAGTATAATGAATATTTAATACCATAGATTGAAACTTTTATTTGGCAAGTCCATTTTTTCAATTATAGGCCACCTCAGCATCAGGATCATGATTCTGACAACATATTAAAAAATCATTCAAATGGGGGGCTAGACCCTCATCGGTATAACAACCAAACATTTATATTAACGAACACTTCATATTACAAAATAAATGTATATGTATGTACAAATATGTACATAATATATGTTTACTTACATATTTATAATAATTTTTAAACAATTTGGTTATACCCAGTAGTCTGTAGTTGTAATATGTTGTAACTTCATTTTCTATAAAATTCTATACAATCGTTACAAGAATCGGTTCTATAACCGCTTTGGAACTTATACAGGGTGTCCCAGAATTGATGTACATCCCGGAGCATGCAATATCCTGATGGAAAAAGATATCGAAAAGTCCTTAACCGTTTTGGGATCCGGGGTTTCGTTTTCGAGATATTAAGAAAAAACCCCGACCAATCAGAGCGCGAGCTTTCCGCTGGAGCTCCCGCGCTAGCGTGGCCGCGCGCCGGGCCGCGCTGCGACTACGAACAAGCAAGGCGGCATGCATCGCAGGAAATTGCGTAGAATGGCAAATGAAAAAGACGTAACAAAAAAATCTAACCTTTTGCCATGGTTGGTTTGCCATTTAAAGTGAATAATGAATGAAGGATGAATGGATGAAAATCATATGTAACGTAAAAGGACAAATACACAGTTGTTTTTTTTTTTTAGAAGAATCGAAAATACTAATTATTTGGAGTGAGAGGATAAAGAACATGTAAATTTCCTTTTCTAATAACGTACACACGAAAGGGTAAGGCAACAGGGAACGAGTGAAAAGTGGTCGTAGTTCGTTATTGTGACAAAAATCCGTAGTTCAATAACGGCCAACACTGGTTGTTGATAATGAATATGACAATATAAAGAATATGACGCATCGACGTATACCGTGCGAGAGACAGTGGGCTTGAAGTCCGATTGGCCCTAATCTAACCAATCTGCCCTGCATCCCTCCCAAACGGCCACTGTTCTGAAGAGGCCCTCTTCACAGTAATATCTCCTCCCCAAGGCCCACCTTCTCTCGCACGGAATACGTCGACGCGTGCTTTTGTTTTGAAATTCGAGCGCGTGTTTAGACACGAGAGATAAGCAGGCCCGAGTGGTTAGTTTGGGGCCAATCGGACCTCAAGGCCCACCATTTCTCGCACGGAATACGTCGACGCGTGCTTTTGTTTTGAAATTCGAGCGCGTGTTTAGACACGAGAGATAAGCAGGCCCGATTGGTTAGTTTGGGGCCAATCGGACCTCAAGGCCCACCATCTCTCGCACGGAATACGTCGACGCGTGCTTTTGTTTTGAAATTCGAGCGCGTGTTTATACTCGAGAGATAAGGGATCCGTCTTTAATTGGAAGGTAGGACGAAGCAGACCGGACTACGTGCAGTCAGCGAACTACATGCTCTCTTTCTTCCTGTGTCTCTTCGCGAGCTGTATTGATGTTAAATAATACTTTTTAATTGCTAGTTCCCAAAAATTAATCAGGCTGTTCGGCCAGAGCATTTCGCTAGGGTCGCGGTAGACAACGGTTTCCTACAGTTTTGGGTAATTTTTGAGTAAAACAGACGTGAACTTAGGGTATCGGAAAGGGGAAACAGGAAACAGGATTTTCTTCTTTATAGCAACTCGAAGACTTTCTGTTTCTCTTCTCTTCGGACCCTTTCGAACCAAAACACGTGGTGTCTACTGCCTACCTCGAAGCAATGGGCACATTGGCAGTAAAAGGACGGAACGCGGACCTTTGTAAAAGAGCACGATATCCCGTTCGCCGCACTTCTGCCCAGCACATGTGTTTCGAAAATGTGCTGGCTTCTTTCTACCTGAAGCCTCTTGGCCTGGTGGGGTTCAACTCATAATGGAACGAGAGAAACTATTTGGGGGTAGAATAAGTCGCTTGGAAAAAATCTTGTCAGTCAGAAAGCAATCACGTCGCCGAAATGTTCACTGCTCGAGAGTATTACGCGATGTTCTGGGTGTACCCCCCGAACAACGGGGACGCAAGTGCTGCAGCGTGAGAATGTGCGCGGGAATACTCACGGCTCCGAACGCCAAGTAAAAATTCATTTCCATCAATTTTTATAACGTAGAAAGAACACGTTCTAATAATACATTAAGTGATCAGTGTTAGTAGGCGTACAGTGAAGTGACTTCGGTGCATGTGCGGCCCGGACGCACCTGACGTTTCGACCCTTAACTTTGGATGGTGTCGTGTACCTGAAATCAGCTGTACACTCGGCGCGTCTGTCGATGGCCAGGATCGGTTCAGTGACCTAATGACACAGGTTTTCAAGCTGCAGGTGAATTTCCGAACGGTTGAGTTTTAATTACATTATTGGCGACTAATATTTTTTAAATTTAACGCAGGCTATGGTTTATTTCCGGCGATAACTCTCCAAATTTCCGTACGCAAATTTTTCTTCCCAGTTTTTAAACGGACTTATTCATTATCAACAACCAGTGTTGGCCGTTATTGAACTACGGATTTTTGTCACAATAACGAACTACGATCACTTTTTACTCGTTCCCTGTTGCCTTACCTTTTCGTGTGTACGTTATTAGAAAAGGAAATTTACATGTTCTTTATCCTCTCACTCCAAATAATTAGTATTTTCGATTCTTCTAAAAAAAAAAACAACTGTGTATTTGTCCTTTTACGTTACATATGATTTTCATCCATTCATCCTTCATTCATTATTCACTTTAAATGGCAATCAAACCATGGCAAAAGGTTAGATTTTTTTGTTACGTCTTTTTCATTTGCCATTCTACGCAATTTCCTGCGATGCATGTCGCCTTGCTTGTTCGTAGTCGCAGCGCGGCCCGGCGCGCGGCCACGCTAACGCGGGAGCTCCAGCGGAAAGCTCGCGCTCTGATTGGTCGGGGTTTTTTCTTAATATCTCGAAAACGAAACCCCGGATCCCATAAACGGTTAAGGACTTTTGGATGTCTTTTTCCATCAGGATATTGCATGTTCCGGGATGTACATCAATTCTGGGACACCCTGTATAGAACCTAAAAAATAAAAGTTATTAAATCGGTTCTATAACTGCTTTGGAACTTATATAGAACATAAAAAATAAAAGTTATTAAATCGGTTCTATAACCGCTTTGGAACTTATATAGAACCTAAAAAATAAAAGTTATTAAATCGATTCTATAACCGCTTTGGAACTTATATAGAACCTAAAAAATAAAAGTTATAGAACTATATAGGAACTGTTCTTTATAATGGTTATTCAGAATAAAGTTTCTTCACCACTCTGTCAAGAACCTAAATGTTTATAATAACGGTTTCAAACCCTGGGTGTGAAATTCGCCTACCGCCCTGAATGAAAGATATTCTCCGGCCCTTGAAATTATGAGTTTAACCAGGGACCACTGTAAAACATTTAGGGTATGTGCAGGGTCTATAAAAAGTAATGGTCACTGATTTCAGGGGCGAATCTGGAACTTTCGATCGATAGACATTTGCAAAAAGTATTGCCGCAAAATTGTTTATAATATTGAAAATAAATGTTACATTTATTTACATACACGTGCACTGTGCAATGAAAAGAAAAAAGTTCAAAAGAAATCATGTGTAGCGAAACCATGCACGTTATGCAATGGCATGTAGATGTTTCGCTGTCTTGACAGCCTCATATAGTTTTCCTTCTCGCTCCCGTTTCCTGTCGCTACACTCATGTCAGAGCGCAAGTGTGTTTCCGTAGACCGATATATTGATTATGATTTCGCCTTCAAATTTTTAACCCGGCAGTGCACACGTGATTCTTTGAAACACAAGTATCTCTATGCGGTTGTCATGGACCCCCAGTCAAAAGTAACATTGATTGACCACGATATATAAAAGTCTGTGTGTTTACGCATTTTTCGGCTACATTTCTACGATTACTTGCGGCATTCAAATGGTTGGAGTGAATTATATTTTTTCATTTTATGTGAAATTTATGAGATAATTAATTATATATCTTTATTTGTAGATTGAAATTACTCTGAAAGATAGCACAGATGAGGGCGAATTGATAAAACATTTTTTGCATACAAAAGGAAAGGAGTTTATTAGAGACAAATTAAGAAAATATGTAGCTGCTTTGAAGGAAGGTGAGTTTATAGGAATAATGTGATTTGGTGTTTGATACTTCTTATTTTTATTAAGTTGTAACGTATGAAATGTCCATTCGAAGGGTCTCAGTTCTTTAACCCCTCAGCGCGGAGAGTTTGCTGCCCAAAATCGTGCCTAGCTGCGAGATGAATTCCATTGGTCGAAACCTGCTGTTAAGGCGTTGCTGCATAGCACGACCTGAAGAAGTACTGTCACACCTCCTAATCTAACCAATCGGACTTGCATCTCTCCGAAACAACCACTGTCTTGAATAGGACCTCCTCACGGCAATATTTCCTTCTCAAGGGCTACACATTGCACTGAGAATAGCACTGCACGCCTCTAATTCGGGTGTCCAATAGACCTTGATCCCAAGCCCTGCTGGCTACGCCTCCGCTTCACGTCCCATGACGAGCAGTGCTCGTCATACCGCGCTGAGGGGTTAAGAGGTCATTCCGATTATTGCGCCGTTAAATTCAGCGATATTCAGGAATTTAATGCGACGAAAAGAAGTATAGTAATGGACTAAAACTTTTTTCTATTTATTAAACTACATTTCTACAATAAATAAAAAAAAATATAAGAGTAATACAATTATTGCGTTTAAAATGCTTTTGAGAGCAGTCTTGATGACATGTTTAAAAAATCATGCTTCGCTCGTGCAGGCGATTTCCGATGTTAGACTTGTCTGAAACCAAAAATCCAAACAGATTCTTGATCAATATGACTGTCGCAATCGCCTCGGACTATAATTAGTGATTTAACTTCAAAATTAATTTTCCATTTTAAAAGTAGGTTAGACGCAATGATAATACAGTATTGTCTCCTTGAAGACTCGCTGGTCGGGACCGGCGTTGAGCCCGTATCGTGTGCAGATCCCTAATTCCGAGTGTTCGTTTCTTGCTTCTTCGTGGCCGAAGGGAGGAGCGAGATGGAACGCTTTAAGGTGGCCGTTCCAATAAGCGGCTACAGCCGCCAGCGACTGCAACTGGCGTCGTCGCAAATGGTATTTCCTATATCTAAGCGTCGACGCCATGGCCCCCACCAGTGCAACGACGCGCCGCACAGGCCCTTTTCGAGCACTTGAAAAGGCGGTCTATTGTTGTATGAGGTCTCGAGGACCGTCGAAGATAGTGAAAGACTAGCCATTTTTCTTATATGTACATCGTGTTCTGTTTATCTACCGGATTGAAGAAGTCAATGACATTTGGGTGTTTCTTTTAAAATATCGGAATTCAAATTGTGGCAAAAAATAGGATAAACCGTTTTTTCTATTTTTTAACTCAATCGTGATAAAAAATTGGAAACTGTTTTTTGGTACTTTATTAGTGGTTTAAGTCACACGCTGGGGAAACGTTCGGTTTTCAAGTTATTATTTCTGCACTTTCCATAGTATGTATTTATCAATTTTTTTAGTTTTATTGCAATTGTTGACGTTATTTTTTTGAATAACCTCAAACTTTGTTATGAGTTGTATATTAACTCAAATTTTTATGAACTTGCTTAATAATATTCAGCATTTTCAACGCGAAAAATGGAATGTTGCATTTTCCCCTATTTCTTGGGATTCAGGCCCACTGTACGATATAGAATACAAGTGATTACTCCATTATTAGCAACTATTGTCAAATCTTGTTTTCGCAGTTGCAAGGACAAATATATATTGATTATACAAGTTCGCGGAAGGTAACTAAAAAGTCGAAAAATACTGATATTTTTTCAATGGGTTTCTTATAAAAAAATAAATATATATAACGAATTATTTGCTATTATTTTGCAGAATCGATACTAACTATTTCTGACCCCTTTAACTTTACTTTAACAAACTTTGAAAGAAATCAGTTAAAATTTTGCATAAAACAACAAATTTGACATGTGTTTATACGCAGATCAGATGCAGCCGTCATGATATTTTTACCTTTTTTTACAAGAGTTCATATTATTAGTTTACAAGAAATATATAAAAAAGAACATAATTCCATAAGTTATGAATTCTGACTTCTTTCCTTATTTCTGCATAATCTGTCCGAATGTGAGATGGATCGCAGAGCGGCTAGAGTCGCTAGACTGCTTCTGGAGCAGTAGAGCGGCAGCCGCTGCGCGACTAGGAGATTCTGCTGTTACGACGGAAAACAGACACTCATGGCATTGTGTTGTGTCTCGAGTAGCCTAGGCTTCTCATGAACCAAACGCGCATAGGCTATAGCAATCCTGGCGCGGTCGCAGCAGTCGCAGCCGCCCATAGGAGTTGGGATGAATGCTTTTCCATTGTACCAGTCATAGCGTCAGCGGCTGTAGCCGCCGGTCGCAGTCGCTGGCGGCTATAGCCGCTTATTGGAACGGCCACCTTTATGTGCGCGACGGGCGCGAACGCTCAGATGAAATCGTGACTGCTCGACGCATGCGCGCGACGCACAGTAGGACAAAACGACCCGCCGGCGATCAAAAATCTATAAGTTTGGTTCTAGTCAAGATATTTTAATGTAACTGGGTGCATTTTAACCGCGAATTTACGGCCTTTAAGCTGTATTAATATAATTGATATTAACCCTCGGAGGCCCGTGTTGGGCCCGTGAATTTAGACCCATGTTTGCGAAAAGTGGGGCTATAGGCCAATTACAATACACATTTGATTAACATTACTATATTTTATTGTAGTAAACCCAGTTTTAATATTTGCTATTGTTTTCATGCGATCGGTGCTCAAAATTTGCCAAAACTGCAAAAGTATCGCTTATCAAAAACTTTTATGTTTCCCACAGTTTTTATTCACGATGCTGAAAAATTTTACTTTAAGAGGTACAATTTGAGTTAGTTACAATGTTAATTACATAGCTATATATTCTATTAAGGCTATTCATTAGGGTAAAATGATAATAACAAACTTTTTTTAAATTTTACAAAGTTGCAATCATATACAATGGGTTTAACTGATATCATGTGAAAGAATGAACCTTTCTCTCCTAGAAACAAAAAGAATTAGGTGCTACTTTTTGCTACTTTCCAAGAAAATGATAATTGAAGTAAAATCTACCTTACCTGCCTATTAGAGTTTTCTGTGCTGTCTTATGACTCCGGTTATAAAAGATATTTGCGTCACACATCTAATAATTGAATCATGTCTTCCGGATATATCTTAATTACATCTTTGTTGCTTCTTACTCTAATAGGCAGGTAAGGTAGATTTGACTTCAATTATCATTTTCTTGGAAAGTAGCAAAAAGTAGCACTTAATTCTTTTTGTTTCTAAGAGAGAAAGGTTCATTCTTTCACATGATATCAGTTAAACCCATTGCATATGGTTGCAACTTTTTAAAATTTAAAAAAAGTTTGTCATTAACATTTTACCCTAATATTATATAGATTTACCTCTATATACAGGGTTATCGTTTAATCCTGCAACCCGTGCGCGCGCGAACTTGTAAAATGGCAGCACCGCCTCATGGACGAATTCCACTACAACCATGCACCGTCCCGGCGTTCGGAGAGTTGCTAGCGACCACTAGACAGCAGTGATGCCCGAGCTTCGAGAAATTTGGGCTGATCTCTTTCAAATTAACGTTGCAAAGAACTATTCAGATTTTCCCGGCCCGGGTTGAAAAATTGGGGCCTTTTGCGTATAACTTTTGTACTATAAGATATATCGGAATGCAATTTGCGCCGCAAAATGACGAAAAATTATTCCCTCTTAATGATGGATAATTTAACATACAGGATGTCCCACGGAAGACTGGACAGCGGGATATCTCATAAAGTATAGGGGATAAAAAAAAATATGGAATTTCATGGTTCGAGGAGGCCGATTTATTAGGGTGGACGAATTTTTTTTTCGATTATTATTTTAAAAGATACGATGGTCAAGTTTAGTTTTTTAAATGGAACAATTTTTTCTGAAGACCTGAGTTGATAGTGCGTTCCAAGACAAATTCAATGAGCATTAATGTATACACTTGATTTCCACTGGTTTTGAGATATTGCGCTTGCAAATTTACTGATTTTCACTAGAAGAAAAACCGCTGGAACAGCAAGGACCGTGGACGGTCTTGCTGGTGTCACGGGTTGCCTTGCCTGTTGAAACCGATACCAACCTGCTAAAGGTCTACGCCAGAAGTGGCAGGCCCAAAGGCTGGACAATTCTCTTCCGCCAGAAATGCTACTTAGGTAGGTACATCTGCGGTATCGGGAAGCGCACCGTTACTTTTATTTCGCACTTGCTTCTACGCTCGGATGGCCGGTTCTTTTTGGAGGGATGCAAGTTCGATTGGTTAGGTTAGGAGGTGTGAAAGTTGCTAGACTAAATTTCAACTATAGGGAGCAGATTGTATTAGATGCCCAATCGGATTTGCATCCTTCACAAACGGCTGCTCTCTTGAAGGGGCCCTCTTCACAGCAATACCTCCTCCCCAATGCCCACCTTCTCTCACATGGAATACGTCAACGCATGCTTTTGTTTTGATATTGAAGCTCGTGTTTATACTCGAGAGGACCACCCGATTACAGGGTGATTGACTCGGTACGCCTAATCCGCCTCGCAACCGTGACGTGGTCAAGCCAAAAGGTATGAATCCTGGGTCCTTTTTCCGAAGAAAGCCATAAAATTCGATGGACACTGCGGGGTGTTGTCGTCCCAGCCACGGGATGAAATGCAGAATTACCCTGTTTTTGTTTCAGAAATAAAATAATTCTTTATTCTTTATCGTATGCAAAGGGAAGTGTCGCCGATGGATTCCTTGTGGTTTTCCGATCAAAATTATACCAAATATCGTGTAAATCGGACTACTTTGACACAAGCTATTTGTATTCCCTATGTAAAAGTTGTCCGATTTGCACGATATTTGGCATGATTTTCATCGGAAAACCACAAGGAATCCATCGGCGACACTTCCATATCCATACGATGAAGAATAAAGAATTATTTCATTTCTGAAACAGGTAGGTACAGGGTAGTTCTGAAACTACGCCCGTTGAAGGATGCGGCCTGGTACCCCGTAGTGCCTCACCCGATTTGTATGGCTTTTTTCGGAAAAAGGTATGCATCCTTGGCCTAACGTAGCGAGTGGAGGTCGACCTCCCGCAGTCGAGGGTGCAATGTCCATTACAGCGTATTAAGAAATTATTTTCTTGCTCGTATGGAGAGGGAAGTGACACCAATGGATTACTTGTGGTTTTCCGATGAAAATCATGCCAAATATCGTGCAAATCGGACTACTTTTACATAGGGAATGGGACATTCCACACGAAATCGGACACTTTTTGGAGTATCATTTCGGATGTGGCTCAAAGTTGAGTATGTTGTAGTCTTTATGGATGTATAAATATATCTCGAAGGATTTTTGAAAATTTTGAAAAATGTCGATTTTACAACTGTTTGAAAGTAAGTGCTACCTTTTTTCAATAAATTATAACTATGGAAGTAGTAAACGGATGGAGATGAGGTTTACGGCGATTTATAGAGAAGACATTGAAGTTTTAAGGAAAAGTTATTCCAATTTAAAAAAACAAATTTTTTAACCTTTTTTGTGCAATTATTTTAAACAAATGCATGTTTTTAACATGGGGCGCGATTTTAAAAATCTGAAAAAAATCAGAATATATTTCAATCCTTCCCCTTCATGGTATAATTGTCAAAAATATGGACATTTTAAAATTGGCCCTGTAAAAATTGCCGAAAGTTGACACTGCGTCAAATCACATCGGCTCGACTGGCTGAGCCGTGCGGTACTCGCAGCGGCAAGCGGCTATATCTGCTATTCTTATACACTGTTCTCGAATATGGTAAGTATTTGTAAAAAACTGAAGAAGGAAAACTTTTACTGTTTTTTATACACAACATAATAAGGTAACTCAATTTTTGGTGTTCGCAATATTTTCCGCGAAACGAAGGTGACCCCCAGTTTTTTAAATGGAATGCTATATATTTGATTATCCAATATGAAAGCGACTGTCAAGACAAATTCAACCATATGGTATACTATGACCATCAAGAGTACACATGGTTAGGAATGAAATAAATATATCGAACTATCTATCTAGTAGATTGAATTTCATATTTCATTTCTAACCATGTGTAGTCTAGGGTCATAGTATACCATATGGTTGAATTTGTCTTGCCAGTCGCTTTCATATTGCATAATCAAATATATAGCATTCCATTTAAAAAACTGGGGGTCACCTTCGTTTCGCGGAAAATATTACGAACACCAAAAATTGAGTTACCGTGTTATGTTGTGTATAAAAAACAGTAAAAGTTTTCCATCTTCAGTTTTTTACAAATACTTACCATATTTGAGAACATTGTATAAGAATAGCAGATATAGCCGCTTGCCGCTGCGAGTACCGCACGTCTCAGCCAGTCGAGCCGGTGTGATTTGACGCAGCGTCAACTTTCGGCAATTTTTACAGGGCCAATTTTAAAATGTCCATATTTTTGACAATTAGACCATGAAGGGGAAGGATAGAACTATAATCTGATTTTTTTTCAGATATTTAAAATCGCGCCCCATGTTAAAAAATGGTTTTTGTTTAAAAACATTTGTTTAAAATAATTGCACAAAAAAGGTTAAAAAATTTGTTTTTTTAAACTGGAATAATTTTTCCTTAATACTTCAATGTCTTCTCTACAAATCGCCGTAAACCTCATCTCCATCCGTTTACTACTTCCATAGTTATAATTTATTGAAAAAAGGTAGCACTTACCTACTCAACTTTGAGCCACATCCGAATTGTTACTCCAAAAAGTGTCCGATTTCGCGTGGAATGTCCCGAATACAAATAGCTTGTGTCAAAGTAATCCGATTTGCATGATATTTGGCATGATTTTCATCGGAAAACCACAATGAATCCATCGGCGACAGTTCCATATCCATACGATGAAGAATAAGGAATTATTTAATTTCTGAAGCAGAAACAGGGTAGTTCTGCAATTTACGCCCCTCACCACGTGGGCAGGGACAACACCCCGCAGTGCCCATCGAATTTTATGGCTTTTTCGGAAAAAGGTATGAATCCTCGACCGACCGCGGCAAATCGAGGTCGGCGCCTCGTAGTCAAGGGGTGACATCTGTTTCAGAAATAAAATAATTCATTATTCTTTATCGTATGGATATGGAAGTGTCGCCGATGGATTCCTTGTGGTTTTCCGATGAAAATCATACCAAATATCATGCAAATCGGCCTACTTTGACACAAGCTATTTGTATTCCCTATGTAAAAGTTGTCCGATTTGCAGGATATTTGGCATGATTTTCATCGGAAAACCACAATGAATCCATCGGCGACACTTCCATATCCATACGATGAAGAATAAAGAATTATTTAATTTCTGAAGCAGAAACAGGGTAGTTCTGCAATTTACGCCCCTCACCACGTGGGCAGGGACAACACCCCGCAGTGCCCATCGAATTTTATGGCTTTTTTTCGGAAAAAGGACCCAGGATTCATACCTTTTGGCTTGACCTCGTTACGGTTGTGAGGCTGATTAGGCGTACCGAGCCAATCACCCTGTAATTGGTCTGCGCGAAGTGGGGCGCAAGATCGATCATTCATTATAGCACATGTGTGTTTTGTAATAAAGTGTTTCTATCGTCTCCTGAATTCAATAACTGGCATCCTGACATCTACGCTCCTACAAACCACCATCGATACTCCTCGTGGAGAGACACAGGAAGAAAAGGTCTGTAGACGCGTGGTTCTTTCGAGTATAAACACGAGCTTCAATATCAAAACAAAAGCATGCGTTGACGTATTCCATGTGAGAGAAGGTGGGCATTGGGGAGGAGGTATTGCTGTGAAGAGGGCCTCTTCAAGAGAGCAGCCGTTTGTGAGGGATGCAAATCTGATTGGTTCTGATACAATCTGCTCCCTGTAGTTGAAATTTAGTCGAGCATCTTTCACACCTCCTAACCTAATCAATCGAGCTTGCATTCGTCCGAAAAGAACCGGCCATCCGAGCGTAGAAGCAAGTGCGAAATAAAAGTAACGGTGCGCTTCTCGATACCGCAGATGTACCTACCTAAGTAGCATTTCTGGCGGAAGAGAATTGTCCAGCCTTTGGGCCTGCCACTTCTGGCGTAGACCTTTAGCAGGTTGGTATCGGTTTCAACAGGCAAGGCAACCCGTGACACCAGCAAGACCGTCCACGGTCCTTGCTATTCCAGCGGTTTTTCTTCAAGTGCAAGTCAGTAAATTTGCAATCGCAATATCTCAAAAACCAGTGGAAATCAAGTGTATACATTAATGCTCATTGAATTTGTCTTGGAACGCACTATCAACTCAGGTCTTCAGAAAAAAATGTTCCATTTAAAAAAACCGAACTTGACCATCGTATCTTTTAAAATAATAATCGAAAAAAAAAATTCGTCCACCCTAATAAATCGGCCCCCTCGAACCATGCAATGGAAAAATTATTCCCTCTTAATGATGGATAATTTAACATATTTTACGTTTACTTAATTTTTCTTTTATCAATTTTTTAACCATAATTGTTTAAAAAGCTTTGTCAAACTGTTTATTTGATAGTGTAATTAACGCTTTTTTTAAAATTCGTGGTGTTGATAAAGAATAGGCTAATTGTTTCTGTATCATAACTTTCATGAATTGAGAAATTAAATTTTTATTCAATTGTGTGTTAGTTTTGCAGATTTCAGAATCTATTGTTCTGGTTTTCTTTTTTATGATTTTATTCTTAATGCGGTGCATACCTATATCAGACGTAAGGGGTAACTAATGTCTTTGATTGTAGCGGTGTTAGAATTTTTTTCTCTAGGATTTTTGTGTTTGAATGTTTTAGCTACTCAATGCCACGCCTATACCGGCTTCCGATAATGTCATTTTTTTTAATGATATGCCACTATTGTGGCTGTTTCATGCAGGTGGCGAAAAATCTCTCCGTTCAAGGGTATAGCGCCGCGGTCAACCTTATCGTAGGTAAATTTTTTTAAATTGAGACGCGTACGAGATCAGGTGACATTATTTTCAAACCTCAATACAGTAATCTGGGGTGCGAGTGGTAAACCGGTCATAAAAGCGGAGCGCGCGGCTCGATTACCTGGGCCGGGAAATTCCCAATACCTACATAGCTCTTTGCGACGCTAAAATTTTCGAAGCTCGGACATCACTCTTGTCCAGCGGTCGCTGGCAGTCCCTCCGCTGGGCCGGTGCATGGTTGTAGTGGAATGCGTCCGTGAGGCGGTGTTGCCATTTTATAAGTTCGCGTACGCGCGGGTTGCAGGATTAAACGATGACCCTGTATATATAATATGTGGATATGTTATTTAAGCAATAAACACGCCTTGATTCGTCTAAAAATACGAGATTAATTAATTTAATGAAATGAGTTAGACTAGGATTACACTAATTGCACGTGGTTTACTAACCTAAAAATAAGAGAATCAACACTCAAATGTTTATGCTCCTACTTTTCTGTCAATCCGTACTTGTTGAACAAATCTCGATTTATAGCTTAACACTAATCTCACAACCCACAATTTTACTACAGGTTGAGCTAAATTAATTACTCGAGTTTTAGTTGTTCTCTCAAATTCTCTATCTCTCTATTTTTCTATCTCCTTGACAGCTGCTTCTCTTGTCCATCTGGTGGCGCCACCTCCTAGCGTCTAATCCTTGAAGACGCATATGCATGTACATGTACACAAAGCTTACATATATAAAATTTAAATCAAATACCATTGATAATCACGATTTCTCTGGAACCACTGACCCAATGACCATGAAATTTGGTAGGTTGGTTCCTCTTCGCGCCTAGGTGCCCGCTAAGAAATGTTTTTAAAAAATTGCCTCCTTTTCATCGAAAAACCATATCCATATAATATAATGTATACATAGGTTATGCACGTTTTTGCGACAGACCGGAGCATGGTTCGCAAACAGCCGTTTGGGCCGTTATGGCCGTTGCAAACAGAATCGGAAGCTATCGTAGCATCAATCGCATATACCAATCGCATATCCCATTCGCATACCCCAATCACATACCCCAGTTACTTTGGGATTTTTACGTTTATTATTATTACAGTTTTCCAGTTTTTCTTATGCTTTCTTTTTCTCTTTTAAGAGGACAGAAAGTATTTAATGTATACAGTAATTCGTCGTCATAGCACGACGCGATGCGGACACTATTCCGTGCGGCCGATGCCGCGAGTGAGCATTCCGAAAAGCGAGCGAGAGGGAACGCAACAGTTGACACGAAGTTGCCGTCTTTCGTTCTCTCACTCTCGACCGAAGGATTCCAAGAAATAGTGGATATAATCATCGGGCGTACTAGGCATGATAAAAACGGGACAATAACGACAAATTACTGTATATATAAAAGGAGAAGTCCTGACTGACTGACTGATAGGGATGTAAAATATTCCAAAATATCGATATATCGAATATACTGTTGCGCCGGGGTGTTTTCATCGCCGGCCAGCCCGACGCAAAGAAATATAGAATAATCACACGCGAGTGCACATTGCACAACTCCGGTATATTCCGTTATACAGACATTTATAAACGTAGACCGACACGTCCGGTCGCGGTGGCGTACATTGTATGACTCTCTTTCGGCGCCTCTCGATCGTCCTCTGGAAAGGGGGTCGGCCCTCTTCTGTCTTCGGCTGCGAGCACTAGCAGACTATGTACGGGCCTATACCCGTTGCTCTCAACACTGTTCCCCCCTCCGTAAAAGCGGGCGTCCCGACCGCGTCGAATCCTCTTCGGAATCTTCGTACCCCTGCCTGAAGAAGTCGTCGTGCAAGTCCCGTGGTTTCTTCAGACATCCGCCTTGGCATTTGCCACGGAAAAACCCTGAGCAAGGCGTAGGTAGACGGGACTCTCTGGGGTAGACCTTGTGGGACGGGAACATGGATCCTCTTCGTTCTTCCTTATAATGGATGTCTCCTTTTTGGAAGGTCCCTCGACGAAACTCGCGGCTCTTCCTGGTAAATTCCTCCTATGTGTGGTCTCCGAAACTGCAACAGTGTTCCTGTTCCGGGTGTCCTCGACGTCTTCTGCTCCAGGATCCGTGGATCGTCCAACGACGCGTCGGAGAGTTCCCTCGGCGAAAGTCTCCAGTGACGAAGCTTCTTCGGGATTCCAACGGGTGTCCCACGACGCCTTTGGGCCTCCGCTCTAGAACGTCCTACGACGGCTCCGCTGTTCCGAGGCTGCTTCCTCCTTTCGGTTGCGAGCAGTTGTTTTCTCTAGTGGTTGGCCCTCGATATCCTTCCGGTGGCCC
Source organism: Andrena minutula (assembly GCA_929113495.1). Lineage (NCBI taxonomy): Eukaryota > Metazoa > Arthropoda > Insecta > Hymenoptera > Andrenidae > Andrena > Andrena minutula. The sequence goes on from OV815993.1 coordinate 19,553,638, forward strand.
GGTTCCAAACTCCAATCCGCGGTCCTGATCTTGTAAAAGAGATAAAGAGACATTAACATTATGTTTCATTCAAGATGATCCGGTGGAGCTCTGTAGAACCAGGGAGACAGAATGGCGAGACGGGCGCGAAAACAGGGGGTCACAACTCATGAGCCCGGAACCCCTAGCACATCTTCTGCTTCTTTCTTCCGGTCCTCCACTTTAGCCTTGACTGCATGATGACCCCATTCCTCTGCGTGGCATCTGGTGGTGATCCTTTGCCGCTCGTCAACAACCCCGTCTCCGTGACGTCCCCTCTGACCAATCCGGGCGACTGCATCGCGCGTCCGCCTGGTGAGTGGGGACACCTGTTCCCGGCTGCTGTCCACCCCGCTACTTTGCGCGTCCCAGGGACTCTGAGTATCCATCGTACTGGGACCGTGTCTCGCGGGGCACAACTAGATTCTCAGCCTGAGGGGCTAGCAAGGCGGTTTCACGTATGTCCGCGCCCCGCTACGGACCACCACATCCGGGGAATTTGGGGTCGCATCCGAGCTGCGGTGACAGTTCCCCAACACCTTGTCCCTCGTCGAGGGGTATCGTGTTCTCTGAAACAATTCAAGTCAAGGTTGGGCTACGAAGGTAGCTTCCGCAGCCCAGTCTAATGAAATTGCAGCGAATTCTGCAGCGAGTTCTTCCATTCTCCTCTCCCCTTTTATTTTTAAGGACGCTGGTCCCCTCGTCCTTCTTCGGGTACGCCTGTAGTCGCTCTATCCAACGGCGAGTTCTCCTGCCAACAACTCTTTTTCCCTCCCTGGTTCTCCTCGTTCAACGTCTTTCGTGCACCTTCATGGTGAGTCGCTGACTCCGCGCCGACCCCGTGCCGCTTCCGCCACGGTGTTCGACCTCGAACTCCCTCCGCCGCGGCTGTAGCAATTCCGTGCCCTCCAGGCACGTCTTCGTTGCTTCGGTGGTGCCGTGCTCCTGGGGACACCGCTCGTCAGCTACACAACTGCATGGATCCCTGGCCGTCGCCCAGAGCTGCACACCCAGCAACCTTTGGCGCGGTCCATGCACTCCTGGACATCTCCGCATCCCTCGGCCTCGTGTAACGACGATCGTCGCTTCCCCCAAACGGTTTCCTCGGACAACGCAGCAAGGTGTCCCCAGCAGTTGTCAGTAGTATAGACGAGCGATTAAAACACACGAGGAGAGCAGGACGAGTTATGAGAACATATTAGAGGACAGATTCCATATGGTAGATAGTGGGAAAACATATTGGGAAAGCAAGGGAACAGTGGTTATGTAGACCTGGTACTTCTCCATTGCAATCAGGACCGTCATCTTCACAAACGTTATACCTCAGACCGTCGTAATTGTCTTCACAGAGACATTATCAAAAGCATCTGAACAGATTTATCTCATAATCTATTCCATTTTCTAGATTTTACCAGGATTAAAAAAAAGCCAGTTACTTGTGCTGATTGCGGTATATTAGGCCACGCCGAACCTACCTGCCTCGCTCGATCGGTACATCTGTGGTTTAACAGCAGGCTTTTAAATTTCCGGTCAGGGACCACCACGTCGCATGTTGTTATTGGCAGTAATGCCACGCAGCCGATACAGTCGTAGTCGCCCTCACCAGCTATGGGCGAACTGAAGGAATTTCTTAGGGAGGAGTTCGCCACTTTACGGCAATAAATGATCTCCAAATTCAAAATGGAGTTCACAGAAATCCGGTCAGGCCTTAAAGCCCTATCTGAGCGGGACCACCGCGTACTGGTGGAAAATTGGACCTCAACGTCGGAGCGAATACCTCCACCATCCGGTTCCTCGTCCCTGGACGCTGATGACGTAATCGGTGAAATCATGGACAGGCATGCAAGAGCCAGCAACATAATCGTATTCGGTATGCCCGAGCCAGATAATCCTTCACCGGAGATCTTCAGGGCTACTGACGCTGAAGAAGCTGTGACCATCGTCAGGGGAATCTGTCCGAAAGTTACGCAAGTGCAGAGGAGTCATCGCCTGGGCAAGCCAAAGGTTGTAGCGCGCAGACCCCTATGTATACGTCTGGATTCCCACGAAGCACTCAAGCTGATTTTACGGAACAAGCACCGCTATAAGGGACCTTGCAAGATCTCCGAAGACAGAACCCTGCAGTAGAGACAGTCACTTGACCAGTTGCGGGGGAAGCTGCGCAGTCTTCATGAGAGTGACGAGCGGAATATGACAATTCGTTATATTAATGGAACCCCGAAAATCGTTCATACCAGACAAAACCGCGATCCCCCGCCAAAAAACGCCAGCGGGAACCTTTAACATATTATCAAAATGTTCGTGGCCTGCGCACCAAATTGGTTATCTTGTTAAAATCGCTGCATCCCCTGTAATTTATGATATAATTATTCTCGTGAAGACTTGGCTCACCTCCTCCATATCTTTACTCGAGCTCGGTTTAGCTAATTACACAGTGTTTAGGTGTGATAGATCCCGTAACACTAGTTGCCTCTCCAGGGGAGGAGGTCTTATTGTGGTTAATAAATCGTTGCCGTGTTGTCAAATTAGGCACAGCTGTGCTACTCTGGAGCAGGTCATTGTACGCATCCACCTCGGTGGGAACAAACATATGACATTATGTGCTGTTTACTTTCTGCCAGCATCCCAAGCGGCCCAGTATGCCAATCATGTAGACTTCATTACTGAACTATACAGGGTGTTACTCTACCTATAGTCAATACTTTGGGCGGTGATTCTACAGGCATATATAAGTCAAAAATCAAGAGTGACGAAATTACGGTAAATGCTTCGTTTATTAATTATCGATGGTTAAAGATTGACGTCTGGATCGCCTGAATCAGCCTGAATGACGGCAACTCGACGGACAGCGGGCCGCGCGAGGCAGGCCAGCCAAGGGGCGTGCAGTGGCGGCGGATGCGTGACGGATTTGCCATGTAGAGCGCATACTTACTTACCTACCTCCCCGAAACTGTGACATACGATAATTGCGATAATTTATGAAAAGACGCAAATGTTGTTCGGCATTAAACCTGCCTACTCGTAAAAATCCACAAGGGCATATCAAAACCCGCCCAACGGGATTCTCAAGTAGAGAGGGTGAATGCCATTGCCTTTGAAAATATTGCCCTTAAAAATCACCCACACGGCCATCCAAAGCACCGCGATTGTCCCGTCCGCGATTGTTCACTTAATTACACACACGCACCACGATTAGTTTTCTCGCGAATGTCCATGTCTTCACGTACCGCGATTGTCCCGTCCGCGATTGTTCACTTAATTACACACACGCACCACGAATAATTTTCTCGCGAGTGTACATGTCTTCGCGCACTGCTATTGTCCCATCCGCGATTGTTCACTTAATTACACACACGCACCACGATTAATTTTCTCGCGAGTGTACATGTCTTCACGCACCGTAATTGTTCAGTTAATTACACATACGCACCACGATTAGTTTTCTCGCGAATGTCCATGTCTTCACGCACCGCGATTGCAGTCTGTGCTCGCGTTGACGACAGTCGTCAAACTGAGGAGACCTTGGCCAAATCCCTGCGCGAAGGACACGAACAATGTTTCGAATAAACATCCTACATACAATGTATCGCTACACTTTCTCCGAGTCGCTCGGGCGATAATAGACAGCTTATGCGATAAATTAAATTCTTTATTCTTCATGGAATCGATAGGTATGGCAGTGACACGAATGGATTCCCTATGTTTTTCCGATGAAAATCATACCAAATGTAATGTAAATCGGATTACTTTTAACGAAGCTAATTTTACATGAGGCCCGCGTGTGCCTGTGCTAGAGAATCACAGCTGTTTCGCACGGCCAGTCAATGCCCCCGACGAGACCGTTCCGCGCTGAGTTTCGTGGCCTCCGATCGCGACGCTCGAGATCAGGGGGCCATACAATGTTGCGCACTAGAAAGCGACGAATCTGAAATTATTTTGCATTTCTCATCAGATCTTTGCAAAAGTGGCGTCGATCGATTCCTTATGGAAAAACATAGAGAATCCATTGGTGTCACTGCCATACCTATCGATTCCATGAAGAATAAAGAATTTAATTTATTGCATAAGCTGTGTATCATCGCTTGAGCCACTCGGCGAAGGTGTAGCGATACATTGTATGTAGGTTGTTTATTCGTAACATTTTTCGTTTCCATCGCGCAGGGATTTGGCCAAGGTCTCCTCAGTTTGACGACTGTCGTCAACGCGAGCACGTACTGCAATCGCGGTGCGTGAAGACATGAACATTCGCGAGAAAACTAATCGTGGCGCGTGTGTGTAATTAAGTGAACAATCGCGGTGCGTGAAGACATGTACACTCGCGAGAAAATTAATCGTGGTGCGTGTGTGTAATTAAGTGAACAATCGCGGACGGGACAATCGCGGTGCGTGAAGACATGGACATTCCCGAGAAAACTAATCGTGGTGCGTGTGTGTAATTAAGTGAACAATCGCGGACGGGACAATCGCGGTGCGTGAAGACATGGACATTCGCGAGAAAACTAATCGTGGTGCGTGTGTGTAATTAAGTGAACAATCGCGGACGGGACAATCGCGGTGCTTTGGATGGCCTTGTGGGTGATTTTTGAGGGCAATATTTTCAAAGGCAATTTCATTCACCCTCTCTACTTGAGAATCCCGTTGGGCGGGTTTTGATATGCCCTTGTGGATTTTTACGAGTAGGCAGGTTTAATGCCGAACAACATTTGCGTCTTTTCATAAATTATCGCAATTATCGTATGTCACAGTTTCGGGGAGGTAGGTAAGTAAGTATGCGCTCTACATGGCAAATCCGTCACGCAACCGCCACCACTGCACGCCCCTTGGCTGGCCTGCCTCGCGCGGCCCGCTGTCCGTCGAGTTGCCGTCATTCAGGCTGATGCAGGCGATCCAGACGTCAATCTTTAACCATCGATAATTAATAAACGAAGCATTTACCGCAATTTCGTCACTCTTGATTTTCCACTTATATACAGGGTGTTTCTCTACCTGTGGTCAATACTCTAAGGGATGATTATACCGGAACGCATCAGCTGCCCGTAGGATGTTCCATTCACCTCCGCGTGCCCCTCAAGCGCCTACGATGCACGCGTATTTAGGTGAAATTCAAAATCAATTTCCTCGAAAACGAAGCGTTTACCGCAATTTGGTCACTCTTGATTTTCGTCTTATTTTCGCCGGTATAATCATCCCTTAGAGTATTGACCACAGGTAGAGAAACAACCTGTATGCCTGTAGAATCCCCCCCCCCCCCCAAAGTATTGACTATAGGTAGAGTAACACCCTGTATATACCTCAAAATTCCCTCGATACTTTTTAACGGCGAACGTTGAAAAACATGAGTCATGTCCAGTATTACTTTTTAATTAAATATTATTACATTTTTTAACATAAGGGTTTTGTGCATACATTTTACGGCTTCGCTAGAGTTTTCTGAAGTTATGTTTTAAATCTCATAATGATCCGTGAACATTTATTCAAGTTATCGCAATTTATGTTTTAAAGAAATAATGATTTTGGACGATGAAAAATTTTTGTTTCATAACTTTTAACTTGAATTGTAATGATTCGATTAATAAACTGTAAATAGAAAAAAATATGTGTCGTGACGAACTTTACAACGAACTTAAAATTCATTTTAATAACATTTAATTTTCCAATCTTTTTTAGCGTTTGAACAACAATTTTTCCCATTTTCGAGCACTAGTCCTCTTATTGCATCCGATCCTTCAATTTACTTTCCCCACAAATTATTTTGATAAGAAACTAATTTTGATTCTTTTACAGGTACTAAAGAATGGCCACGTACAATCATGACGGGGCCATCCTTGTCTTACGTTAGATATACTACTCGCATCACAGGAGTATTTTCCGATGTACCACTCTCTTTTCTTATATATGTATATCGTATTAAAAATTGAAGAAGTGACGCTTATACACCTGATTCATAAGATGTTAAATAATATTTTCATACGTTATTCCGAGAGATAAAAATTGAAACATTATAATAAAATTTGCTGTGAAATTTGTTATTTATGCTATTGTTAAATATATTTAAATTTTATTACATTCCTATCTTCTGTTTTTCCACACTTGGACATACTTTTAAAATAATCACATGAATAATTATATTTTCAACTATTTTCTTGTTATTTGTATATTAACAATAATTTATTTATATTAACTACTTCTATTAAAATAATACATAACTAGTGTTTAAAATACAATAATATTTCGGCAGATCGACATAGTTTGGAATGGACAGTGTTACAGTAGCAAATAACTGCAAAAGTCTGCTATCAACAAACCCCTCACGAGAGTGACAAACAGTGTTAGCGGCAGAAATAGCATCCATACCTTCCCGGCTTATTCAGCTAGGTTGAACCGATCCGAACACAACCGAGCCGTTCCGAACCATTCCGACTCGTAATTTATGGAGAGGAACAGAAATCTCTCCATAAATTAACGCGACCGTTTGCGACCGGTCAAGACCGAAAGTCTGAGAGAAATTCTCTTTCGAGTTTTGGTCGAGAGAAAACTCCTGACCGCTCGTCGCTCTCTAGTTCGTTCGAGAGAAAAATCCTGACCGTTCGGTCGCTCTCTAGTTCGGTCCAGAGAACCGTAAATGCCGTAAATGGTCGGTCTCACTGACCGCGACCGCGACCGAAACCGAAATTCTATCGGTCTCGACTCCCTGATCAGTAGTGGACCACTTTCAGAAAAATATGAAAAATAAGGTTTTTATGAGTGACAATCTTTTGAACAGAGTGTAGATAGAGTGCAGTTGGAGAACTGCACTTTGTTCAAAAGATCGTGACTTCTAAAAACCTTATTTTCATGTTTTCTGAAAGCGGTCGACTACTGGTGGCTTCATCCTACGCATTTTTAAAAAATCCCGGGATTAGTGATATCAAATCCCGGGATTTTTGAAAGTAAAAAACAGCCGAGATCCCGGGATCCCGTATCCCGGGATTGGATTCCCTAGGCGTAATGAATCTCATCGCGAGTGTCGAAATCCACGAAACTCAGCGAGGCGCGGCTTATTGGCGGCATCGCCTTTGACTCTAGCCAGAGAGTCACTCTGTATAATAATATACAATATAATACTTACATTTTCCAAATTCTGCATTTCGCCAATTCGCATTTCTTCCGCTTCCTCTGAACCACTTGCAGCGGACTGACTGGCAGGGATCGACGGGCTCCAACTACCGCTGATGAAGGGACAAACACCTACAGGAGTGGTGGTTATGTGTTCGTGACTGATGCAGGCGCAGTTCATGCACACATTACCACCGCTCATATTGGTGTTTTCCCCTCCATCAGCGGTAGCTGGAGCCCGTCAATCCCTGACCGACTGCTTGCGTTGCCTGGTTTGTAGAGCGTCATTTGTTTCAAAACGCATTTCAGATTAATCTTCAGATTCACATTTCACGTTCACGGTTCGCGTTTACGTTTTTTTTTTTTGTAACGGGCAGAAGGATTTTTGAGTTGTGTTGCGTCATGTTGTATTGCGTGTGTGTTGTGTTTGTTGGTTTAGTGTAAAATGAGTGACACTCTAAATGTGAATATGCAGGATGTGCAAGAAGATATGGACAATAATTCTCCATTTCGTTCGCGAAAATGACGTCCGTCCGCAAGGAGATTTTCGAAACGGAAAGTATATCGGGAAAAGAAACGGCCTTTGACTCTTCAGATGAAACAGGAAAGGGCAAAGCGGCAGACGACACTGCCGTAAGACAACATTCAGAAGAAGTGATCGAGGAACGTATGGTAGTGGAACCATCAACATCCGATGGACTAATTCATACGTCTCAATCATCGCTATCCAATGAAGACACTGATACGGCCAGTTCGGGAGAAATTGAAAAGGCGCTTGAAGAATTTGATATAGGAAGTAACGAAGAAGGAAACTTCGTTGCAGAAAAAGTTGCGAAGAACGAGCCGCAAGAGCAATCGCGTCTCCTAAATAGCAACGATATAATGAATTTCCTAAATGTGCTTGCTCAATTGCAAAAAATAGGTAAGTATGCAAAAGATAGGGAAAACTGTGGCATTGAACACCTACGAATATCTGTTGTAAAAAATAATTATTTTTATATTTAATATTTAACATTAAAACAGTACATTATTACCATTTTATAGTCATAGTATTGAATTTTATTCTAACAATATAACTTAGATTCAAAAATATTACTTTTGGCCAGCTTTCCGCAGAAACACGCCACTGTGCGACTGCTTAAAAAGTGAACTAAAATGACAGAAACAAGGTTTAATTCATTTTTACAGGTTATATTAGTTACTATAAATAGGATAATAATAAGATGTCAATTTAAATTAACTCAATGGGCCGCAGTCGGGAACCTTAAATTTTTTAATGCAAATGATTTGATGTAATTACATTCGAACATTACATTAGGGTAAACGATACAGTTATTCACCAGGGTACAGAAGTTGACCACTTCAAATTTCTGCCGCCATAGTCTAATGAACCTGCGCATTTCCGCATCAATGATGCACTGTGATCAGAAAAGACAGTTCTAGCTTTCGTTTCAACCAACAACCGATGATTTCAGTACACGCTTTCCCTCGTGAAATCGTCGGAACGGAAAACTCGGAATTTCAACTTTCAAAGAAGGTAAGGGCTTAGCGGGAATCTTTAGAGCGGCGACTTCTTTAATGGCTGTATAATCATTGTTCAATTTTGTTTGCCGTGAATACCATTGATCATAATAGGTGACAAGGGCCCAATATTAACATTCGTCATACGTCCAGTCGTGTGGAACGTGATTATGTTGTGTTTTGGAGGGTGTTCAATAACTGGTTCGGCGAATGCACAGTAATACAGTTATTGACCACTCGTATTTTTGGTGCTGAAAGACCGCGATGAAAATTAATTTGCATACTCGTAATGCACGTAATAAAACTTTGTTTACCTTTTGTCAAATACGTGGTTGACTACGGTCCTTTGCTGTACTTTTATTGTCTCAAATGTAGGGAAACAAAAGTGTGTGAAAATTAAGTTGACCGGTTTTTAAATAAATAGATCCTTTAATAAAAAGAAATAGAAGCTACTTGTGCGGACGCGAAGTAGACCCGATAGCAACCGATCACAGAATGCTTTTTCACCCTCGGGCCAACTCGCACTTTCCCTTACTCTAGCAGCACTGCCATAAAACGGTCGCATCGTCTTCGCTCGCGTATTCGGCGAGTCAAGCGTACTCGCCAAACTAACAATACGGTGACCAGGCGTAGGGAAAAACCCCAGGCCCGCGGCTCGTTCAGGGCCGCAGCCTACAATTCGGCCATCCTGACAGTTAATCGCCACGATTAACCATCTCATCGAAACGCTATTACAATCACTTACATTAATTGCAGTCACATCTCTTAACATAAACCGACATACACGCAAATACAAAACATATTTCTACTTAGTACAAAATAAGAAACAAAGAAAATAATTAACCTAATTATCGCTAACACTCAAAACATTATAATAACGAACTCACATACTACTCAGGGTCCAACCACCGACGCATGTTTGAAGCCGCTCAAGTTCCTAGATACGGTATCTGAGAAACCTGAAATCCTTCTATATCCTTGACCACATAACGATCATTTCTTAGCACTTTGGATATTTCATAAGGACCCTTGTACTTCGGCATTAGCTTCGACGCGCTGCTGGAATTATCGAAATTCCTTAACATAATTCTATCACCTACTATTACCTACACATTTGCCAACTTTCGCTTTTTGTCGTAAAGCCGCTTGTTTGCAGAAAATTGTTGCTTAATACGGTCAGCAGCTTCGTCCCGTTTTCCTGCCAAATCCCTTTCGACACCGATTTTGTGAGCCTCTTCCAACGCATTCTTAAGGCAATCAACGACTTGACCGCGCTGCTGTACCCCATACAACAATTTACTGGGAGTCTCGCCAGTCGATTTACAAAAATTATTATTATTACCGGAATATGATACATTTTTCAATGTTTCGTAACAATGGCAATTACGCTCATCGGTGAGCTTGGCTATTGTTGCAGCCGAAATCCGCCGATCAGCTGTCGCGCGGATTTAAACGTGCGTGCGAAAGCGTGTCAACACTGGTGACACACCATCCGGTAAGACGGTGACATACGTCACACGTTTTTGCATGGATTCGAGCGGTGCGCGCTCTTCCAGGAATCCGTTAGTCGTTTCCAAGAACACCGTTCGACAATAACACGCTCCCGCACGCACGGATTTTAACGGCCTTTGTCGCCCTGCGACCCACGACTCACACGTTTAAGCATCGTGTCAAAACGGCCCTTCGAGCCCTTGCGCCCAGCGCACGTGTACATAGTTGTACAGATTCGTGTTCAGTGTAACTGCGTGTTTTGTCAGTCGTGCGTGTCTGTCCTTTGATTCTGTGGAGTGCTCGTCCATTGTTGTAACGACGCCCACAGCCGACCAAATAAACGTGTCGTCTTCTCAATTGGTGGATTTATTCATCGCTCGGGGAGCGCACACCTTCTCTGGCCTTTACCAGTGGCAATCCACCTGCCTTCCTAAGGCATTCGTTTAAACAGCTATTCGCTTAAATAGCATCAACATTCACAATTTGCCTGACCTCTTCGTGAATTCTCAACGAAATTTTCGCAAGCTTCATAAAGTCTCTTCCTAAAACCAGAGAATTTCACATAGTTCCTTCTGTGACTACGTGCAGCGTAACCTTATATCTAACGCCCTAAAAAGTAACCGTGACATCAACACACCCAACGATTTGCATTAAACTATCGTTTAATCCGGAAAACTTATAAATCTTTTCTACCGGTTGTATAAAACTACGCGGTATATGTTTTTCTTTAATAAAACTAATGGGACTACCCGAATCTAACAACGTCTTTAAACTAAATGGGTTACAATTACTTCTAGGATCGCTCAACACCAACGTTACCGTAGGAAAAAATTCATTGCCCTCGTCCTGCTCATCCTGGGAAGAAACCACATGACTGACGTCACCCTCTGACGTCGATGCCTGGCACTGGTAGCTCCTATGCCCCATGACTCCGCACGTAAAAGAGGATCCTCGTTCCCGCTTCCGCTTCTCGCAATCGGACGCATAATGACCCATCCCATTGCAATTATAGCAACGCACCCCCGTTGTACTTTTCACGTCCTGCTACTTCCTGGTGCCCTGGGTTGTCGCTGGACCGTCCTCCTTGCGCTGCATTGCTTTCGGCCGCCGTGTATCTTCCGGCAACATCGATCTAGCATACGCCTGCACTAACTCTTCCACATTCCCAAATTGTCTTACGTTCGCCATCGATCTGATACTTGCATCAGGAATGCCCTCAATGAAATAATCGATCATCTCAATGTCTGCAATTGGCACTCGATTTCCCAAAACCAACTTATCGTGAACGTAGTCGGAAAACGTTTCCCTGACTTTCCAGACTCTCCGTTCAAAATCACGCCTAAGCGCCAAAACATTCGGACGCTGTCCAAACGTGGCCAATAACCTCTCGAGTTATTAAGTAAGATCTACACAATCTGGCTTGGAGTGATACCACTTTAAGGTCCTTCCCTTGAGCTTGTGGCATATCAGGGCCTTAGCCACATGACCATCGAGCTCGTGTACCTTGATTAATTTCTTCATCTGGCCCACCCCATCTCTGCCTCATAAGTTTTTGAGTTCAAAAACCTTAAGGTAACTCATGATTCTGGATTTTGCTTAACTAATTAACGGAATCACTTCTCATCCAGCCTCTCACGTCGCTAAATTTGTACCCGCAACCGTATGTCACGAACACAACCGATGAAGTTGATCAATGGACTTATTCCACTATCACATAAACTGTCTTCACACACTTAACGGAGGATTTCACGACTTTCATGCGTTCTAAATCCTAATTCCTAAACCTGTCACTGACTTTAATCTCGATCCCACTTCTGATTTGTAGGGATGGCTGAGGTTGAGCGGGAAAATTAAGTTGACAGGTTTTTAAATAATTAGATACTTTAATAAAAAGAAATAGAAGCTACTTGTGCGGACGCGAAGTAGGCCCGATGGCAACCGATCACAGAATGCTTTTTCACCCTCGGGCCAACTCGCACTTTCCCTTACTCTAGCAACCCTGCCATAAAACGGTCCCATCGTCTTCGCCCGCGTATTCGGCGAGTCGAGCGTACTCGCCAAACTAACAATACGCTGACCAGGCGTAGGGAAAACCCCCAGGCTCGCAGCTCGTTCAGGGCCGCAGCCTATAATTTCCTTATTTATTTCCTGACTCCTCGAGCAGTAAGGAAAGTGTTATAAACGAAGCTACGTCTCCTGCAGAAAGAAAGATTTCTTACGCCAAATTTTACGAAATAGTGGGCAAAGAAATGACAAACATTTTTAAAACAATGAAAATGGAAGAGGAAAAGTCGGAAAACCAACAGGACACAGACGAACCGAGTCCTACACAGCTCTTTTTCCGTATGTGGAAGGAATTCCAGAAGGAACCAGCGCAACAGACGTCTTTGAATAATATGACAGCAGGACCAAGTTTGTCAGTACAAGCAGAAGAGCCTGATTCTGATGACACGTCTAGAGGCATGCAATCATTTTTTACGTGACCTGAAAGCCCAAAAAGAAAAGGGAAACGAAATATAGAGCCTTATGTAGTCTCATCACAGACGTGGCAGGATATTGCAGAGGCAAAGAAAACGAGAAAGAAGGAGGAAGAAGAAGCGAAGAAAGAAAGAAAAAGGGAAAGAGAAGAAAAGAACGTGCAGATGAGAGATTCAAAGTCTAAGAAGTCAAAAGAAGTGAATGAGGAGCCAATAAGACCGCGGCGAAGTGCACGGCACACGTCGTGAAGGGTGCACATAAAACTCACCCTGCCCCAAGACAATATGTCTTTGATTTTGGTATATTGACAGATGGTTTTAATAAAAATGATTTTTGTAATGTATTCACCTCAGATAGGACATAACTAAGCAGCACGGGCAGTAGCATTGTACTACCCATAACAGAAGCGCTGTACGTTAGTTGGGTACCGACACCAGTACAGAGCACATTGTTACTGGACATCGAATAAAGTTTTATTTCAAGTCATCCTCGCTCTGAGGCTTAATTGCTGTTGGCTTAATATACAACAATTTTAATGTAAAAAATATGCCATTTCCTTTTATATTCAGTAAGTGATCAACAACTGTACCTGGACCGGTCAACAACTATGCCACGACCGGTCAATAACTATAATTTGGAATTATGTTTCTTTATAATAGCATAACATCGAAACTACTGATTTATTCAAAGTTTCTTTGTTGTTATATTCATCTTCGATTCTTCTCTTTCCGCCTGGAATAACAAAACTTCATTTATAAAATTCAAGTTACTTATTCCATAGCGTTTACCTAAATTGAAGCTCTTAGGTGGTCAGTTATTGTATCGTTTACCCTACATCAGGGATTGTAACCCGCGTCGTACCCTAACCCGAAGCCGGTTAAGCAAGGAAGGTCACTGTAACCCATACTAACCGCGAGAGAACGGTTTCTAAATTCTAGAAAGAGCCGGTTAACCCGCTCGTAGCGGGTTACTAGTAACATAAGATAGTCTAGTCTAGACAGACACTTAATGGGGTACATTCTCTGGTCATCCGGCCGAAAAACTGAGCAATCTATATGATTGTTTTACTGAATGAATAATAAATATAATCGTGCAAAACTTTTTACCTAATATTCATCTACTTGAAGAGTATACAAAACAAATTTTTCGGTAACTTTTTATGCAAAAATTGTGCTTCAATATGACGCCTTGAACAAGAGACATCTCTGTGGCGGGTCAGGTTTAGGATCACAAACTTATCTAAAACAAAAATTCCAAAGAGATTGATAATTTGTATGAGTGCCACTATTCCGGGAACACACAACTAAAAAAACACAGTGTATAAAAAGTATGATGATTCAATTAAAAAAAAACTCGATTCTCCTTTCTGCGATAGCCAATGGTTGGTAGGATAACCTCAAAAAGTTGCAGACCGATTTGTCAGGTATTTTTTTTTATTTCCGACCCGTTAGTCCAGAAAAAGCCATGTTGAGAAATACGCGTTAAAAGTGTTCGGCATTCTTCCGCAGCACGCTGTAACGAGCTCACTTCACAGGTCTTTAAATATTGAAATACTTCGAATATTGCTCCCAACCCTTAACAGAATATTGTAACAACTAAATACTTTCGAAAAATGCAAAAAAAAATGAGTCTTTGGAACTCAGAGTCCGAGAGATTCCCTTTAAAGTTGGTCAGAGACGTGTCAATCTACCAGCAATATTCAGATCAAATGAATACAAAATGTTTAAAATATAGGTAGTACGAGTACATAAAATGCATGCAGGATTGATTACATTTAGAGGGTTGTTAGAAACGGAATTTGTACTTTAACTCTTGAACTTCAAGAATTATTTTATTTTATCCCAAGAATCCTTGACAATAGTCATATGTTACTATTGTTTTAGTAACAAAGTCAAAACAAGAATAAATATACAACGAACAAACATAAGTTAAGGATAATTGGGTAAAAAATATAAACATACATAATATATACAACGTAGTAAACATAAAATGAAAAATATAAAAATGAAAAACATTAAAATGAAAAATATAAAATAGTTGAACGAAGAAACCTTGTTGAACGCCGCAGTCAAACGTAGCAGCCAGACACAGCTAAGAGATGCCGCCCTCACTGTAACCCGCGTTAACCGGGTTAACCGGGTTACTCGGGTTATACAGGGTGTCCCAAAAATGCTGCTTTTCCTTAAAGGAGGTGGTTCTGGGGGTGATTGTAAACAACTTTTTCCTTTGCGAAAATGCTCTCCAATGTTTCGTTAACGAGATATTAATAAAAAGCACCGACCAATCACAGCGCGTGTCTGACGGCCGAGTTCCCGCGCTAGCGTGGCGACGAGACGCGCTGCGACTGCGAGCAAGCAACTCGGCATGCATCGAAGAAACTTGCGTAGAATGGCAAATGAAAAAGACGTAACAAATAAAATCGAACATGTTGTCATGGTTGGTTCGTCATTTAAAGTGAATAATGAATAAAGGATAAATGGATGAAAATCACGTGTAACGTAAAAAGACGAATACGCAGTTTTTTTAGAAGATTCGAAAATAATAATTATTTGAAGTGGGAGGATAAGGAATACGTAAATTTCCTTATGTTAATAACGTAGCCACGAAAAGGTAATGTATCAGGAAATTAACGAAAGGTGATAGTCGTTCGTTATTGTGATAAAAATCCGTAATTCAATAACGGTCAGCACTGTTGGTGGTAACGAATAAGTCTGTTTAAAAAGCCCGAATAAATGTTATCGTACGAGAATTTAGAGAATTATCGCCGGAAATAAGCCATCGCTTGCGTTAAATTTAAAAATGAATTATCACTAATAAAGTAACTAAAACTCACCCTTGTTGGAAATTCACCTGCAGCTTGAAAATCTGTGTCACAGGGTCACCGAACCGATCCTGGACGTGCTCCGTGCACAGCTGGTCCCAGGTATCCTTACATTCCCACTACCGAAAGTTAAGGGTCGCAATGTCAGGTGCGTCCAAGTCAACGTACCGAATATTCACTTCACTGCACGGCTACTAACACTGATCACTTTATTTGCATTTCAAGAGCGTGTTGTTTCTACGTTTTAAAAATTGGTGGCCCCGAAAGGGGCCGGTTGTTTTCAATTTAAAAAGTGCTCCACGTGGCCACCGTCATTCTCGATGCACGTTTCAGCGCTAATTCTAGCGCAAATGCTCGCGCAGCAGCACTTGCGTCCCCGTTGTTCCGGGCGTACACCCAGATCATCCTGAAGTATTCTTGGGCCGTGTACATTTCTGTGACGCGATTGCTAGCTGACTGACAGGATTTTTTCCAAGCAACTTCCGCTACCCCCAAGTAGCTTCTCTGGTTCCATTATGAGTTAACTCCCACCAGGGCAAGAGGCTTTAGGTAAAAAGAAGCCAGCACATTTTCGGAACACGTGTTTTGCAGAAGTGCAACGGACACTTTCACAAAAGCCCGCGGTCGGTCCTTCTACTGCCAATGTACCCATTGCTTCGAGATAGAAAACAGACACCACGTGTATCGGTTCGAAAGGGTCCGAAGGGGGGAAGAGACAGTCTTCGAGTTGCTATAAAGAAGAAAATGCATACCATTCCTGTTTCCCCTTTCCGATACCCTGAGTACACGACTGCTACGAGGCGGAACCAATTAAGTCATAAATTATCCGAAACTGTAGGAAACCGTTCTCTACCGCCGACTCGCCGGACAATAAACCGCGACCCTGGCGAAATGCTCTGGCCGATCAGCCTGATTAATTTTGAAGAACTAGAAATTACAGAGTATTATCCAACATCAATACGCCTCGCGGAAAGACACAGGAAGAGAAGGGGTGGTCCGCTGACTGCGCGTAGTCCCGTCTGCTTCGTCCTACCTTCAAATTAAAGACGGATCCCTTATCTCTCGAGTATAAACACGCGCTCGAATTTCAAAACAAAACACGCGTCGACGTATCCGGTGCGAGGGAAGGTAGGCTTGAAATTCGATTGGCCCCAAACTAACCAATCGGGCCTGCTTATCTCTCGTGTCTAAACACGCGCTCGAATTTCAAAACAAAAGCACGCGTCGACGTATCCGGTGCGAGGGAAGGTGGGCCTTGCGGAGGAGATACTGCTGTGAAGTGTCCGTTGCACTTGTGCAAAACACGTGCTCCGAAAATGTGCTGGCTTCTTTTTACCTAAAGCCTCTTGCCCTGGTGGGAGTTAACTCATAATGGGACCAGAGAAGCTACTTGGGGGTAGCGGAAGTTGCTTGGAAAAAATCTTGTCAGTCAGCTAGCAATCGCGTCACAGAAATGTACACAACCCAAGAATACTTCAGGATGATCTGGGTGTACGCCCGGAACAACGGGGACGCAAGTGCTGCTGCGCGAGCATTTGCGCTAGAATTAGCGCTGAAACGTGCATCGAGAATGACGGTGGCCACGTGGAGCACTTTTTAAATTGAAAACAACCGGCCCCTTTCGTGGCCACCAATTTTTAAAACGTAGAAACAACACGCTCTTGAAATGCAAATAAAGTGATCAGTGTTAGTAGCCGTGCAGTGAAGTGAATATTCGGTACGTTGACTTGGACGCACCTGACATTGCGACCCTTAACTTTGGGTAGTGGGAATGTAAGGATACCTGGGACCAGCTGTGCACGGAGCACGTCCATCGATGACCAGGATCGGTTCGGTAACCCTGTGACACAGATTTTCAAGCTGCAGGTGAATTTCCAACAAGGGTGAGTTTTAGTTACTTTATTAGTGATAATTCATTTTTAAATTTAACGCAAGCGATGGCTTATTTCCGGCGATAATTCTCTAAATTCCCGTACGATAACATTTATTCGGACTTTTTAAACAGACTTATTCGTTACCACCAACAGTGCTGACCGTTATTGAATTACGGATTTTTATCACAATAACGAACGACTATCACCTTTCGTTAATTTCCTGTTACATTACCTTTTCGTGGCTACGTTATTAACATAAGGAAATTTACGTATTCCTTATCCTCCCACTTCAAATAATTATTATTTTCGAATCTTCTAAAAAAAAAACTGCGTATTCGTCTTTTTATGTTACACGTGATTTTCATCCATTTATCCTTTATTCATTATTCACTTTAAATGACGAACCAACCATGACAACATGTTCGATTTTATTTGTTACGTCTTTTTCATTTGCCATTCTACGCAAGTTTCTTCGATGCATGCCGAGTTGCTTGCTCGCAGTCGCAGCGCGGCTCGTCGCCACGCTAGCGCGGGAACTCGGCCGTCAGACACGCGCTGTGATTGGTCGGTGCTTTTTATTAATATCTCGTTAACGAAACATCGGAGAGAGTATTTTCGCAAAGGAAAAAGTTGTTTGCAATCACCCCCAGAATCACCCCCTTTAAGGAAACGCAGCATTTTTGGGACACCCTGTAGATGTTTTCTGTTACCCGGTTAGGCCGGTTAGTCTACGGTACGAGATACCGAACGCGGTAAAGGTACGGGTTACAATCCCTGCCCTACATTCAATATTGTGTATAGCTGTTCCCCCTAATTAGATACGATGGGCTGTTAACAATGCTAACAGTATTCCCCACACGGACAAAGAGAGAAACATATAATTTACAAAATATTGACATTACGTTTAGATTTCCACGATGGAAGCTTTCCTGTCTTATCACACGGTGAAGTACCGTATAGTTTCTTATGTTTCAAAAGTCTGTTAATTCTTCAGCTGATACTGACAATGTATTCTGGAAAAACCTTTTGCATACTTTTACTTCAAACTCATTTGAATCAAATAAATGATACAGTCTAGTTTGTTCTTTTTCCCTTCCGAACATTAGGTGTACATTCGATACTTGTTAACAACTGTAATCAATGAAAATAGAAATGATGTCTAACTTATAAGTTTCTAGCTTATAGAATTCATCAAATATTTGAGATTACCGTTCCTCAGGTATTTTTATGTGACACTTATTAAAACAGTGGCACGTTTTTATAGTTTTTAATTCTTTTTTTAGGTACAATCTTTCCATTATGATTAATATATTCCTGGCCAGCTAGATGTGTCTGTTTTCTTATATTACATATCCAATTCTGCTGGTTCCTAATACGTTTCTTTCCTTTGGTTATGCAGTTTATTTCTGATAAAGGGGACTGTGGGCAGTTTAGAGACGATCCATTGTCTTTATCTATATTTACAACTATTGTACAGATTATTCGTACATTGAGTCCCAGCGTCTCGTCTGGTGCTGCTACGGGCTACTAAGCGAGGAGGCACGACACACAGTGGTACATAATCACACTTTTTGTTTAAATCACCGTACAGTTCGTAATTTTTTAGTAATCTTGACGATTTTTTTTTAAATTCTTCGCAATTAAATTCTCTATCGATCCCTCCGGCCGGAATTTTGAATTTCGTTGCTGTTTTTTTTATACTTAGCGAAATATACAACACTTTTAGAAAATCGGTGTCTGTGGGACTTTTTGGACGCCGATTCCGAATTCAAACTCAAATTTTCTAAATTGTAGAGCTTTTTAACGATGGCAAATTCAATATATCGAAGCAGAATTTCAGAAAATTATCTTTTTTGGAAAAACTTAGTGCGTATAGATTTTCGGAGTGCTATCTTATTTGAGTATTAGGTTTTGTGCTTCTGGAAGCAAATCTTTGATTTTATGTTTATGTACGTGTCTTAAACTGGAAATGTATGGATCGGAAGATATTAAAAGAAAATGTATTATGTCCTCGTTTGTATGTATAGGTGTCGATTTACGTGTATTATTTTCTCTACATTTCTTAATATCTTTGTTCCTCGCCTCTTGTGCCTCTTCCGATAATCGCCCAATAGGGATTAAAAATGTCTCTATTACATCCGACCCATGAATTAAATTCATATGGCACGAAGAAAGCATTGGGTACCACATATATTTAATGACATAAATTTTCGCTTTATCTATGCAATACTTTTTAAATTTATTTATTTTTGATCGGTTTTCCTGATGCCATTGCTTGCATAATTATGTACAGTCGTTTTATGAAATGTTGATCAATGCCAGTGATTTCAGCAACCTTATTGTAATTTTGAAAAAACTTCCTTGCCGTATTGCCGTCATTTGTATTACCTGCACCTTGTTTTACTGCATCCACAAGTAAACTCAATTTATCGCGAATGCCTGTTTGAATCTGGTGTTTAGTATTCTCAACTACTTCTTTTTCTTCATCGGTCAATCGTACATTCCATTTTTTAAGAGGTAATTTATATGCTAAATGCAGAATCCTCTCCATGTTTCTAACCCACGCATGTAGCGTGGACAGACCGTACTGATACGTTCCTATATTTGCAGGCTTCTTTAAGATTTCTGTTAAATTATTCATTTCTTTTGGAAGTGCATCACATATGCAACATCTTTGCGAAGAAGCGGTTCCTGTAAGAGCTTGGCGAACCTTCCCGTCAATCATAGTGCATAGCATCGTATGCTCCATTGTGATTTTAACTTTCTCGGAGATTAATTTCGTTGGTTTCAAAACAGAAATTTCATTTTCCATCTGTTTCATTTCGAAATTAATATTTTCAATTGTTTCTTTCTGATATGAGTATTTAATTGTACGGCAGTGCTGGGTAGAACATGGGTATTTATTTCGCCAAAACTCTATCGGTGTATCATTCGCACGATTCACTATTAAACTAATCGGGCCCATACAAAACATGAAAATACTATTGTTTCCTAAATCAT
This sequence comes from Andrena minutula, assembly GCA_929113495.1. Lineage (NCBI taxonomy): Eukaryota > Metazoa > Arthropoda > Insecta > Hymenoptera > Andrenidae > Andrena > Andrena minutula. The sequence goes on from OV815993.1 coordinate 19,573,936, forward strand.
TAGGATTAGTAAAGGATTGTTTGAATTGATTAAATCCCGAGCTGCCGTCACAGCTGTACTTTGTAATCAATTTGAAACAGGTCTCTTGTTTTTAAAAAAACAGACTTCTTTACTTCATCTACTTCTAAAATTCTTTGAGCAGTATGATCGAGAAGATCTTGTAATTTAATAGAGGCATCATTTTCTTGGAAAGTGGCACAAAGTGGCACCTAATTCTTTTTGTTTCTAAGAGAGAAAGGTTCATTCTTTCACATGATATCAGTTAAACCAATTGCATATGGTTGCAACTTTTTAAAATTTAAAAAAAGTTTGTTATTAACATTTTACCCTAATGAATGGCCTTAATAGAATATATAGCTATGTAATTAACTTTGTAACTAACTCAAATTGCACCTCTTAAAGAAAATTTTTTCAGAATCGTGAATAAAAACTGTGGGAAACATAAAAGTTTTTGATAAGCGCCACTTTTGCGGTTTTGGCAAATTTTGAGCACCGATCGCATGAAAACAATAGCAAATATTAAGAAACTGGGTTTACTACAATAAAATATAGTAATGCTAATAAAATGTATATTGTAATTGGCCTGTAGCCCCACTTTTCGCAAACATGGGTCTAAATTCACGGGCCCAGCACGAGCCTCCGAGGGTTAATATCAATTATATTAATACAGCTTAAAGGCCGTAAATTTGCGGTTAAAATGCGCCCAGTTACATTAAAATATCTTGTCTAGAACCAAAGTTACAGATTTTTGATCGCCGGCGGGTCGTTTTGTCCCACTGTGCGGCGGTCCTTCACGCAGACCAGAAGGTCGTACCCGTCACTAGGGATGTGCGGGTAATCGAATGTGTCGTGTACCCGAACCGTCGGGTCGGGTCTGGTAAAGTCGGGCGACAGACGGGCCTACGGGTAGTACGACTATTTCGTGTAGCCCGATTAATTCGGGTAATGTGGTGCTTGCTAAGTTGATATACGTATTCAGCTTTCCTATTAAACCGCGTACTCGGCATGTACAAAATCTTTACCTATATGAAAGTTTCAAATAAGATAATTTTCACGTGAAAAAGTAGTGCTTCTAACAGATTTATTCAAAATGACCTTCATTCGATACCTACAACCTGTACTTGTATTAATTTTGTATGTAAGGTGCATGAGTTGAATTTTTACTTAAGGGGAAAAGTAAGTGATATTATTGATTTTTTTTTTAAAAAAAAACTATCGTTAATAATGCATTGAACTTCCTTTTTTTTTAATATCGCAGTACTAAATACATGTTTAAAAACGCATATTATCGGGATGTTTAATAGTATTTAAGACAACTACAAGCATATGTGTATTCTTTTTAACGTATTTATTTTGAATTAGTATGTAAAAAACACAGTTGTTCCACATTTTCCGGAATTAACTTTGTTCTTGTACTTGTTCCATTGCATGTTTATTTCCTGTATCAACTATAAGAGCATTGTTTATTTGTACCTATTCATAAATGTTTATAAAAAAATTTCTGTATATTTATAAAATGTGGTTGTTGATAGTACATAAAAGTAATTAAACCGAGTATCAGGTATGTTAACCGTGTTTAAGCGGCAATTGGGAGAGTACCATACTACGTACAATTGATCGGATACCTGTTTTTCCATTTCCGATTAATTATTGAATTTTATTGTCCTAGCAACCTGCAGTAAACGAGATATGTATGTACGGTTTAAATACCCTTACGATTATGTTATTATTTAGCTAATTATTTGACAAGTTTCTTGAAAGTATATTGGTGCTATATTATTTAATATTTCGTTTCCTTGAATAAATTCAATACGTGGATTCACAAAATACGTGTTCTTTTCTGAAATCTATCCAATACTAACTTATTGTTAGTATATGGTGCTAGGTCTAAACTGAAAGGAGGCACTGAAGTGTGTAGTTTTAAGAATCTTAAGGTAAACAAATCTCTGAATGCGGCGATGCACTTCGACTATGTGTCACACCATGAACCATCGAACCGATACTATAGGACGTTAAATGTTTAGACTAGTTTTAAGTTAACGAATCGCCGATGCATGGTTGAAGCTCAGTCTTCAGTCCATCGCGGTCAGAGCAAGATATTATTCTGAGTGAAAATCATGAGTGAAGATAATAATAATAATAATATTACGGAAAGCTCTTCCACCGTATCTAATATAGGTGAAAGTGTGGTGCGGGCAACTCGCAAGAAAAGTAATATTTGGCAACACTTCGAAAAAATAGATTCTTCCGGGGAACGATGTAAAATTTGCTTGAAAAAGTTTAAAATTAAATATTCAAATTCCAGTTCGTTAATTGGTCATCTTAAAAGTATACATAATAGAACCCTCAATAATGGCACTAGATCAAACGAAGCGGGCCCCAGTAAAGAACCCACCACTAGCAACATTACGCACTTACAAGGGGAGGGCACCAAGTCTTAGTCATCGATTTTGATGCGCCTTGGCACGATGAATCTATGTCGAAAATAAGTAAATACGTGTCCGAGCGTTTCTGCCAATGGGCCCTAATAATAGAGATATTTACATGTAAATTATTAAAAATTTCATAGCGCTCGTGAAAAATATAAAAGCCATAACCTCTCATCGAAGATATGCTGTTGAGCGTTCGGTATGACGTCGGCGTGGTGATGTTGCTGTCGTGAGTTCGATTCCGCCTGTGTCTATATATTTTTTTTATACTTTATTTTTTATCACACTTTATTTTTTCCACACTATGAATCGCGAGAAAAAAAGGTAACGGTAGTAACGTTCGTCACTAATTGTTTTAAATGAATAAATACAATTAAAGTTTTTTTTTTTAACGTGGGGAAATCTTCGAAAGACACCCCGACACCTCCAGAGGGGAATCCCCTGAGGGCGCCAGGGTAGTGTGGGATTTTTACCCACTAAAACCCCACGGCCTCCATCGCGCGATGGGGGACCACCGGAAACTTCGAATAGGACATCGCAGTACTGCCCCCAATAATTAATACACCTCTAATATAAGAACGATTATATAATAGCGAACGGTAATCTTGAAAAATAAGCATCCCCAAATTAATATCAGTACACAATGAACATATTCTATACATTTATGTTCTTACGTTTCCATTATCTGCAGCTCTCCGGGTGATATTGGTCATAAAAACATTCAAAACATAAAATATCCCTGCATACAGCACACTTTATAAATCCTGATTTGCTACATTTACAATTCGACCGCCTCAGGTCTGTTGGAAAGCAAACTTCGTCCACATTTGCGAACACAGACCTTGACGGAATTAATTTTGCCGCGAACCAGGCGTATTTAATCATATCTGCAAAAATTGGAGCAGACAGTTGCTGGTGTATCAGAGAATGAATTTTAATTGCATCTTCCCTCGAAGATAGATGTTCATTCTTTTGTAAAACCTCGATCGAATTCTGTATTTGTTTTAATAAAATTTTTCATTTGCCTGAAGAAATAGACGTCCACCGGTTGACAAAAGGGCGTGCAGTGTGGGGGAATAACTTCTATTTGGGAGTTTGGAGTTCCCTTCCTCATCTGTGAAAATACTATTAATTTCGTTCAGATCTGTCTGACCTCCTCACTAATCAAGGATGAGCAGGAATTTATGTTGCCCACAATAGTCTTTGAGGACGTTGGTCAGAAACGTCATAAAGTGACTTTTTGTCAATTTTCCAGATTTGGAGGCTGTTATATGTACATTTTTGTATCTTTCGGTTAACATTTGGACGGTGGGGGCAACGCGAGGGCCAAAAGTACCTTTCGCTTCTTGCAAGCAAAAGAAAACTTTCTGGAGGAGTTTTCCAGAAGCGGAGATGGTGTACTGAACTGTATAACTGTGGGTAACCTTATTGAAATCTCCAAGAAACATTTCTGTCACTTTTTCTCCCTTGTTCGACAAAACTCGCTGTATATTCATCCCATACTCACAGCCACTTTGGTCCGTGTTTAACACAAAATCCGGATTAAAACTTGGAATTATTTTTGAATTTTTGTTTTGAAACTCTTCTGCTGCCTTCAAAATCGTGGGCAAATCCAAAGCATTCCGCGATTTAATGTAACGAGTCACTTTCCTCTGGCGAATTGAATTATTTAATTTAAATTTGTTGACCCAACCGTGCGATGCGAAAAATGAAAAATTTTCCCTTCCAAATTGCATAGCCGCTTGAGTGGCCCATTGCTGCAGCATCCTTGTTGTTACAGGCTGTTTTTGTTGCCGAGCTTCCACGAATCGATCGAGAGTCCATTTGTGTATTATATCATATTTTTCCGTTACTGATCCTCCCCTTTCAATTTCTCTTCGCCATCTAGGTTTACAAGTTTTGGAGGAAAGTGAGCTGCCTCCATGACGATGTATGGTCTTCAAACTCCATTTCGGATGTTCCCTCACTAAATTAACAATTTTAATTTTTGACTCCAGCGGTACGGAATCTGATTTTAGCACTTTACTATCTGGTTCATAATCGACGTGCATATCTAATCCAGATGATGTGCTCCACGTTGAACTTGCACTTGAATCGACTCCTGGCACTATATTCTCTTTATCTTCTTCTGGAATATCTTCGTCACAGAAAAATAATTCCTCTTGTTCGTGAAAATCGATTTCTTTTAGCACTTCAATGATAGCTTTCGCCTTTTTCATAGTCAACGTGTTAAAAAACAAAAGAAACAATAGCCTCGCGCCTCGAAGCCTCTTCACAGCATTCTAGTTTTCTCAAAATTCTGGGAATAGAAAAGTGAATAGAAAAGTGGTATCTGCAGAATGGCAACGAGACAAGCAGTAGTGAAAGCTTCAACAAGTGGAGCTAAAAGAAATGGATTTTCACGAGCAAGATGAATTATTGTTCTGTGACGAAGATATTCCAGGAGAAGATAAAGAGAATATAGTGCCAGGAGTCGATTTAAGTGCAAGTTCAACGTGGAGCACATCATCTGGATTAGATATGCACGTCGATTATGAACCAGATAGTAAAGTGCTAAAATCAGATTCCGTACCGCTGGAGTCAAAAATTAAAATTGTTAATTTAGTGAGGGAACATCCGAAATGGAGTTTGAAGATCATACATCGTCATGGAGGCAGCTCACTTTCCTCTAAAACTTGTAAACCTAGATGGCGAAAATAAATTGAAAGGGGAGGATCAGTAAGGGAAAAATATGATATAATACATAAATGGACTCTCGATCGATTCGTGGAAGCTCCGCAACAAAAACAGCCTGTAACAACAAGGATGCTGCAGCAATGGGCACTCAAGCATCTATGCAATTTGAAAGGGAAAATTTTTCATTTTTCGCATCGCACGGTTGGGTCAACAAATTTAAATTAAATAATTCAATTCGCCAGAGGAAAGTGACTCGTTACATTAAATCGCGGAATGCTTTGGATTTGCCCACGATTTTAAAGGCAGCTGAAGAATTTAAAAAAAAAAACTTCTACAATAATTCCAAATTTTAATCCGGATTTTGTGTTAAACACGGACCAAAGTGGCTGTGAATATCGGATGAATATACAGCGATTTTTATCGAACAAGGGAGAAAAAGTGACAGAAGTGTTTCTTGGAGATTTTAATAAGGTTACCCACAGTTATACGGTTCAGTACACCATCTCCGCTTCTGGAAAACTCCTCCCGAAAGTTTTCTTCTGCTTGCAAGAAGCGAAAGGAACTTTTGGCCCTCGCGTTGCCACCAAATGTTGTCCAAATGTTAACCGAAAGATACAAAAATGTATATATAACAGCCTCCAAATCTGGAAAATTGACAAAAAGTCACTGTATGACGTTTCTGACCAACGTCCTCAAAGACTATTGTGGGCAACATAATTTCCTGCTCATCCTTGATTCGTGGGGAGGTCAGACAGATCTGAACGAAATTAATAGTATTTTCACAAATGAGGAAGCTAACTGCAACTCCCAAATAGAAGTTATTCCCCCACACTGCACGCCCTTTTGTCAACCGTTGGATGTCTATTTCTTCAGGCAAATGAAAAATTTTATTAAAAAAATACAGAATTCGATCGAGGTTTTGCAAAAGAATGAACATCTATCTTCGAGGGAAGATGCGATTAAAATTCATTCTCTGATACACCAACAACTGTCTGCTCCAATTGTTGCAGATATGATTAAATACGCCTGGTTCGCGGCAAAATTAATTCCGTCAAGATCTGTGTTCGCAACTGTGAACGAAGTTTGCTTTCCAACCGACCTGAGGCGATTGAATTGTAGATGCAGCAAATCTGGATTTATAAAGTGTGCTGCATGCAGGAACATTTTATGTTTTGAATGTTTTTATGACCAGTATCACCCATAGAGCTGCAGATAATGAAAACGTAAGAACATAAATATATATCTCATTTTGGTACTAGAGTAAGCGAATATGTTCATTGTGTACTGATATTAATTTTGGGATGCTTATTTTTCAAGATTACCGTTCGCTATTATATAATCGTTCTTATATTATAGGTGTATTAATTATTGGGGGCAGTACTGCGATGTCCTATTCGAAGTCTCCAGTGGAGCCCCATTGCGCGATGGAGGCTGTGGGGTTTTAGTGTGTAAAAATCCCACACTACCCTGACGCCCTCAGGGGATTCCCCTCTCGAGGTGTCGGGGGGTGTCTTTCGAAGATTTCCCCACGTTAAAAAAAAAAACTTTAATTGTATTTATTCATTTAAAACAATTAATGACGAACGTTACTACCGCTACCTTTTTTTTTTGTCGCGGTTCATAGTGTGGAAAAAATAAAGTGTGAAAAAAATAAAGTATAAAAAAAAATATATAGACAAAGGCGGAATCGAACTCACGACCGCAACATCACCACGCCGACGTCATACCGAACGCTCCACGGCATATCTTTGATGAGAGATTATGGCTTTTATATTTTAGACGAGCACTATGAAATGTTTAATAATTTACATGTAAATATCTCTATTATTAGGGCCCATTGGCATAAACGCTCGGACATGTATTTACTTATTTTCGACATAGATTCATCGTGCCAAGGCTCATCAAAATCGATGACTAACACTTGGTGCCCTCCCCTTGTTATATAAAAATTCTAGTAGAGCAATGGAACTGACAAATGGAATTGCACGCATGATGGGCATGGACTTTCAACCGTACAGTATCGTCGAGGACGTAGGATTTTGTTGGTTATTAAATATGGCAGAACCACGATACGAGATTCCTTCTCGGACAACCTTCTCACGAGTGATAATCCCAAAATTATATGATGATTTGAAACTGCAAATTAAAAACAATATATCTACAGGTTAAATTATGTTATTTTTTATTATTATTTCATTGCCTAATTATACTATTTTTCTTTATATTATATTTTGTTTAATTCATACATGTTATCAGCATTAAGAGGCAATAGTGTGTTTGCATTTACTACTGATGGTTGGACATCGCGAGCAGTACAAAGTTACACTTCTTTAACAATTAATTTCATCACACAAGATTTGGAACTAAAACATTACATGCTAAGTTTACACCATGTACCGAAATTACATACATTCAAATATATACAAAGCACAATATTAAACTCTTTAAACACATGGAACATAGATATAGAGAAATCGACATATTTTACAACTGATAACGGAAGTTATCTTTTTTTATCTTTTAACGGAAGTATTTTACAACTGATAACATGGTTAAAGCTATCAACACATATAAAAAGTGGACAAGAATTCCGTGTTTTGCCCATTGTTTGCAATTAACCATTAAGTCGAGTATGAAAAATTTTAAGCAATACGATGAACTCAGAAAAAAATGCAGATCCATAGTCACATTTATTGCAAAATCAACAACCGCTAGTGTTCGTGGAAACGAGTAAATTTTAGTCTTAGATTAGGTTTAGGCTTAAGTTTATTTTCCTTTGGAATAGTTACATTACTTATACTAGTCTTTGATTAATATGCTTAATTGTAAACGCTTTGTTTTGTATTTGGCGCTTCGTAGGGACCAGTCCCATCGCCTGTCTACTCTTCTCTGTCGCTCCCGCGACTCGGGTGGACCGAGTAGCTCGGATCGCGAGGCGTGGCAGGGGTGGGGGGCACGCGGAATTTGGGTGTTACGCGAGGATCGCAGTGAGATCCTTCTTCCTTCTTGTTCGAGCATCGCGAGTGTAAACGCGGTCCTTTGTGTTGCTTTCCGTGCGATTACTCGTATCGGCCTCGGGCTTCGAGCCGATCTCTTTTATTTTGTACAATCTCTTTTGGGTTCACTCGTTTGAGAAACGAGTGGCCTGCGTTAATCTTTTGTTAATGCGGCTTCTTTTCAGTGTAGGAAGCAAAATAAAGTTTGTGCGTAACCACGTGCCATTTAATCCGAGCAAGTGCTAGCTATTCTAAAATAATTAGTTTGAGAGTGATGAACTCGTCATTTTAACGAATATTTCTCTCAGCTAGAGAAAAATTCATGAATATTCAAAAATCATTAAATGCAGATATAGAACCGTTACAATTAACGCAAGAAGTAGACACAAGGTGGAACTCAACATACGCAATGTTCCAGCGATTTATTGTATTACATAGTGCATTAAACATGATTCTTTGCGAAGAAAAGATGCCAAACGATTTATCCATCGCAGAATGGAATTTTTTAAAATGTTTAACAGCCGTACTCGAACCAATAAAAGATGCCACAGTAATCATGAGCGGGGAAGTTTATCCGACAGTATCACTGTATTATCCAATGTATTTTGCATTGATTAGCATACTTCAGGATTATTCAATAAACCATCCATTAACAACAGATATTAGCAACAGTGTTCTGATGGCATTAAAGGTAATTTCAATTATATATTTAAATTTTGAAACAGAACAGTTTGTACAAAGAAGTGAAAAGTACATTATACTAACTAACCTGTGACATTATATTTGCAGAAACGTTTCGAACCAATTATAAAACACATTATATTATACATGTATGTTATGTTTCTGGACCCACTATTCAAGGACCATCTTCTATCGGTAGAAAACAAAATATTATTCATAAAAAATTTAGCGAGAAAGTTTCATTAATTCACAATGATAGATATATTATACAAAACAACGGAGAACATAGCAATGCTGAAGTGCAAAGTACATGTGACAATGGTTCGCTTTTAAAATAATAAGTACTTACAATGTTTCTTTATTAATTTCACAAATTTCAAAACTCGTTTTTATATTACACTTTGTTTATTAGGTGGGGTAAAATCTAAAATAGTGGATTTTTTTGATAAAAAGTTGGGGACAGTAAACGATGAACCCCAAACATTTAATACGCGGAAAAATACAGAAATACAAATGTACTTTTCTGAAAGATTAATTTCACGGGATATCAGTGTTATGGATTAGTGGAAATTAAACCACGAAAAATATCCGATACTAGCATTAGCGGCTAGACATATTCTCGCTATACCGGCGACGCAAGTAACAAGCGAGCGGTTATTCTCCTGTTCCGGAAATATCGCCACAAGTACAAGGACAAAGTTAATTCCGGAAAATGTGGAACAACTTTGTTTTTTACATACTATATTTAAAATAAATACGGTAAAAAGTATACTCATATGCTTGTATAGTTTTCTTAAATACTATGAAACATCCAAATAATATGCGTTTTTAAACATGTATTTAGTACTGCGATATTAAAAAAAAGGAAGTTTAATACATTATTAACAATAGTTTTTTTTTAAAAAAAAAAAAAATCATTCATATCACTTCCTTTTTCCCATAAGTAAAAATCCAACTTCTGTACCTTACATACAAAATTAATATAAGTACAGGTTGTAGGTATCGAATGAACGTCATTTTGAATAAATCTGTTAGAAGCATTACTTTTTCACGTGAAAATTATCTTATTCTAAAGTTTCATATAGGTAAAGATTTTGTACGTGCCGTGTACTCGGTTGTTTAAAAAAGCTGAATACGTATATCAACTTATCAAGTACCGTATTACCCGAAATAATCGAGCAACCCGACGGAATCGGGCTACCCGGCACAATCGCGCTACCCGAATTAATCGGGCTACCCTGCACATTCGCGAAACCCGAATTAATCGGGGTACCCGAAACAGTCGTACTACCCGTAGGCTCGTCTGTCTCGGGCCCCCGTCCGAACCCGCCCGATTTTAACCGACCCGACCCGAGCCCGAAAAGTCGGGTACCCGCACACCCCTACCCGTCACTACTAAGAGACAGCGAGTTCGGATTCCCATTTCTGTCGACTACATATGCTTTTTACACGATCGACCGGAGTGGTGTATTGTATATTACCTGTTGGATGTATATCAGGCCTGCCCCAAAGGGTGCAAATACCTCTTAAATTTCTGGGAGCCGGGCAACAGCCAAACGCGGGACTGTTACGTTGCCAACCACAACATGGGCTGCGGAAAAATTGCATGAGTGTGCGGCCGTCCTAACAGGCTCGCACACTCATGCAGTTCTCTCACGAATCTCGCAACGGGTAGCAATGCAACAGTCCCGCGGTTGGCTGTTGTCCGGGTCCCAGAAATTCAGGAGGTATTTGCACCCTTTGGGGCAGGCCTGATGTATATCATAGATCTGCGAAACGATCGCAATACGTTCGCGAAAAGTATACAAATTCCTCGATATACCTGGCTTATAGAGGATATCAGACAGTAGCGGACAAAAAGTTTACACTTTTTTGAACTATTGTATTTCTATTACTATTCAATATCAAATAAAAACTGCAGTATATGCCTAATATACATATTCTGAAAGATAATTAAATGCTGTATAAAATCCAGTTACAGTTTAATTTATTTCAGTACCAAACTGAAACCTTACAATAATTAAACAAGGCAACACACTTTTAAAACCACAAAAATGTTACCACTTGTGAACATTAATAAAAAAATCTAATATTTCGTGGGGGCACCCTTTGCTTCTAGGAGAACCTAAAAAGTTACTAAACATGGTAACTTCTTTGTCGGCCCCAAACTTAGAGTATATAAACATGGAGGAAGCATGCAATAGGCAAAAATATAGGCGGCGATAGAAAGAGAAAGATATACAGGAGGGACACCCCCCCTCTTTCTAGCGCCGGCGTTTTTTTTTATGTTAGAAAGAGAGGGGTGTCCCTCCTGTATACAGGGTGTCCAAAAAATGTCGGAGCTCCTTGGATGGGGTAATTCAGGGGGTGATTTGATACAACTTTTTCCTTAGCGAAAATATTGTCCAAAGCTTCGTTAAGGAAATATTAACAAAAAACCCCGACCAATCAGTGCGCGCGCCTTCCGCTCGAGTTCTCGCGGTAGCGTTGGCTACGCGGTAGGCGACTGCGCTTGTACTACGAACGTACGAACAAGCAAGTTAGCATGCATCGAAGGAAACCGCGTTACACTTTTTTTTAAAGCAGAATCTTAAATAAGAATCATTTGAAGTGACAAGAAGTACGTAAATTTTGTTTTTAAATAAGGCATAAACGAAAAGGTAATGTTACAGAAAATGTACGACATGTGATCGTAATTCGTTATTGAGGTAAAAATCCGTTGTTTAATAACGGCCATCACAACTAAATTTAAAAAATAATATTAGGTGAACGAATAAATTCTTTCCGGCTGGATTTACATAACCAGTACATAGCTACTGAATTCCTATCGCGGTGGTATTCATAAGTTGCCAGTAAAATGGCAAAAAGTAATTAACAATAATGGAAATTATTTCGATGATTGAGTTGTTTTTATATTTTTTAAATCGAACTGTTATTGTACCCTAAAATCGAAAAGAATTTATTTCTACACTCTAATAATCACCAATAAATTAAATAAAACTCACCCATTCGAACATTCCTTTCCTTCCTTTTTGGAAACCTGTGTCACTGGGTCACTGTACCGATCCTGATTTATGGTAGGGTAGCGCCCAATGCTCAGCTGATCGCAGGTATTCGCAGGACACCACCCGAAGGTAAGGGTCGCAAAGTCAAGTGCGTCCGGGTTGATGTACCGAATATTCACTTCACTGCACTGATACTAACACTGATCAATTAATTCATTTTTCACGGAACGTGTTGTTCCTACATTATAAAAATTGGTGGCCCCGAAAGGGGCCGCGCGTACAACCAGGAACCAGAACATCGCGTAATACTCTTCGGCTGAGTACATTTCTGGGACGACATTACTATCTGACTGACAGGATTTTTTCCCCAAGCAACTTCCTCTACCCCCAAGTAGTTTCTCTCGTTCCATTATGAGTTTACTCCCATCAGGACAAGAGGCTTTAAGTAAAAAGAAGCCAGCACATTTTCGAAACACACGTGTTTTGCAGAAGTGCAACGAACGAACCATCCTACAATTTCACAAAAGCCCGCGCTCCGTCCTTTTACTGCCAATGTACTCATTGCTTAGAGATAGACAGTAGACACCACGTGTTTCGGTTCGAAAGGGTCCAAAGAGACGAGAAAGAGAAAGTTCTCGAATTGTTATAAAGAAGAAAAGGCATACCATTCCTGTTTCCGTTTCCCGATGCCCTGAGTTCACGTTTGCTACGAGGCGGAACCAGTTAAGCCTTAAATTACCCAAAACTGTAGTAAATCGTTCTCTACCAGCCTGATTAATTTTTGAGAACTAGAAATTAAAGAGTATTATCCAACATCAATACGCCTCGCGAAGAGACACAGGAAGAGGAGGGGTAGTCCGCTGACTGCGCGTAGACGGATCCCTTATCTTTCGTGTCTAAACATGCGCTCGAATTTCAAAAGAAAAGCACGCGTCGACGTATTCCGTGCGAGCGATGGTGAACCTTGGGGAGGAGATACTGCTGTGAAGAGGGCCTCTTCAGGACAGTAGCCGTTTGGGAGGGCTGCAGGGCAGATTGGTTAGTTTGGGACCAATCGGACCTCAAGGCCCACCATCTCTAGCACGGAATACGTCGACGCGTGCTTTTGTTTTGAAATTCGAGCGCGTGTTTATACTCGAGAGATAAGGGATCCGTCTTTAATTTGAAGGTAGGACGAAGCAGGCGGGACTACGCGCAGTCAGCGGACTACCTCTTTGTAATTTCTAGTTCTTCAAAATTAATCAGGCTGATCAGTCAGAGCATTTCGCCAGGGTCGCGGTTTATTGTCCGGCGAGTCGGCGGTAGAGAACGGTTTCCTACAGTTTCGAATAATTTATGACTTAATTGGTTCCGCCTCGTAGCAGTCGTGAACTCAGGGTGTCGGAAAGGGGAAACAGGAATGGTATGCATTTTCTTCTTTATAGTAACTCGAAGACTGTCTCTTCTCTTCGGACCCTTTCGAACCGATACACGTGGTGTCTGTTTTCTATCTCGAAGCAATGGGTACATTGGCAGTAGAAGGACCGAGCGCGGGCTTTTGTGAAAGTGTCCGTTGCACTTCTGCAAAACACGTGTTCCGAAAATGTGTTGGCTTCTTTTTACCTAAAGCCTCTTGCCCTGGTGGGAATTAACTCATAATGGAACCAGAGAAGCTACTTGGGGGTAGCGGAAGTTGCTTGGAAAAAATCCTGTCAGTCAGCTAGCAATCGCGTCGCAGAAATGTACACGGCCCAAGAATACTTCAGGATAAATAAAGTGATCAGTGTTAGTAGCCGTGCAGTGAAGTGAATATTCGGTACGTTGACCTGGATGCACCTGACATTGCGACCCTTAACTTTGGGTAGTGGGAATGTAAAGGCTCGAATAGACTGGGCGATAATCGCCGGCAACTTTGTCGCCAGCGACTCCAGAGGGTCGCCTGGCGACTCGCTGGGATGCATCGGCTTGTCTCCAGCGACTTTTACCGAGCGGCTGGTATCCAGCGACTTGTGTCCGGCGACACGGCAACTCGGCAACTTGTGTCCCTCCACTTAATGACCGAGACCCTTCGGGCCGAAGGCTTCGGCGTCCATTCCGAACTCTATTTAGTAGCCATGGATCCTCCGATAGCTATGGGTGTTGGTGCCGCGTTGGTTGTCATAGCATCGACCAAAAGAAAAAGGCGTTGGTGGAAAAAAGCGTTTTTGAGAAGTGGCGAACATTATGGTGATCATTTAATGTCAGAGTTGCTATTAAATGACGGAAGTAGTTTTATCAATTTTGTTCGAATGACAAAATCTGATTTTGAAGAGCTTCTGAATTTAGTGGCTCCAAAAATTGCAAAGAAAGACACAAATTATCGTGCTGAAAATTATCGGTCAGAGTGTTTCGACGGGGTTGCGGTTGATGGCCGTACCTTCCCGTGAGTCACCGGTTAACAACGGTACCTGCGCGTCCGAATTCAGTTATCTTTTACAGCTGGCCATTTAGTATTTTTGAAGCGAAATTTCTTAATTTCTTTACGACTAGGCAATTGCTTGTTCTCGAAGCATTCGTGGGGAAACATTTGTCTCCCAGATGTCGATAATGGGTGGTGACTTAGGACGCGCAGGTACCATTGTCAACCGCTACTCGTGGGATAATGTGGTCATTAACCGCGATCCTGGCGGAACACTCTGGCCGATCAGCCGGATTAATTTTTTGGAACCAGATGTGGTACACAAACCAGTACCTTCAGTTTTTACCTAAATGTGCCAGATATAGGCCTGCGGCGTCTTCCCAGCAAATTCGAGACGGATCCCTTATATCTCGAGTAAAAACACGCGCTTTAATTGCAAAACAAAAGCACGCGTTGACCTATTCCGTGCGAAAGAAAGTGGGCCTCGGAGAGGACACATGTATTGCTGTGAAGAGAGCCTCTTCAAGGGAGTGGCCCACCTTCTCTCGTACGGAATACGGCAACGCATGCTTCTGTTTTCACATTCGAGCGCGTTTTTATACTCAAGCGATAAGGGATCCGTTTCCAATTCGAAGGGAAGTCGAGACACGCGGGGCCACGCGCAATCAGAAGACTATCTCATTTGTTCCTGTGTCCTTCCGTCAAGAGTATTGGCGCTCGCCGCCGGTACCGCTAGGGGTATTCGATAAACATCGATGCACCGATAATATTCGATGTTTACCATTCGCTACATCGAATCAATCCGATATATCATTATGGTCAAAATTTATTCGACACATCGATGTATTTCATTCGATGCATCAGAAGAGGTTGATAAAACAAATGACCCTGGCTGTTGTTTGATCATATCGTGATTCTGCTCGACTTCGGAAAAAATTTACTCAATTAATCCTCCTTTCCTATGGTCAATACAATGTTTGATATTGTAGCAAAAATAATATGAAAAGTTAATTTGTTACATATATATATGTAACAAATTAACTTTTCATATATATATATATATATGATAAATTTTTAACGTATACATTTACTATAGGATGTACTTCAATATATATAGTGTGTGGCGTGTTGCCAGAGAGTCGGCGATGTTTCCCATTCGGAACGGGAAACAGAAATACAGGCACTAGAGACTCCGGCGATGTTGCTCACCGTCCACTTGAATACAGTTTTTCGGGAACATGTGGCCAACAGTCATTCTAGAAGGCCGTTTGAGGCAAGGGTCGAGTTGCTGTATCCCACAGCGATAGTTGCAAGTCGCCGGCGACTTGTATCCGGCGACTTTTCCAGGTATACTCGTATCTCTTTAACCTTTAAAGGACGAGTCGCTAGACACAAGTTGCCGGACACAAGTCGCCGGATAAAAGTCGCCGGGTACAAATCGCTGGCGACAAGTCGGTTATCCCACCGACTCGCCAGCGACTCTAGCGACAAAGTCGCCGGCGATTATCGCCCGGTCTATACGAGCCTTAAGGATACCTGGGACCAGCTGTGCACGGAGCACGTCCATCGATGACCAGGATCGTTTCGGTGACCCTGTGACACAGATTTTCAACCTGCAGGTGAATTTCCAACAAGGGTGAGTTTTAGTTACTAACGCCTATCACCTTTCGTTAATTTCCTGTTACATTACCTTTTCGTGGCTACGTTATTAACACAAGGAAATTTACGTATTCCTTATCCTCCCACTTCAAATAATTATTATTTTCGAATCTTCTAAAAAAAAACTGCGTATTCGTCTTTTTACGTTACACGTGATTTTCATCCATTTATCCTTTATTCATTATTCACTTTAAATCAAGAACAAACCATGACAACATGTTCGATTTTATTTGTTACGTCTTTTTCATTTGCCATTCTACGCAAGTTTCTTCGATGCATGCCGAGTTGCTTGCTCGTCGCAGTCGCAGCGCGGCTCGTAGCCACGCTACCGCGGGAACTCGGCCGTCAGACTCGCGCTGTGATTGGTCGGTGCTTTTTATTAATATCTCGTTAACGAGACATCGGAGAGCATTTTCGCAAAGGAAAAAGTTGTTTGCAATCACCCCCAGAATCACCCCCTTTAAGGAAACGCAACATTTTTGGGACACCCTTTATATGCCTGTAGAATCACCCCCCAAAATATTGATTATAGGTAGAGTAACACCCTGTATAACCGTCTCCCCTCTTGCCCCTGTATATGTGAATTCCCCCCTCTCGCTCCCTTTCATCGTCCCATTCAAAATCCCCCAACCTCTCTCCTCCAGCCACCCCACCAATTTTCTCCCCTCCGTGTTCACCGTTCTATCCTTCGAGTTCCTCACCCCCTCCTCCTCCTCCCCTAATGATCCCCCTCCTTTTGTACCCGTCCTGGCATTAAAATCTCCTCCTATTAGCGTCTCCCCCTCTTTTTCCCCCTTTTCCGCCCACTCCTCCATTCTTTCCAGCTTTCTTTCGAGGTCCCCGCTGACGTATATTCCTACAAAATTCCACCCTTCTGCTCCTATTCTTGCCCTCACCTCTATTAATCCTTCCTCTCCTATTATTATCCCCCCTTTGCCTCCCTCTACTAGCTCCTTCCGTACCCCCGCCAACATTCCCCCTTTCGCCCTTCCCTTATTGTTGTCCCTCCTTGCCGCCTGCATTTCCCATATGAATCCTTTCGGTAGCTTCCCTCTTATCGCCCCCCACCCCTTCTCCTCCACCCACGTCTCCATCATTATTATCACGTCCCATCTTCCTATCCTTCCCCAGAATTCCGCATCTTTTCCTGCCAGCCCCGCTACGTTCCACCATACTACCTCCCACCCCTTCCTTCCTCTCTCCCCTTTCCCTGCCGTCCTTCCTTCTTTCCTATGTTACGTGCCGGTTACTTTTTCCAAATTCATTTCTAAATTCTACTAATTTTTACAGTCATTTCGCAGATGTTCTCTATTGATCCAACCGCTTAGCGTGTTATGGGAATCTCCCTCGATCAATAGTCGATTATCTGTAGATATTCTTAATAGTGCTTGACTTATTTCTGATTTATTTCTGCCTGAAGCCGGTCACTTCAACGCCATCGGCGTTCCTGGAATGCGTGCTGTGATAAGTCTTCCGAGGCATTGTAGTAGACTACTTTATATTTTTCTTCCCTGTTAAAATTTGATTACAGTATCATTGACATCTGATCCTACCATTGAGTGTTGTGGGAGTTTCCCTCGATCAATTGTCAATAAACCGATATGTTATACTAACCAATTTATAGTAATAATTGCTACGCCACTATTCTCTAAAATAGTCTTGAGCCGGAGTTCCCGTCTATCTTATAGTGCGTGGAAGGACTCAGTCCCCGTAGACTCTTGTATATTTTTGCGTTTTTACCATTTCATCTTTTCATTCAAAATTTACCATGTTACGACAGTCGGCTGTTAAGTCGCATAGTGCGTGGTCGATCTGTCCGAGGGACATAGCTATTCATTAAAAATAGTCTTGAGCCGGAGTTCCCGTCTATCTTATAGTGCGTGGAAGGACTCAGTCACCGTAGACTCTTGTATATTTTTGCGTTTTTACCATTTCATCTTTTCATTCAAAATTTACCTTTTTACGACAGTCGGCTGTTAAGTCGCGTAGTGCGTAGTCGATCTGTCCGAGGGACATAGCTATTTCATAGTCTTGAGCCGGAGTTCCCGATTAGCTTGTAGTGCGTGGAAGGACTCAGTCCCCGTAAAAACTTATATACATATATATTTCTGCATTTTTTTTTATCAAAATTTACCATTTTACGACAGTCGGCTGTTAAGTCGCATAGTGCGTGGTCGATCTGTCCGAGGGACGTAACTATTCTCTAAAATAGTCTTGAGCCGGAGTTCCCGTCTATCTTATAGTGCGTGGAAGGACTCAGTCCCCGTAGAGACTCTTATATATTCTTGCGTTTTTCAACAATTTAAACTCTTATTTGTTTCAAACCGTATATTTAACTAAACATTAATATTTTCGGCTTTATTGTAAACTGACTTTCGACATTGTGCGTGCGTGTTGTGCGACGCTCCTGCGCTTCATTATCCAGTACGCGGGACCCTCCAGGTCGTACAGAGCCAGAGAGAGAGAGAGAGAGAGAGAGAGAACTTGAAAGTAAGCCGTTGTACAAATTAACAATCTCTTCTACAGAGTTGGTGAGTGATTCGATCTGTCATGATATTGTACGGAGCCAGCAGCTGATTCAACCACCTAGTGGGTTATGGGTTTTCCCTCAATTAGCTGCTACTTTCCCTTCGGCGTGTGACGCGTTTTAAAAATTGGCTTGTTTCGCGTAATATAAATTGTAACCACATTAATTATTCGAGTGAATGTATAAAATTAACAATAGACACGATTATTGATCCAACCACTTAGTGGGTTGTGGGGTTTCCCTCGATCAATTATTGTTGATCGGTTATTTGTTCAAATCCATGTCATTTTCACCATTTTGTTCCACCTTTGAAAACTCCTATATATTTTTGTAATACATGGTAATATTTTACTGAAATCCGTCTCATTTTGTTTCGAACCACCTTCACCAAAGTACCACATCCCGATTGGACAACCTGTATAGGTTGTAGACAAAAGCCGCGCCCCAAAACAATCCTGATTTTTGTGTAATAATCTAATCAATTCAAAATTATAAAATCTCTTAAAATTCGTTAAGCGTTACCTGAGAAAATTAGACTCAACCGCTCGGTCTCTTTCAAAATTAACGCCCTCACGTAACAGCTAAACTGGTGTCAGAAGTGGGATACTGCTTTTGTCAAACCCAGCCGTTGTGGTATTTTCTGAGACGTTCGAGATAAAAGAGTGCCTATGTAATTTTTATATGTGATTTAATTGGTATGCTTTACATTTTTGTTTCTTTTGTGTCTTGAATGTTTTAGGAAATCCGTGATATCGCCTTCTAATTTATTTTCAGCTTATTTATATATTTTGTGTATATTCTTTGAACTAATTTGAAAATGGCTAGTCCCAACGAAACCGGTAGTGCGTCGGGAAACGCGTCCGCGAATTTATCAGTAACGAACGCAATGATGACGTCTATGGCGGAATGCTTTGCTTTGCAGCACGGGACGCTGAATATACCTTTCTTTAACGGGAGAAATATTCCTCTGAAAGATTTTTTACAAGATGTGCAAAACGGTGCAGTTTTCGTACCACCTGCATCGGAAGTCCCGTTCGTAAAAGCAGTCCTTGGAAAATTACAAGGAGCTGCGCGTGATAGTACTTTTGGAAAAACTTTTAAGACTGTAAATGAATTAATTAAACATTTGAAAACTAGATTTGCTCCCGGGAAAAACTATTCATACTATCATCATGAAATTGAAAATATCCGTATGCGCAGAAACGAAACCGTAAATGATTTCTATGATCGACTTAATATTTTGATTAGCGGTGCGCGACTCGCGTTGGAGGACTCGTATGGCGAGGACGCGGATAAGATGTTGCGCCCGATAAACGAGTGTGCGCTAGAAGCATTTATTCGGGGCTTGCCTGACGAGATAGCCAGGGCCGTAGACGCTCGTGATCCAAAAACTTTAGAAGACGCGGTAAAGCATGCGACGCGAGTCGAGACTCGAATGAGGTCTGGAATAATACCAACCGGAGATACAAACAGACTGTTTCTTTCAAGGCAGGATGATTCTCGTTTAAATTCCCGTTCAGACTCGCCTATTCAAAGTAATTCACGTCAGAGTTTATTCACTTATCGCGATTCGCGAAATCAAAATTTTGGAGATCCCCGTTCGCGAAGCCCGAGTCCAAACGCGACCGGAAATTCGGATTATTCAAAACTCCCGGCAGGGATTCTTAAACCCCCGCGAAGTAATACGGAATCGAGTAGATATTCAGAACATGGGTATCCTACTCATTCCCCCTATCCCTACATGCCTTATCCACCATTTTATCAAATGCCATATCCACCGTATTATCCACAGTATCCACATTTTCCGTCAAATTCACGGTACGCCCAAACTCCGACGGCTCCACAATTGGCACGGAGCACGAGTCCAATTCCCCAAGCGACGCAAGTCGCACCTCAAAATTCAAATTTCCAAGCTAGTTACCGAAATTCGAACCCTGATTCGCGAAATTCCGTAGCACTTCGCGAGTCCAGGCCGTATTCGCCGAATCAAAATCGTTCATATTCACCGAGTCAAAATTCATCTGAACCACGAAACAATTCGGATTTAAACTCCCGAGTAACTCCTCGAACAGACGCGACGACGAGTTACCAAAATCCCGAGCGTCGCCCGTCGAACAATCAAACCTCAGAACATCGTCCGACAGTAAGATTCCTGGAAAAGAATCATCAATATTAAATTTGGGTTGTAATGACGAATCGCCTGTTGTAAAATTGACCGCGAAACAATTACGATATAAAACTGCAACGTTTTTGATTGATACGGGTGCAGACATAAATGTAATAAAATTAAGCGCATTGCACGAGGATGTAACCGTCGACGTACGCGATTCTATTGAAATGAGAGGAATTACGGACGAAAGAATGGAAACATTAGGAACCACAATAGTATCAATTTTGGATCAACCAGTCCTATTTCATGTAGTAAGATCAAATTTTCCGATACATAGCGACGGTATTTTAGGAAAAGCTTATTTGAGACAAGAAAAAGCCGAAATTTCTTTTGCACACAATACAATAGTTACGCAAAGTCAACCAATTCGTCCAATCCATTTTATTGGCGAGGCTCCTCCAGAGGAAGCACCTCAGAAAAATAGTACACCACGTGTTTATCGTATTAGTACTCGTACCCGACAAGCAATCGCCATAGATACCATCGATTGTAATTTGAAAGAAGGATATTTACCATTGATTAAAACAATAGATGGGATTTACATTGGGGAAGCGCTTGTAAAAGTTAAAAACAACGTGTGCCATGTTCTCGCAATAAATACCTTGGATAAAGACATTGAAATAGAAATACCGCCTCAAGAAATTTTACCATTTGAATATCATAACTTTCCTGAAGAACGCGAATACTTCGATTCTGACTCTGAACAGCAGGAGTCATCGGTATCAACGGACCGAGTAACCAGAATATTATCAAAATTACGTTTAAATCATTTAAATGCCGAGGAAAAGGACCATGTAATTAAATTAATCGAGGAATTTCCTGAACGATTTCGTCTACCAGGTGACAAATTAGAATCTACTCCTTTAATACAACATCGAATACCTACAATAGATGGCTTGCCCATTAACACTAGGCAATATCGGTTTCCACGAGTCCACCAAAAAGAAATAGCTCGTCAAATTTCTAATAAATTGGCAGATAAAATTATTGCACTTTGAAATTCTCCGTACAATTCACCAATTTGGATAGTACCAAAGAAACCCGATTCCGAGGGAAATCCAATGTGGAGAATAGTAATCGATTTTCGATACCTCAATGAAAAAACAATTGGTGACGCATATCCCCTTCCAAATATCACAGAAATTCTAGATCACTTAGGCGAAGCGAAATACTTTTCCACCTTTCATCTCGCTAGTGGATTCCAACAAATCGAAATGGATCCACGAGACTGCGCTAAAACAGCCTTTACTACACCTAATGGTCATTACGAGTATATTCGTATGCCCGAAGGACTGAAGAATGCTCCCGCGACGTTTCAACGGCTGATGGATCAAGTATTGCGCGGATTACAGG
The DNA here is from genome assembly GCA_929113495.1 of Andrena minutula. Taxonomy (NCBI): domain Eukaryota; kingdom Metazoa; phylum Arthropoda; class Insecta; order Hymenoptera; family Andrenidae; genus Andrena; species Andrena minutula. The sequence goes on from OV815993.1 coordinate 19,595,809, forward strand.
GTGTGGAAGTATTTGTCTACCTTGATGACATTGTTGTTTACGCGAAAAATTTGGAAGAACACGAAAAGAAAGTCCGACGTCTGTTTACGCGATTAAATGATGCAAAATTAACCCTTCAGCCAGATAAATGCGAATTTTTGAGAACCGAAGTCACTTATTTAGGCCATATTATTAGTCGTTCTGGAGTAAGACCCGATCCAAAGAAATTAACAGCAGTAAAACATTTTCCTCGTCCTAAAAATCAAAAAAATGTACGACAATTTCTTGGACTAGCCGGATATTATCGTCGATTCATCAAAGATTTTGCAGCCAAAGCCAAGCCTCTTACAGAATTATTACAAAAGAACGCTAAATTTGTATGGGGAAGTAAACATAAAAAGAGTTTCAAAATTCTACGTAAAGCTCTGTGCAAGAGTCCTATATTGCAATATCCTGATTTCGATAAACCATTCACCTTAACTACGGACGCATCTGATTATGCAATAGGTGCTGTGCTCAGTCAAAATGTGGATGGACACGATTTGCCGGTAGCTTACCTTTCGAGAAATTTAACCCTCGATCCGGCGTTCAAATGAATGAAAGTTCCTCGTTCTTGTTTTAGAATAAAGGTGAGACCTTAATAATTCCATAAAAAAATATGAGGGCAGTGTAATAAGCACAGTTAATTAAAAACACAGAGATTTGTCGACCAATGTCATTGCAGGAGTTACTGCGGACATGCATGCATTACTGCATGCCAGTTACTAAGGAAATACCAGTTACTGCGCATGTATTACTGCGGTTTGATGTCAGGCGAAATATAACCTTAGTACCTTTGCAGGTTACGTAGACAAAAGTGAATACGGACGGAAGAAAGGTTAGGTGGCGCAGTCGTCAGTCCGCAGTTAGTGATCCTCTAGAGAGTGATCGGAACAACGTGTATCGTCACTGATTGGTTGCCGCAATTTCGGGCAAAAGCGGAAGTAGACAGAGAAAGAATATGTAAAAAAGAAAGAGACAGAAATACTGATAGAAAGAGACAGAAATACTGACAGAATAGAGACGGAAATTCTGACAGAAAGAGACAGAAATACTGATAGAAAGAGATACATAAACGTTTTGCCTAAAATGGCTACTGTTATGCCGACCACTCCCTAGAGGATCACCATCTGCAGTAATGCATGCACATGGTGTAAAGTACTGCACCTAATACTGCGGTGAAAAATAAACATTAAAACTAAAATATAGACGACTGATTTACTATTTTTCTGAAAAATAACTCTTATTCTATCAAGCAATGACGCTACATTACATGTGTTACTGTTAATAACAAAAATATAAATGTTTTTCAAGTAGGTGCTCATGTCGACCGCCATATCGGGAATCGACCGAAGTTTCGCCTTGGCGAATTTCAAACTACGATAAAAGAATTAATAATAACTTTACTGTACATATTTATTAATAATTACCTGTAATAGAGTTTAAAATAATTTTATCAAAATTTTTTAAGATATTATGTACTTTCCAACATTAAATATGATTTGTTTTAGAATATCCGCAGTAATCGAGGCATCCGCAGTAATACCCACACTTACCCTATAAGCACGAAAAACAAAAAATCCCATGTCACGTCCCGGGTGGAGGTCTTTGGGGACAATGACATAGGGAATAAAATCAGGCGCGAATCTATAATCCAACACTCTGAGGGTTTTGAAGGGAGAGTCAGGCACGAATCTAAAATCCAGCACACTGAGGATTTTGAGGGAATATCAGGCGCGAATCTATAATCCAGCACACTGAGGATTTCGAGGGAATGTCAGGCGCGAATTTGTAATCCTGCACACTGAGGATTTTGAGGGAATGTCAGGCGCGAATCTATAATCCTGCACACTGATCGTTTTGAAGGGAGAGTCAGGCGCGAATCTATAATCCTGCACACTGATCGATCAGGGAAGGTTTAATAACTTATACCTTTTGTGGAGACACCCGTTAGAGCACTTATTGTGGTTTGGCTTTGGTAATCGGATTTACCGCTGCATCGAGGTAAAAGACACTCGTAATGATTCCGCAAAATCAGCTATTCATACGGTTATACGAAACATATACGAAAGTAAGTTAGTAAACACTGCAATGCTTTCCGCGGTCGTTGCCCGTAATCAGCTGTTCCGGCAGCCTGGTTGGATTTCGGGATCTTCGTAGCAGAAGGATTAACACAATCACTCGAAACGTTAGTTAAGCAAAGCGGTTTATTAGTTTAGGCGAAAAATATAGGCACTGTTAGTGAAAGTGCTTTGTTAAACATAGAATGCGTTTAAACATTAATCATTGGCATAAATGGTAATATATATATATATATATATATATATATATATATATATATATATAGAGTGATTATGAGCGTGACATACAGTATATGTTTTAAGATGGAATAATATAAGCAGTAAACGTTGATAAGAACATGGAATATGGTCGCAATGAGCGTTAATAACACAATATAATATGAAAAGCACTTAAGCGTAACGAGACAATATAATATGAATAGCAATAAGAATAGTAATGCAAAATAATATGAATAGCAATAAGAATAGTAATGCAAAATAATATGAATAGCAATAAGAATAGTAATGCAAAATAATATGAATAGCAATAAGAATAGTAATGCAAAATAATATGTATGGAGATGATATACAATATTTTAAATGGTAATATAAATTCTTACGGTAGTTGCCGTTGAACACTGAATTTATATTTTAAGCGAAGACAATTTGTATAGATTTCTGTAGAATATCTTTCGTCGATAAATTTCCGCAGAACGAGTGTCGATGATAAATTTCCGTAGAACGAGTGTCGATGATTGATTTCCGTAGAACGAATATCGATGATTGATTTCCGTAGAACGAGAGCGAGCTCTCGCGGTTCCTCGTATTTATACTAATTACAATCTTTTCGGCTTGAAGGGGGGTGCGCAGTACGCACCTTGACATATTTACGCATATGCGTCGCAGTAACATTTCCGGGGTTTTTGTAAGGACCAAAGGTTGGTCTATATTTGGACTCGCATTTTCGGCACGTACGCCAAATAATCCTCGCGATTATCCTTCTGGGGTTCTTATACATGAGATTTGGAAATGCTCAACTCCTCGAATGGGTTTTGGGTGTTTTTATAGGAAAGGGGTGATAATGGATTTGACTTCTTTGGTCATTTAGTGGGCTTGAGACGTGGTCTCGATTTAAGAGATATAAGGGGCGAGGGACTTGTTTAGATTCGATAGGAGGGAAGAGTTTGTGCCGCGTTGGGCGAATAGGTGGGGGAGATTCACTGATTGACCGTCTTGAGATGGGGACCGCTAAGGTACATCGCCAAGGCGGTCGAGGTCATGGAGAAGGGGTAAGAATTGATGTTTGGGGAGATTTGAGAGGAGTTGTATAGTGGTTTATGAAGGAATGTTATTTTATCTGCGCGCGAAATTTTGTGGGACGTCACACCCAAACCCATGTTACAGGTTAGATTGTCGGTATTACAACGCGCTGCATTACCCGTGTCACGTGGCGTGTCTACCCCCAGAGATGGGCAAAAAATTATTTCAAATAAAAAATTAAATTCGTCTAAAAGACGAAAATTTTATTCGAGACTCATGAATAAGATTTACCGCGAGTCAATATTTAATCGTAGCGCTTATAATTGAAATCATGGGTATTCAATCGTCGGCCACGATTGAATTACTTCAGCCAGAGAATTAAAATCGTCGGCCATGATTGAACTACTTCAGCCAGGGAGTTCAATCGTGGCTCGCGATTGAATTGCCTTCTGCCATGGGTAGTGAAATCAATGAATGAACAGTGGTCTTGCATTTAATCGTATTTATTCGAATGAAGCTCGATAACCTCGAGACTTGCGAGAGCCTTTGATCGATGCCGCGCGATGCCCGAGCCGAGCGACATTGTATCGTTCACCCGTCTAAACTGACGCCTGGAGTTGCTTGGCGATGTGTCATCGATTATACGAAAAGTGAATTTCTTTATTTTTCATCGTATCAATATGACAGTGATACCGATGGATTCCTGGCGTTCTCACGATTAATCGGTCACAAAATAATTTAAATCAGACTACTTTTAATGGAGTTAGGTGTAAATTGTGTAAATTAATTGTATGCATATGTAATTTCGTTAATTATGGCCTAAATTATGTCAAGTTTGTTATAATTTTTGCCAGGGAAACAGAAGGAGACAATTGGTGACAAATTTTAAAGCAGTGTTTTAAAATACGATTCTATTTGAGAAATTTCCTAACGATATTTTTCCTAAATATCTTCCCTTCTGTTTCCCTGGCAAAAATTATAACAAACTTGACATAATTTGGGCCATAATTAACGAAATTACATATGCATACAATTAATTTACACAATTTACACCTAACTCCATTAAAAGTAGTCTGATTTAAATTATTTTGTGACCGATTAATCGTGAGAACGCCAGGAATCCATCGGTATCACTGTCATATTGATACGATGAAAAATAAAGAAATTCACTTTTCGTATAATCAATGACACATCGCCAAGCAACTCCAGGCGTCAGTTTAGACGGGTGAACGATACAATGTCGCTCGGCTCGGGCATCGCGCGGCATCGATCAAAGGCTCTCGCAAGTCTCGAGGTTATCGAGCTTCATTCGAATAAATACGATTAAATGCAAGACCACTGTTCATTCATTCTTGATTTCACTACCCATGGCAGAAGGCAATTCAATCGCGAGCCACGATTGAACTCCCTGGCTGAAGTAGTTCAATCATGGCCGACGATTTTAATTCTCTGGCTGAAGTAATTCAATCGTGGCCGACGATTGAATACCCATGATTTCAATTATAAGCGCTACGATTAAATATTGACTCGCGGTAAATCTTATTCATGACGAATAAGACTGAAGTATTTTTTATTTGATACGTCATTTAAATAATTTTGTATTTAAATAATGCCCATCTCTGTCTACCCCCTTAAACCAATAAAAAAAATACGAGTTTTATTAGAAACAATAATTTTAATGAAAAATTCATGAACATTTATTAATTATTTTTAAAAAGTAATCCATTTTTATCATTTTAGGCTTTTATCTGTGACGTCCCACTATCATTCGCCCGGTCCTAGATAGCACCCTCCATATAAATTCCCCTCCACAACTACACAACTAATCACGAAACCTCAATACATTGCCCTTTCCCCAACCTCCGGGTTGTTTGGACGATGTACCTTAGCGGTCCCCATCTCCAAATGATCAAATTTTAAATCCCCTTCCCCTCTTCGGCCTTAGAGGCGCGAACTCCTTCCACGTTTAAACCTTAGACAAGTCACTCACTGAAGCTCGCTCATCTTGAGACCATGTCTCCCCCCCCCCCCCTCCTCCTTTTACAGCAAACGTATTCAACCTCCACCTACGAACCCCAATCAGAACCCTCCAAACCCATCCAACGGGTGGAATACCCCTTTTCAAAGCCCCGAAAGAACCGCCGAAACACGCAATAACGACACATATCTTACGCATGAATCATCAATACGCGCCGATTACATAACACATATTTTAAAGATGAATCATCACGCATACCGCAAATTCCCCACATACCTAACATTCCATCGCTTTGTATAAATACCAGCGCCGCATGGACCACGCACAGCTAGTTCGGCAACATCCGCAACGCGAGTCAGTTCGATCCGCAAATTACTATCTAGAGACGCGGTAGCGTCTCGACGCCAAGTACATGAAAAACACCCGGTATATGTTCGATGTCGCTACCGTGTACCATTACTCGTCGCGGAGACACTCTAACCTAATTCTGACATTTATACATTAATATCTCATCACGCCTGCAATATTTTGTAAATTTAAAGACATTTTTCTTATGTAAACCGCATATCGGCTTTCGAACAAGACCAATTTCAATAAAATCGATCCACGCATGACAGAGATATCATAATATCGTCTCATGGATCGGTCAAATCCGATAGGTTTAAGATTTTTCTTATGATTCTTCTCCTGATTCTTCAAGCCAAATTTTCGTCCACATAATACGTATACACGCGTTACACACACACCTTCAGACAACACATGTATCGTTCTTCGTTCGTCATCCGCCATTGTACGTACATATATATATATATATATATATATATATATATATATATATATATATATATATATACTATTTTGAATTTTATAACCTAAGTGCTAAGTGTCAAATAAAGTAAATTGTCCCAATTTGAAATGACACGAGTTTTTACACTACGTAGGAGACTGAATTATTGTCTCAATTAATAAGGTAAGTCGCCAAATTTTTTTTAATAGATTTCTTATGTAGAGTCGCAGACTTGGAAGTTGTCCGGAGATGGTTCGACTGAGAAGCATCTCCTTTCGCATAAGTTTCTGGAAATTTGTACCATGCATGTATAAAATAATATATATATATATATATTGTAACAAATTGTATTGCTTTTAAATTGCTAGATATTTTTATACCAGCAATTTAGAGTTTTTATGTAACCTTTATATTATATATTATAGAAATGAAGGAGGACGCACAGGACTTGGATACAAATGAAGGTGACGCTTGGATAGATATGAAGAGGACACACAGGCTTGGATGGATAGAAATGAAGGGGATGCACAGGCTTGGAGGTTGTCCGGAGAAGATTAGATAGAGAGATAGACAAAAATTGTCAAAAGACATAGCATTAAGAATTATTAACAAAATAGATTATTTATGGTGGACTGCTTGCAATGTAGAGCAAATCACATTGGTGAAGAAAGTACGCTGAAAACACATCTCCCTTGATGCTTTTCAATCTATTGTGAAAGACATTCGTAATAAAGTCAGTCCCTATGCAAATTATCTTTGTAAAAAGAAGTGAGATCCCCATAAAAAACTTAAAAAAAGTAAAAAAATACGCCAAGTACATGAAAAATCAAATAAATCACAAAAAATAGAAGACAATAATAATCACAAAAAAAAATAGAAAAAGTATACAATACAAAAAAAGATGTGAAATCAAAATGAGCTGCCGGTACATAAAGGTGCTTTCCAACTGCGCTTAAGATGACACAACTACATACACACAGCTCAAATGCTGTGTTCATACATTCCATTACAATGTATTCCATAATATTAAGCAGATATATTTTTATACAAATAAATATTTTAATACGAATAAATATTTTATTCAAAATACTTGGCGCTGCGCCCCGAATTGGTGTTGCTAAACTCAATAAATATGTATATATTGCATTAATCCTTTTCTTTCTTTCTTGTACGTGCGTGCGTGCGTGCGTGCGTGTGCATATGCTACGTATGATATTAGAATTAAATATATGTAGAATAAATCTGACTGCGTTTCTAATATGTGTATGTATATGTATTTTATATTGTAATGGAGTTGTTGTAAATTATTAATTAATACTAAGGCAATTAGGACTTCCGTTTCCGGTGTGATTGAGTGAGGAGAGTAAGAGTGCGTGTGCAGCGAGAATTGGAAGAGTGCAGAGTGTCAGAGTGAAGTGTAGAGGAAAAGGAGTGGGGAAGGTGAAAGGCGGAGTTGCAGGAAGGTGGAAGTGCCTCAGGGGGAGGAATAGCAGAGAGAGGGAGACGGGGGACAAGGGTGAGAAGAGCGATTTGGAGGTTAGGGAGAAGAACTGGAGAGTAGGAACAGAATAGGCGCGAAGAGGAGAAATAGTAGGCGACTCCTGGTGGAGAAAATTGGAAAGAAGGAGATAAGGAAGAGAGGCGAAAGGAAAGAGGAAGGTGTCGATAAGGTAGAGGAAGGAAGGGTTAGGCGAAAGACGTAGGAGGTAAAAGAGTGGTCGGGGAAAGTGGAGAAGGGCGGGAAGGAATGGGAAACGAAAGAAAGGAAGTAGAAGAGAAGGGAGAGGAAGAGAAAAAAAGAGAGGTAGGCCGGCGAGCGCAGAAGGATTTAAAATGGAGAGAAGGAATAGTACGGGGGGAATAGAGGAGTTATTAAGAAGAAAAAGGGAGAGGCAGGAAGACGAGATAGTGTTAGAGGAAGAGAAGGAAAAGGCATTCAGGACAAGTAAGAAGGTAGCGAGATCGCCAACAGGGAAAGGCGGACAGGAAGGGTGCATAATGGAGACGTTAAAATCCATGAGGGAAGAGATAGCAGAAGGTAGAGAGGAGGCAAGGGAAAGGGCGAAAAGGCAGGAGGAGTGGCTCAAGGGGGAGATAGAAGGGCTAAAGGAAGAAATGTGGAGGATGGGGGAAAAATGGAAAAAGGAAAAGGAGGAGTTAAAAAAGGAAGTGCGAGAATTGGGGATGAGGGTAGAAGAGGTAGAGAGATTAGGAGGAGCGGGAGGGCGGCGGCTGGAGGAGAGGATGGAAAAGCTGGAGATAAGTGTGGAACAGAGGTGGATAGGAGGTGTGAAGGACGGAGGGGAGGGGATGGTAAGAAGGTTTAGGGAGCTGGAATGGAAGATGGAGGAGAAAGAAAGGGAAGAGAGAAGGAAGAACATTGTGATAAGGGGTATGGAGGAGAAGGGAAAGACAGTCAAAGAGGGAGTGGAGGAGCTATTTAGGATCATTGGGATACAAGAAGGAATAGAATTGGCCAAAAAGGTAGGGGGAGGGGGTGAGGTAGTGGTCGTAAAATTAAAAGAAGAGGAAACGAAAAGAAAAGTGATGGAAGAAAAGAAGAAGCTAGTTGGTAGAAAGGAGAGGATAAAGGCAGATTTAACGTGGCGAGAAAGGAAGATGAAGAGAAAGCTAGAGGCAATAGCGGAGGGGGAAAGAAGGAGGGGGAAAAGGGTATGGGTGAGATATAGTAGGATAATGATAGAGGGATGCTGGTGGAAGTGGGACGAAAGAAACGAGGTGCTAAAGGACATAAGGGGGAGGGAGTGGGGAAAGGAAGTAGCAAGGGAGGAGGAACAGGGGAAGCCGGGGGAAGGAAAAGGAGGGCCACAGGAGAAGGGCGGTTAGGAGGGAGTAGGTGTTACGTGAGGGCGTTAATTTTGAAAGAGACCGAGCGGTTGAGTCTAATTTTCTCAGGTAACGCTTAACGAATTTTAAGAGATTTTATAATTTTGAATTGATTAGATTATTACGCAAAAATCAGGATTGTTTTGGGGCGCGGCTTTTGTCTACAACCTATACAGGTTGTCCAATCGGGATGTGGTACTTTGGTGAAGGTGGTTCGAAACAAAATGAGACGGATTTCAGTAAAATATTACCATGTATTACAAAAATATATAGATATATATATATATAGGAGTTTTCAAAGGTGGAACAAAATGGTGAAAATGACATGGATTTGAACAAATAACCGATCAACAATAATTGATCGAGGGAAACCCCACAACCCACTAAGTGGTTGGATCAATAATCGTGTCTATTGTTAATTTTATACATTCACTCGAATAATTAATGTGGTTACAATTTATATTACGCGAAACAAGCCAATTTTTAAAACGCGTCACACGCCGAAGGGAAAGTAGCAGCTAATTGAGGGAAAACCCATAACCCACTAGGTGGTTGAATCAGCTGCTGGCTCCGTACAATATCATGACAGATCGAATCACTCACCAACTCTGTAGAAGAGATTGTTAATTTGTACAACGGCTTACTTTCAAGTTCTCTCTCTCTCTCTCTCGCTCTCTCTCTCTCTCTGGCTCTGTACGACTTGGAGGGTCCCGCGTACTGGATAATGAAGCGCAGGAGCGTCGCACAACACACACGCACAATGTCGAAAGTCAGTTTACAATAAAGCCGAAAATATTAATGTTTAGTTAAATATACGGTTTGAAACAAATAAGAGTTTAAATTGTTGAAAAACGCAAGAATATATAAGAGTCTCTACGGGGACTGAGTCCTTCCACGCACTATAAGATAGACGGGAACTCCGGCTCAAGACTATTTTAGAGAATAGTGGCGTAGCAATTATTACTATAAATTGGTTAGTATAACATATCGGTTTATTGACAATTGATCGAGGGAAACTCCCACAACACTCAATGGTAGGATCAGATGTCAATGATACTGTAATCAAATTTTAACAGGGAAGAAAAATATAAAGTAGTCTACTACAATGCCTCGGAAGACTTATCACAGCACGCATTCCAGGAACGCCGATGGCGTTGAAGGATCGTTGATAATATTCCTTCGTGAGTACCTGCCCTGACGTGACCGGCTTTAGGCAGAAATAAATCAGAAATAAGTCAAGCACTATTAAGAATATCTACAGATAATCGACTATTGATCGAGGGAGATTGCCATAACACGCTAAGCGGTTGGATCAATAGAGAACATCTGCGAAATGACTGTAAAAATTAGTAGAATTTAGAAATGAATTTGGAAAAAGTAACCGGCACGTAACACCCCTCCCCCCTTGGAATCATCGTCCCCGATGATAGTTAGGCGTAAGGACATTTGGAGTGCCGTGTGTAATTTAAAAAAACGTGGAATAGCTGCTTGTCACGCCTTCGGGATATCGCGCTCGTTCCCCCGACATGAATTTCGATTCGATGGTTGTGCGGATCGCCACGCAGGGCGGAGTACACGCAACCTATAAAAGGGCGTCCTATATTTACGCAACCCTCTAGGTCCATCATTGTTATGGTAGCGCTGTTTCTAATGAGGCCACAGACGTCCTCATCTGTTACTCCCTGGTTGTCCCTGCACGTCAACTCCCTGAGTGATGACATGTCCTTGAGGAACTGGGCACCGACGTCCGGGTATAATAAACTAATTTGTAGTTCGATGCAATGGGTCAGACCGTTGAGTGACTCGAGGCTAAACTGCCCTCTAATGTTGGTGCATCCAGAAATGTCCAATTTTTTTAAATGCTTCATATGCCGACCCACTTCGCCGATGAAGGTGCTGTCCACCCAGTCACAGAATGCAACCCCGAGCTCAGTGACCAGAGGGTAACGGGATGGAAGGCTGACTGCCATCTCAACAGGACCAAGAGCGAATTCAAAGAAATCCGCTTCCTCCTGTTGTTCGGTTTCCTCATCTTCCTCCCGCGGTTCTCCGCCCCCAGACCGGGGGTTGCATCCCACGAGTTCCATCGACTCCATGGATCGGGGTAGTGTGGTGCTTTCGATTAAATTCTGCAAAATATTATTTTGAAAATTTTTGAGTCTAAATAGACAAAGGTGTGACAGGGATTTGAACCGTGAAATGACTGCAGCAATATGCTCTCCTCTAGCCGTACAGTCTTTTAATTCTAATTTTACTAGATCCCGTGTCATATGTAGCATGGATCTTCCAGAAAAATCGGTGCCCTTAGCGCTGAAACATTGCAAACCCTGGTTAGCCTCAAGAACCTTTCCCAGCTCAATGTCACTGCAATTCGTACATTGTCCAATTGACAGATTCCTCAGGGAGGTGACGCTCGCCGCCAGCTCTCGAAAAGCTGATGCTCGAGTATTAACGGCAGTTACATCCAGCTCTTCCAGTGCGGGACAGTTCTTACAGATTAAAGCCAACAGTTGAGGACGCAGATCCTCAGCGGTTAATTCGCCTTCTATAACAATGCCTTTTAAGTAAGGGGCACATCGCGTCAACACCCAGTAGAAGGCTTCTGTTGTAATACGCCTCCATCCCTGCATCCCAGGCCATCTCCAATCGTCGAGATCAAGACGCTGTATTTTCCGGAAGGAATCATGTACCCCCGCTCTCCAAGTTCTCGATACCCGTTCCATACGGGCGCGATCGGCGAATGGCAGGAACGCTGCCATACGTGAGATCACCTGCACCGGCAAGAGCGCAGAGTAGACCGGCTCGTACCCTGGGAACGGATTGTCCCTCTCAGAGGCGGAAACAAACGGCCCAACACCTGTAGATGGAAGATTAAAGCCATGCCAGGCGTCAGCGACCAAGACTCGTAGTTTCCTTTTATGAAGGATGATTGGCTGAGTAAGGGCGTTCCTCGCCACCCTAGCTGCTTGCTGCGGGGTGTTGAAGGTGACGAATGCCACGTTTCCGTTAGGCTGAACCCTTAGCACTGCCTGCTCGGCGCCATGTGGACCAAAGAGTTTTAAAAGGTCCTTTTGCTTTGTGAACCGCGCAAGGCGGCACACAAAGATCCTCCTGGATGTCCCGTGGTCGTTGCTGACAGGTTCTGACATTGCTATGAGACTGATAAACAAACAATAGGAGTAGTACAACATAAAAAACAAAGAACTATGCGATTATTGATCGAGGGTTTCCCCGTAACGCTTAATGGTTAGATCAATCATTGTCCCTGTATTCATTGGCTAATTCACTATTGCCCGCTGGCATGGTAATGACGATGTGGTGGTAGCCGGTTTCGGTGGAGCCCCGCGTATTCCCTCCTCTAGAACGTCTGCCGTCTCGGATGAAGTGCTCGGCTTCCTCTTTTTGCAGCTCCAGGTTGGTAACAATTTCCAAAGAATCCCTCTCATACAATACAACACCAGTCCCAGGGCGAAGACGGATGATAGCGTTAGTCCGCCATGTAGTAAATGATTGTTGAAATTTTTATTACGGTGGTGTCGTCCTATCTCATCAAGTTTTTCCTCTATTTCAGACATGGTGTCTTCCACGATTGGAGCACTTACATGTTTAGTATCCAATGGGCGAATATCATGATATTTGTGAATTTGGGGTAGAAGTTCCGAAACATTCAATAGTAAATTTGGCTGACAGAGGTACTGTTCTTTACTTTCCAAATGTTGAATTCCGACTAGGGTCACATAAGTGGTTTTCGCGATGCATCCCGGTCTAAGATGCAAAATTCCAGTGCCTTCCATGGTTATTAGATCGTCTTTCATTCCGCTACATATGATTTGCACTGATTCTGTTGTCTCCAAGGAATATAACCATCCCTGTGTTGATTTTAGTCGCGCCCAGAATGGAGTGTGCTGCGGTCGTATACGCACATCGCAGTGCTTGAATGGTTGGTCGCAATAATAGCGATACCTCACAAGCGTCAGTGGACGAGACCTCAAACAATGGTTGGTTCAATGGGCAAAGGTGCGCGTAAGAAGTTCTGTGGCAGCTATTAATATATAATTCATCTGCATTAAAGTAGAACCGATGATCATTACTTATCGCCAGATATGGGAACTTTGGATGTACATAGCTTGACCCTGTCGAATTTCGAGTAAAGTTTTGTGGCATAGGCCAAGAATACGGGCGGTAAAGGTGATATAATACTCCATCTACCAAAGGCAGATGTAGTACTAATAATAGCCTGCCATTATGGTGTCCGATTTTTATACTAGACAACCTAATTAATTCCTCTATTCCTTGATATCCTTGAGGTATCGGGAGGTCGTATGAAGTTTGAGCATTTCTAATGTCCGTAATTATGCGGCGAAATTTTGGTCTATCTTAAATCAGGCCGTGTACCTCACCTGCTCTTGCGGCGTATATTGCAGCAAGAAATTTCTCGGTTACTTTTATATATTGATCCAAAGACAGTTCCAAGGAATGCGCGTAATGTGACAGCCAATATGTCACCCGAGTGTAATTCAGAAGTTCATTTACATCTTTTACTGCTGCAGAGAGCTGATTGATTTGAATCCTATTTTCGTTCATCAATTTTGTGTTTCGATCCAATGCTTCATGGAATTTATGGAGCCTACTGGTAATAATGTGAGTTTGATTCTTTATAACTTGTGTTATCTCGTGCTGTTCCTGATATAATTTATCAATTTCCGAATTAAAATATTCTGCGTCTTCTGTTGTTAGTGTACCGAAGAGTGCGTGGCTCAATGATCCGATGAACCCAAAAGGGACACTTCTCCGCACTATGGTCCCGGGATTGTGAAAATCTTCCGGAACTTGAATCGCCGAAAGTAGCTCCCGTAGTTCCAAACGCAACGCCAAAGCTTCTTCTATTCTCCCATTGAGATAAATCCTACGTAAGATACTGTCGCATTGATTTGCCATCAGCAGAGAGATGCAGTAGTCGTATGTTTCATTTAATCTCTTATAGTCTGTTGGGAATTGAGTTTCTAATTTGTGGATGTCGAGAAAAATCATCACTCGCCAATCAGCGGTCATCAGTCTCATGGTGTGTAGTCTTTCAAAATACAGTCCAGGGCTAGCGCCAATTCTTGAAATCTCGTACGTTTTCCGATTTTCTCCAAGACTCGTTGTGATCCAGGTCATCAGAGAGAGGAGTGTAGCCAACATCATTATGCTTGATTTCGTTCAATTCTATTCGATTCGGCCTAATTATTTTGATGGTGTAGTAATAGTTTATCAGCATGCTTTACAAATCGTTCGCCAGATTTCTTCTGTAGTATAATGTTATTTTTTTCCAAAATTCCAACAATTTTATAAGGACCGTGATATCGACTGCCAAACTTCCCTTTCCTGACTTCTACCAAAACGCGTGCCATGTCGCCAATTTTACCTTGGAATGGTCGCGCCTTTTCATCGTAGTGTAATTTTGATTTATGTTTAGCCGATATCAAATTTTGTGCAGCCAAGGTCTGCATCTCGGTTAACCGCGTTAATAAATCTTGAAGATAACCGTTATACGTTGACAAGGACTCGTCTGTAGGGAACGCACTAGGACAGCGTGCTATTTCGCCAAATACTAATTCGTGTGGGGTAAAATTTGTTGCTTCGTGAACAGACGTGTTATACGAAAATATTGCAAATGGTACTATTTTATCCCAATCATCAAAATCATTTAGATAATGTTTTATATATTCAGTTAAAACTATATGACTACGCTCTAAAGCACCATTCGTTTGCGGACGGTACCCAGAAGTAGTTACATGATTAATTTTGAAAACTTTTGCCAGTTCTTTTAAAACTTTATTAATGAAACTAGTACCTTGATCAGTTAAAATTGCGCGTGGAGCCCCATATTGCAAAACCAAATGCGTGACCAGTGCGTGAGCTATAGTTTCTGCTTTTATATCCGGTACAGGAACTGCGATGCAGTATTTCGTAAGGTTATCCTGCATAGTCAAAATGTGCCGGTTACCGCTAGGAGTCAATGGAAGAGGTCCCACAGTATCTAAGGATATTTTATCGAATGGTTTTAATGGGGTATCAGTTATAAGCATGGGTTCGCGAGTTCTTGTCCTAACAAGTTTGTTTTCCTGACAACTATTGCATGTTCTAATGAAATTTTGAATATCGTTACGCATCGATGGCCAATAAAATCTTTCCCGAATTCTTTGATATGTTTTAGTTACGCCCTTATGCCCTCCTATTAAGCTTTCATGTAATTCCGAAATGATTTTCGGACGGAGTTCTTCGGGCGGTACCTGTACGTTTCCGGTGCACAGTGTTATTTTGATATCGCTATCCGCAAAAATATTTAATAAGATACCAGCTAGTGTACCCTGCGGAAGTGTATCAGTAAATTCACCGGATTTCGAAATTCTAAAGGTTTTTATGCCTGATTGTAAAAGTGTATATTTTAAATTTTTCAAAGCATTACCTAATTTTGCGATGGAAGTATTATCATAATGCCTTTCCTTGATTACTACACTGAAAATTTTGTATTTACCTCGCGGCGTAACGAGTACTTGGCCTTCTTTTGGCTTTGAATTTCGCAGATTTTCTATGCTTATGGCTCCTATATCTGCGAGCAACTTACTTATCGGAGTTACCAGTTCCACATCGGAAGAAATGAAATGAACATAATTTTCATGAATGTTTGTTAAACTGTTTCGAGTAAATTTAATATTCTCCCCGCGTGCGCTTTTGGAGAAGGTCGGTGACGTTAATATGTCGGGAAGTATACTTTCTGTTATTTGGATTCCTGGTCGATACTGGTCAATTTTGCTGTGGTCCCTCGATTCAGGAGCGGGTGCACGTTTAGGAGTAGACGGTGGATCAGAAACTGTTCCTGGTTTTGAATAAGTGGATTTTGAATAAGGAGTAGATAATGCAAGCGGTCTATTTGACGGTAACGGGGTTGGTATCATGGATCTGCGCGGTGGACGGCGAATTAACGTATTGTCGAATCTTGAGGCAGTGTTTGGTTCTTCTTCCTCCTGTATGGATTCCAAAGGTCTCCTCCCTAATTCGGATCTCGAAGTTACTACCTCGGTGCTTGTTGTTCCAGCATTACCTTGGCTTCGCGATTTATATTGTGCCCACAAGTCTTCTGCGCGTTTGTCCAGTTCTTCCCGGAATGAATTTTCTGCATCTAATTCTGATTCGTCGGATGAATTTTGAAGAATGTCGCTATGCTCCTGCAGCGATTTTTCGAAACGGTTAAAAGATTCCTGAAGTTCCGGAAGCCTAATAGGTTGAGAAGTGTCGAGCTGAATCTCGTTATCAACACTATCACCCGATGGAGGTGCAATGTCTATGGTTATGCCTTCGGCAGGCATTGCAGGCGCAGCAGCTTCATTCTCTGTAGTGTCCAAAACCTCGGACTGTTCTTCAGATTGTACTTCTTTAGAAAGGGTGCGTTGAAATTCTTGAACCAATATTGGTGATTTAAGATTGGGTAACACGCTTTTTCGACCTCGAAATACCGGTGGGTCGACAACCTCGGTAAGCGATTCTTCTTCGGAATTTTGCGAAGATTCAGTAGTAGTTAATTCCGCGTAATTAATGGGAGGTTTAGATCCGGCAGGTTGAAGTGCGGAACGCGTTCTTGTTGCAATGGCACTTTTATCTAAAGGGAACGTACGCTTTTTCCTAACTGTTGGTTTAGCTACGGTTTTTGACTCTACAGGCGCGGATCTAGAAGTACTCGGCGTTGGTAACTTTTTATCAGCGAGAGGTTTCTTAATAGGTAAAATTTTGGAAATTTTTGTATTACATTCCGAATCGCTATCAGATGTGTCTTTTGAACTAGAATCTGAACTAGTATTAATTTCTGTTACCGGGTTTCGAGATAGAGCGTCTGCATTAGAATTTAGACGTCCAGGTTTATGTACAAATTCATATTCGTAATCATGCAATTTTAATCTCCAACGTACTAATCGTTGTCCTGGATCTTTTATCGAATCTATCCATTTTAGAGGCTCGTGATCACTAACCAAAGTAAATTTTCTTCCGTAAAGGTATGGTCGAAAATGTAATATTGCGAAAAGAACTGCTAGACATTCTTTTTCTGTGGTAAAATAATTTTGTTCCGGCTTCGTTAAAGTTCTAAAGTTCTAAAGTTAACCTACCTTAAAAGTCCGCAATACCCACACTTACCCCATGAACCAATTTCGAGCTGGGCGAGGTCTCATTCGAAACAAGAAGATTCAATGCGGAGCGCTCTGCTCACCGTTTGAGTCACAAAACTCTTTTAGTGACCTAAAAATACTTAGAATTTGCAAGTGTATTTTGTCCATTTTTTCTCTACTTTGGACACTCGTATTATTACATATCAACACAATCTCTTTGAACCATGAGCAGAGCGGGCTGCATTGAACCTTCATCTTTCGAATGAAACCTCGTCCAGCCCAAAATTTTCTCATATCAGGACAAAAAACGTCAGCGCGCAAACCCATGTTTCGGGCCAAAATACGTCGGTATACAGAGCGCTGCATTACCCGTGTCTACACCCATAAGTCATTTTAAGGACATTCAGTTAATTTTGAAAATGGTCTAAGTCAATTTAAACTTTACAAACAACATTTTCGTATGAGATTCACACAAAAATTTCATATTCATAATAAGTTTCAATTAATCAAGACTAATAAAATTTTAAATTAAAATGTTGCATAATGCAAAAATATTTTTTAATTTATTCAAATGCAATTCATTAAATATATTGAAACAAGAAATATATATGGCTTACAATTAGACCATTTTCATAACTATGGGCACATATAGCTTCGTAAAATCCGATGTTTCAGTGTACTCCACCGTAACAGCATTTATGATATCCTCTATAAGCCAGGTATATCGAGGAATTTGTATAATTTTTCGCGAACGTATATCGCGATCGTGTCTTGCCGATCGTTTCGCAAATCGATGATATACATCGAACAGGTAGTACACAATACACCACCGCGGTGGATCGTATAAAAAGCATATGAAGTCGACGTAGAAATGGGAGCCCGAACTCGCTGTCTCTTAGTAGTGACGGGTACGACCTTCTGGCCTGCGCGAAGGAGCGCCGTGATCCGGCGTTCACGTATTTTTGCATGCCGCGTGGCATGCGACGCGCCGGACGGCGTGTCGGACCGCGCGCAAGAACGTCCATGTAAAGGGCCCTATTACTGTATGAAAGCAAAAGTAAAGAAAGCGGAAAGGAAGATTTTGACAGAATCAGATGAATAAGCAATGATTGTTTAACTCATGTATATAAAATGTTTAATAATGATCTGTGTTTTTATTTATATTTTTTAGAAATGTTTATTTGTGTTTATATTTGTATTTAAATAAATAAAACTGTTGTGTTACAATTTACCCCGGACTGGGGCACATTGTAAGAAAAGTTCAGATTTGTTTAAGATGAAGCTAGATATCTAAATGTCCAACATTTTGTCACGTACCAACACTTAATGAGTTCACCACATATGTATGTAGTAAGTCCCGCGAATTATTTTTTGACTGAGAAAAACACTTTCGAGAAAAAACTGTGAAAACTTTTTTATTACAATCTGCCCCGGTCTCTCCTACTACTGACTTATCGTCGGTGATAGTGCAAAACCGCGTATGAGCAGCTTGTAAATACCGCGAATCTGTATTTTACCAATTTTACAGGAAGAAGAAAAAACTTAATATTTTAGCCAATTTAAGGGATTTCTTTGATTGAACTTTTTTGGGAGAGTTTTAGCACTCCTTGTAATAAATACTAACATCAATGGCGTGTCTTTAAAAAAAAAGCGAAACAGCGCTTGGCAACCGTGGGCGTGAAATCTCCATTTTTGTACTTTTGCAGTACCGCGGTATTTACCAAACTGCTCATACGCGGGTTTGCCCTATCACCGGCGTTATGTAATTCGACTCCCGAGCCGCTGATCACCGAATTAGGTACCATGTTTTCAACATTTTTGATTCGAATTTCCAAACATTAAAAACTAAAATACAAAGCGTTCACCATTTCGTTACTCTTGATTTCCGTCTTATTTCGTCGCGTAGAAACCCATTTCCTTTTATAATATCTGTTGTCAAATACCCTGTATATGAAGATAATTTGATGTAGTTACAATTAAAATATATTCCTGCATACTTAATTTTAATACAAACTTATTTGTAGTACAAATTTTGGGAAACCTTTGATATTATTAATAAGCTTCATGGTACACTATAACAATTAAAATTGTTATATAACAAATTATTATTAAAAAAATATTTCATATTAACTTTACATTCATGATACTGAATCATAGCATTTTTATTTATTTTGAACAGTATATAAATTTGTTTTTGTTTTGTTTTAATTAGAATTTACAATTGGGATGATTCTGCCTAAAAAGGATAATATGAAGGAAAGCATCTCGAGTATTACATCTGGATTTGATGCAAAAGTAAGTATAGGAAAAAATAATTACAAGCAAACATACGTTTTAAGGGATTACTCCGCCTTGACTGGCCCAAAACGAGTAGTATTTTCAGGAATCTTTTACAGGAAATTTATTTGCTCGATTGAAATGAGTTTTTAATTTGTTTTTTAAATGTCTATGTTTACTTATAACAAAAAAAAGAATGACGATCTTATTCACGTAACGGTGCGTATGACACGCTGGTGACACTGATTCAAAGAGTGATCCAAGAAATCGCCTCCTTTTGCCCCCATGATTTTGGAGCTGAAATTTATGCCAAACAATACCTTATGATAAGACATCAATCACTCGACATTTTCAAGTTGAGGTGACAACTAGTTTCTGAGATATTGAAAGCTGAAGAAGTGAAAATTCGTTAACACGTCAGCCCATACGCTTCAATATACGGACTTTTATGTCAGTCCAATAATTTAAACAATTCTTCACAGGGGTTTTGCAGACTGCTAACAACGAATTTGAACTTAGATTTTCAGAATTCACAACGGCCGATTTAATATGACGGACCGTAGGTATGTTTCAAAATATTCTAATTTTCATAAATCTTTGGTCTAATATTCATAAAGTAAAAAGTTATAAAAAATTCAGAACTAATATTGCGAGAATGTCGCTAATATAAAGTCACTCAGCGGGCGCGGATGTAACGTACCGCTACAAACCGCCCCACATTTTTTCATCTTTTTCTATATTAATTAATACTTTTATTGTTCATTTTATCCTTTATTCTAATTAGTATTAAGAATACTGTAAGCCCTTGCGAGCGACATTCCATGCGACGGGAAAACAGTGAATCTAGTGACGCGCAACGCATGCGCATAGCCGCATATTCAAGCAGTAGACTCAGTGCCGCGAGTGAACCAAAGTCGCATACGCACACCGTACGATAAACCGGACGCCGAATAAGCCGAGCGTAGTTCGCGAGTGGCGCGAACCGGATGCTAATTATAATTGGTGTGCGAGATTCGCACAGCCAGTGATTGGCGGGCTGAGTACACCGGACTAGTATAAATACCGGGCCGCCAGCAGCAGCAAAGCAGACTTGGTTCTGCCACCGAACCTACAAGACTGAGGCCGCTTTAACTAGCCCCTCAGTCTTGCAAGAAGTTTACCTTTAACACTTCCATATCCTTCCGAGGCTGCTTTAGCTAGCTCCTCAACACCTTTCCGAGGCCGCTTTAACTAGCCCCTCACCATACTTCCGAGGCCGCTTTAGCTAGCCCCTCACCCTCCTTCAAGGCCGCTTTAACTAGCCCCTCAACATCCTTCATATGCCATTTTCACTAGCCTTTCTAATGCGATTCTAAAAGCGTGGGCCAGCTAATAGGCACCAGAAGCAACTACAAATCTGAGGGAAGGAATCCTCTCACAATATTAAATCGACCAAGCGTCACTCTCTGTATCACCGACTTAGCGTCGTAACCTAAATCAATTTATATTCATATTTACCGACTGAGCGTCATAACCGAATCCTCTCACGATTCTCAACTTTAACATACTAAATCGACCAAGCGTCACTCTCGGTATCACCGACTTAGCGTCGTAACCTAAAATCTATATTCGTAATTACCGACTTAGGGTCTAAATCTATCCATAAGCAAGTAATACGTTGTTACGTATTTACATTAATTATTTGTAATAACCCATACGACTCGGTGTCGCATTACATGTTTCATTTCGACCTAGCGTCAAACTATTTCTGAATAAATCCATGTTATTATTTGTTAAAGAAGGACTCTCGTATCTTGAAATTCATTTCTTTATCGCACGCCACCCGAACCAATCCTACAAATTCACAGGTAAACCGCTCTACTTGCGAATCTCCTGTAAAGAACGGCAACGTCTCGTTCGAGAACGTTACAGGGGTGTAAGTAAACGTACATATTTCATCAATCAGAATACACAGCTTCCACAAAATTGAAAATAATTATTATTAAAACCATAAATATTACTTTAGTTTCGAAAATTCATTATAAAACTTTTTACTTTATGAATATTACACCAAAATTTTATGAAAATTAGAATATTTTTAGATATACCGTGCGTCATATTAAATCGGTCATTGTGAACTTTAAAAATCTAAGTTCATATTCGTTGTTAACAGTCATTAATACCCCTGGGAATAATTTATTAAATTATTGCGCAGACAAAAGTCCGTACATCGAAGCGTATGGGCTGACGCGTTAACAGATTTTCAACAGTTGAATACAGTAAAGCCTCGTTACGGGTTCGGTTTGGTGTAGGGTAAAAGTGAGAGAGACGCCATAGGAGGAGAGACGCCATACCCTCGCGAGTTCAGTGTGTGGGAAAGAGATATCTATATTTCTCACTGTGTTTAATTACTTATATTTTCACTGCTGCCATCTATAAGTAATTAAACACAGTGAGAAAGTTAGACATCTCTTTCCCACACTCTGAACTTGCGAAGGTATGGCGTCTCTCCTCCTATGGCGCCTCTCCCACTTTTACTATACACGATACGGACTTTTCGCTATCCCCACCACTTGTGTCTCATTCTTGTCCGGCGAAGGCGAGAGCGAGATGGAATGGGAGTGAGCGAAGGCACTGAAAGGGAACGAGGATAGTACGAGACAGACGACACGTTGATATTTTGTCTCGCTTCGTCTTTCAGACGCCTGACACTCTGTCCTATGCGTGCGCAACTGGTGTGCGCGATGGTCGCAGTCGCTTACGGCAAGCACGAGAACCGCTTCGTAAATTCGGAAGCGGTTTCCGTGCTCGCCGTAAGCGCTTGCGACCATCGCGCACGCCCGCACGCACACAAAGCGGTCCATCTCGCTCGCACCTTCGGCCAGAAAGAAGCGAGAAACTCACACTCGGAATTAAGGTTCACGATACGGGCTCAACGCCGGTCCCGACCAGCGAGCGGATAACGAGTCTTTACTGTAATAACGGTAGAAGTTCCGGGCCGCGCAGTTTAAAGCATGTCTTCAACGGCTTTGAACGGCATATGTATTCCAGAATCGATCAAAGGAACATAGATTCCACACCCCGTCCACCTCCATTTTTTCCACGCATGCTTTAATATTTGTGCTAACTATTTTGAGCCATCTTTGGATATACTTCAGAAAGGGATCGATGGCCAATCGAGATGAGGTTTGGGATGACGGGAGGGGAGGGGGTGTAAACCCTAAATCTAAAATCGCAGCTTCGGGTACTTATTAGTGTCCGAAATATTAATAAAAAATTGTTAATTTTTTGGAAGTTTTTTTGGACGTTAGTGCAGACCTCCCTACCCGGGAGCATTTCGTCACGCCATTTCCACTGTTGAAATTTTGTAACCACAGTCTCATTTTTAGCATCGCCAATCTCACATCGGTTCGCCACCATGCTTTACGCGCCCGCGGGCGACCCCCCCCCCCCCCCCATACCAATCTAGTCTCACCTAATACTAATACCCAGGACAAGTTGGAAAGTGAAATGCGTTGTATCGGTATAAGTCAACAGAAATATTATTAAGAGGGGGGACCGTGGGAAAGTGATTAAAAAAATCGGTAAACTGTACCCTTTTATGCACAATTACCTCTATATCTTTTGAATGCATTAATTGCCGAAGCTACAATTTTATATTTGGGGTCTGTTCACACCTCTCGTAATACCCACCAGGTTTCATCTCGCTCGGCCATTGGTTGGAGCTAGACCAGGGCGAGGGGGGGGGGGGGGGGGGGGGCAAATCACGGCAGTGAACCGATGTGAGTCCGGCGATGTCAAAAACGAGACCGTGGTTACAAAATTTCAAAAATAAAAAATAGGGGAACGGAAGATCTCCCGGGCAGGGAGACCTGTACCAACGTCCAAAAAATCTCCCAAAAGATTGACAATTTTTTATTAATATTTCGGAAACTAATATATATCCGAAGGTACAATTTTAGATTTAGGATTCCCACCCCTTCCCCACCCCTCCCCCCAAACCTCATTTCGATTGGCCACCGGTCCCTTTCGGAAGTACAGCCGCCTCTTTTTCTCTACATACCATCACCGGAAACTGTAAGGCCAGATCCTACTTCCTTGGCTTCTGCATTGGCTGTTAGTTTTAATTCTTTTTCCAAATTTTGCTTGAGAAATATTTGGCACACGTCCTTTGACGTTCTGATAATGTAATCAAGGACCTTGTCTTAGAACGAACTATAGAACACTCGCAATAGATCCATGAGTCCACAAAACTTTTTAATACCGCTAAATTAATCCCCTACAACCACTTTTTAAAAACCCATTTTAATACTCTAAAACCAATGCCTGTCAAACACATAATCAGTATAATTCTTCTATTTATTTCGTATGCACGCTTATTTATTAAGCGGCAAGATTCTATGAATTTTAATTCACATTTCACATATGTAACCACAAGGTTGAACCAGAGGCCACGAATTTTGCTGTCGCAAAATTTAATTGCACCATTGATTTGCACCAAAGCATTTCTGCGGCTCACGTCAATGTTTCAGTCATACTGAACGTTAAATGACTACGACTGTTTACACGGCATTAAAAATCTCCATCTCATTGTCAGGTATAAAGGTAATCAGTCACCAAGCATAACATGACTCTGATTTTATGACATTTATAAAGTAATAAATACGAATGGGGCCCATCAGTTCTGAAATTGTCAAGGTGGTGTAACCCCGTAATTTTGATTTCAATATGAAATAAATTGCAAATTGTTTGAAATTATTTATTCTATCTGTACGATTTATTAATATAAAGTATTTGCAATCATTCTTCAGATACAAATGAATTCTACAGCCGTATCATCCAATAAAAAATTAGAAATAGGTACGATTTCTACAACAACAATTAAGCAGCAGCAGAAATTCCAGTGCAGAGCAGAAGAATTTTACAACGTTTTTACGACCGCCGAGGTAATGTTATTCCTTACTTTTTTAAGAATAAAATTTTCCATCAAGTAATGTTCAATAAATACTTTTTAACTTTCTCTTTTCACATTTATCCTGAAAAATAATATTTTTTTAAAGAAAATTTGATGTGTACTTGAGTATGTCATAGTTTGTAAATAAGATAGCATATGTATACAGGGTGTCCCAAAAATGCTGCGTTTCCTTAAAGGGGGTGATTCTGGGGGTGATTGCAAACAACTTTTTCCTTTGCGAAAATGCTCTCCGATGTTTCGTTAACGAGATATTAATAAAAAGCACCGACCAATCACAGCGCGAGTCTGACGGCCGAGTTCCCGCGCTAGCGTGGCTACGAGCCGCGCTGCGACTGCGAACAAGCAACTCGGCATGCATCGAAGAAACTTGCGTAGAATGGCAAATGAAAAAGACGTAACAAATAAAATCGAACATGTTGTCATGGTTTGTTCGTCATTTAAAATGAATAATGAATAAAGGATAAATGGATGAAAATCACGTGTAACGTAAAAAGACGAATACGCAGTTTTTTTTAGAAGATTCGAAAATAATAATTATTTGAAGTGGGAGGATAAGGAATACGTAAATTTCCTTGTGTTAATAACGTAGCCACGAAAAGGTAATGTTACAGGAAATTAACGAAAGGTGATAGGCGTTAGTAACTAAAACTCACCCTTGTTGGAAATTCACCTGCAGCTTGAAAATCTGTGTCACAGGGTCACCGAACCGATCCTGGTCATCGATGGACGTGCTCCGTGCACAGCTGGTCCCAGGTATCCTTACATTCCCACTACCCAAAGTTAAGGGTCGCAATGTCAGGTGCGTCCAGGTCAACGTACCGAATATTCACTTCACTGCACGGCTACTAACACTGATCACTTTATTTATCCTGAAGTATTCTTGGGCCGTGTACATTTCTGCGACGCGATTGCTAGCTGACTGACAGGATTTTTTCCAAGCAACTTCCGCTACCCCCAAGTAGCTTCTCTGGTTCCATTATGAGTTAACTCCCACCAGGGCAAGAGGCTTTAGGTAAAAAGAAGCCAACACATTTTCGGAACACGTGTTTTGCAGAAGTGCAACGAACACTTTCACAAAAGCCCGCGCTCCGTCCTTCTACTGCCAATGTACCCATTGCTTCGAGATAGAAAACAGACACCACGTGTATCGGTTCGAAAGAGTCCGAAGAGAAGAGACAGTCTTCGAGTTACTATAAAGAAGAAAATGCATACCATTCCTGTTTCCCCTTTCCGACACCCTGAGTTCACGACTGCTACGAGGCGGAACCAATTAAGTCATAAATTATCCGAAACTGTAGGAAACCGTTCTCTACCGCCGACTCGCCGGACAATAAACCGCGACCCTGGCGAAATGCTCTGACTGATCAGCCTGATTAATTTTGAAGAACTAGAAATTACAAAGAGGTAGTCCGCTGACTGCGCGTAGTCCCGCCTGCTTCGTCCTACCTTCAAATTAAAGACGGATCCCTTATCTCTCGAGTATAAACACGCGCTCGAATTTCAAAACAAAAGCACGCGTCGACGTATTCCGTGCTAGAGATAGTGGGCCTTGAGGTCCGATTGGTCCCAAACTAACCAATCTGCCCTGCAGCCCTCCCAAACGGCCACTGTCCTGAAGAGGCCCTCTTCACAGCAGTATCTCCTCCCCAAGGTCCACCATCGCTTGCACGGAATACGTCGACGCGTGCTTTTGTTTTGAAATTCGAGCGCGTGCTTAGACACTTAAGATAAGCAAGCGACGTATTCCGTGCGAGCGATGGTGAACCTTGGGGAGGAGATACTGCTGTGAAGAGGGCCTCTTCAGGACAGTGGCCGTTTGGGAGGGCTGCAGGGCAGATTGGTTAGTTTGGGACCAATCGGACCTCAAGGCCCACCATCTCTAGCACGGAATACGTCGACGCGTGCTTTTGTTTTGAAATTCGAGCGCGTGTTTATACTCGAGAGATAAGGGATCCGTCTTTAATTTGAAGGTAGGACGAAGCAGGCGGGACTACGCGCAGTCAGCGGACTACCTCTTTGTAATTTCTAGTTCTTCAAAATTAATCAGGCTGATCAGTCAGAGCATTTCGCCAGGGTCGCGGTTTATTGTCCGGCGAGTCGGCGGTAGAGAACGGTTTCCTACAGTTTCGGATAATTTATGACTTAATTGGTTCCGCCTCGTAGCAGTCGTGAACTCAGGGTGTCGGAAAGGGGAAACAGGAATGGTATGCATTTTCTTCTTTATAGTAACTCGAAGACTGTCTCTTCTCTTCGGACTCTTTCGAACCGATACACGTGGTGTCTGTTTTCTATCTCGAAGCAATGGGTACATTGGCAGTAGAAGGACGGAGCGCGGGCTTTTGTGAAAGTGTTCGTTGCACTTCTGCAAAACACGTGTTCCGAAAATGTGTTGGCTTCTTTTTACCTAAAGCCTCTTGCCCTGGTGGGAGTTAACTCATAATGGAACCAGAGAAGCTACTTGGGGGTAGCGGAAGTTGCTTGGAAAAAATCCTGTCAGTCAGCTAGCAATCGCGTCGCAGAAATGTACACGGCCCAAGAATACTTCAGGATAAATAAAGTGATCAGTGTTAGTAGCCGTGCAGTGAAGTGAATATTCGGTACGTTGACCTGGACGCACCTGACATTGCGACCCTTAACTTTGGGTAGTGGGAATGTAAGGATACCTGGGACCAGCTGTGCACGGAGCACGTCCATCGATGACCAGGATCGGTTCGGTGACCCTGTGACACAGATTTTCAAGCTGCAGGTGAATTTCCAACAAGGGTGAGTTTTAGTTACTAACGCCTATCACCTTTCGTTAATTTCCTGTAACATTACCTTTTCGTGGCTACGTTATTAACACAAGGAAATTTACGTATTCCTTATCCTCCCACTTCAAATAATTATTATTTTCGAATCTTCTAAAAAAAACTGCGTATTCGTCTTTTTACGTTACACGTGATTTTCATCCATTTATCCTTTATTCATTATTCACTTTAAATGACGAACAAACCATGACAACATGTTCGATTTTATTTGTTACGTCTTCTTCATTTGCCATTCTACGCAAGTTTCTTCGATGCATGCCGAGTTGCTTGCTCGTCGCAGTCGCAGCGCGGCTCGTAGCCACGCTACCGCGGGAACTCGGCCGTCAGACTCGCGCTGTGATTGGTCGGTGCTTTTTATTAATATCTCGTTAACGAAACATCGGAGAGCATTTTCGCAAAGGAAAAAGTTGTTTGAAATGACCCCCAGAATCACTCCCTTTAAGGAAACGCAACATTTTTGGGACACCCTGTATGTATAATACTCTTGTAATGAAAAAAAATTGGAAAAAAATTTGTTAGGGAAATCACGTTTTAAGACCTCCTGATCACGTTTTGACTATTTAGAAAAGAGCTTTTTTTTTTTAAATATCTCATGTATTTGTTAACACGATTACGTTTAAACGGCAAAATGGTTTTCAATGAAACTAAATATCCGAATGTTTCAATTTTACGCAAATAGTTTGCGATAGGTAGGTACAAACATAATTTACTAGGTTGCAGATGAAAATAAAAAACATCATGATTTTGCTTAATAAAGTTTAATCTATTAATCATTTGTTTTGATTTAAGAATACTAACGCGTTAACATTCTCTGGAAGTAAACGGTTTCTTAACGATATTAATATGCAATTTGAAACGTATATCGCTATGTCCTAATTAGATGTCGCACAGCGATAAAATCGTTGTCGTCCAACCGACCGATTACAGTCGGTCGTACGACAATGCGACAGTGTCCATATATGGCCGGCTATTTGTAGAGTACTATTTGCAACCAACTTTTGCGGTTAGTTTACAAGATGTCTTTGTCGAAGTTAGAGTTGCTTTTTCTTAGTGAAAATAGTTATGTGAAACATATATTACAACGAACAAATACACGGAACAGAAATCGTCAGTTTATAGACCAGATATATAAAGACAGGATAAATTTCGGCAAATTTCACCACCTTTACTGTCAGCTACGAGAAAACAACAATTTTATAGTTTTCGGCCCATTTGTTCCATAAAATAGGCCGTTTTTGGACTTCAGAAATCAGTAATCCCACGAAATCCATTGATTTTTTGGGACGTCGTGCGTGCGATACGACAAAATAAAAACAAACTGGTTTGAAATTCAAACAAAACGACCGACATATACGAAGTTGCCGCATCGCATGCATCGCCAATTTGAACAAGCCCATAGAAAATCCTTTGGATGACAACGATTTTGTCGCTGTACGACATCTAATTAGGACATAGCGTAAGGCCGAGCCACAATTACGCTTCGACTTAGACCCATTTGACTGGTGGAAGGCTAGGGCAAATAAATACCCGGTGTTTTCCCATGTTGCCAAAAAATATTTAACCATTCCAGCAACCTCGGCAATGTCGGAAAGATGTTTTTCGTGTGCTGGAAGCATTGTAACAAAAAAAGAAACCGTTTACTCCCAGAGAATGTTAACGCGTTAGTATTCTTAAGGCTCGTATAGACTGGGCGATAATCGCCGGCAACTTTGTCGCCAGCGACTCCAGCGGGTCGCCTGGCGACTCGCTGGGATGCATCGGCTTGTCTCCAGCGACTTTTACCGAGCGGCTGGTATCCAGCGACTTGTGTCTGGCGACTCGGCAACTTGTGTCCCCCAGCTTATGACCAAGACCCTTCGGCATCCATTCCAAACTCTATTTAGCAGCCATGGATCCGTCAATAGCTAAAATATCTGATTGCCAGATTTTCAAAGGGCAATTAAGATCGTACCTTCGCAGTCTTTAAGAATTTATAGATTATTCGCTGTGAAAAAAATGCGACTTTTCGTTAATACGCAGGTATCCACGGGAACAGTAAACAGCTGGATCGTTCCCAACGTATTGGAAATACAAAAAATTGTTTATATTCAACTGCATGCTTCGGGGGGGGGGGGGGGGGGGGGATAAAATTATTAGCGCATACGATACTTTTCTTCGATTATTATTTTAACAGATAGGATGGTCAAGTTCGGGTTTTTAAATGGAACTATTTTCTTTTTAGAGATCACTTGATAATAAGTTCCTAAACAAATTCAATAACCTATAATGTGTACACTTCATTTTAACTGATTTTCGAGATATTGCGCTTGCAAATTTACTGATTTCCACTGGAAGAAAACTGCTCGAATAGAAAATACCGGGCGTGGTCGTGTTTGCGCCACGGGTGGCTCGCAGTAGCCACTGCCTCTTGAAACAGATACCTACCAATGGTTTACGCCAGCAGTTGCAGCCTCAAAGGCTGGATAATTATTACCGTCACAAATGCTACGTACATCAGCGGTATCGAGAAGCGTACCGTTTATGACCGTATTGTCCCGTGAGTCAGCGGTTGACAACGCTACCTGCGCGTCCGAATTCAGTTATATTTTACAGCTGGCAATTTAGTATTTTTGAAGCGAAATTTCTTCATTTCTTTACGACTAGGCAATAGCTTGTTCTCGAAGTGTTCGTTGGGAAACATTTGTCTACCAGATGAATGATAATGGGTGGTATACATGGTGACTTCGGACGCGCAGGTAGCGTTGTCAACCGCTGACTCACTAAGTTCAAATTCGTTGTTAGCAGTCAGCAAAACCCATGGAAGTAAATATCTAAATTATCGGAATGACATAAAAGTCCATACATCGAAGCGTATGGGCTGACGCGTTAATGAATTTTCACTTCTTTCACCTCCCATATCTCACAAACTAATTGTTACCTCAATTTGAA
Organism: Andrena minutula; assembly: GCA_929113495.1. Classification (NCBI taxonomy): domain Eukaryota; kingdom Metazoa; phylum Arthropoda; class Insecta; order Hymenoptera; family Andrenidae; genus Andrena; species Andrena minutula. Next base: position 19,625,869 of record OV815993.1, read on the forward strand.
AATTTGTTGTGATTTATGTCTCATCATAAGCTATCATTTGGCACAAAATTCAGTTCGAAAATAAAAAAGACTAAAAAAGGCCTCACTTTCGGGTCACTCTTTATTCGATATGTTTGATATTGTTGCAAAAATAATATGGAAAGAACAATTCAGAATCAAATCTATTTATTATCATTTCTATAACAGTATTTTATTTAAATGTCCCAGTGTTCCTTTTGTAGACGTAGTAAAAGTAATAGTTTGTTGAATCGTTTACCGTCCAATCCATTTCTTTGCTGGAGGTTAAACGATTGAGCAAACTATTACTGTTACTATGCCTACAGAAAGAACCCTGGGACATTTAAATAAAATACTGGTATTGTAATGATAATAAATGGGTATTATTCTAAATTATTCTTTTCGGTTTTTTATTTTATTTCACTACTTATGGCCTGTTAATTAATTCAAAACGCAGAAGTATTCGATGTTAAAGAAAACATCGATGCGTAGTTGCGATGCATTACATCGAGAAAAAAGTTAGTGAAATTGTACAGATTAAGAACAATACGGGGCATGTTGAAGAAAAAAAAGAAGAAATTGATAATTAACTGTAAAGTATTGAAGTACATCGTATAGTACATTTTTAACGTATACATCTACTATATGATGTAGAGTAATTCCGGGTGAGATGGCTCGATCACGCTCCTTTTGCAAATATATTTTTGTCCTTTATAAAACCACTAAATTTACGGTGTGCTGATTTTTTAAAAAAGTGGGCCATCTCTCCCCGACTTACCCTATATATATATATGTGTGGTGTGTTGCCACAGAGTCGGCGATGTTTCCCATTCGGAACGGGAAACAGAATACAGGCACTAGACACTCGGGCGATGTTGCTCACCGACCACTTGAATACAGTTTTTCGGGAACATGTGGCCAACAGTCGTTTCTAGAAGGCCGTTTAAGGCAAGGGTCGAGTTGCTGTATCCCACAGCGATTGTTGCAAGTCGCCGGCAACTTGTATCCGGCGACTTTCCCAGGTATATTCGTATCTCTTAACCTTTGAAGGACGAGTCGTCAGACACAACTTGTCGGACACAAGTCGCCGAATAAAAGTCGCCGGAGACAAGTCGCTGGAGACAAGTCGGTTATCCCACCGACTCGCCAGCGACTCCGGCGACAAAGTCGCCGGCGATTATCGCCCAGTCTATACGAGCCTTTACACCAAAACAAAAGATTAATAGATTAAACTTTATTAAACAAAATCATGATGTTTTTTATTTTCATCTGCAACCTAGTAAATTATGTTTGTACCTACCTATCGCAGATTATTTGCGTAAAATTTAAACATTCGGATATTTAGTTAAAAAGTTAAATATGGATATCTTAATACACGTGAAACCGTATATTTCGATACACGTGTATCCGTGAATTTCGGTACACGGGTACACGGGTACACGGATACTACGATCCGTGAATTTCGATACACGTGTCCACGTGTATTTCAATACCCGTGTATCCGTGTATTAAGAAGTACACGGATTAGAACACGGATATTTTTACGACACGTGTACGCGTGTACACGTGTATCTTCAATACACGTTCTACGCCGGGATGTCTAGTACATAGGCGTTAATAAAAGCACATGTGAATCTTCAAAATATCAGATATAACCAGAATAGTTTCAATCCCGGTTTTTGTGCGTTGAATAATTATGGAAAGATTGCATTGCTGAATTATGAACGGTAATGAAAAATGCAAGGTGTGATTCCCGGTCTTGAATCCTTTGACTTTTTCGGTACGTGTTCAGTTGCCATTTATTACAATTTATTTTGTAAATATCGTTTCAATAGTAATAAATGTTCAAAGTAACAGTAATAGTAATTATTGTCCTGCACAATTACAAATGCAATTACAATTACGACATAATTGTAGCGCACAATTACAATTACAATGTAATGGTCCTGCACAATTACAATTACAATGTAATTGTCCTGTACAATTACAATTACAATGTAATTGTTCTGCACAATTACAATTACAATTACATTGTAATTGTCCTGCACAATTACAATTACAATTACATTGTAATTGTCCTGCACAATTAAAATTACAATGTAATTGTCCTGTACAATTACAATTACAATGTAATTGTCCTGCACAATTACAATTACAATGTAATTGTTCTGCACAATTACAATTACAATTACATTGTAATTGTCCTGCACAATTACAATTACAATGTAATTGTTCTGGGACTTCCATTTCCGGTCTGTAAGGAGCGTGACGTGTGAGTGAGCCGAGCGTGAGATAGAAGTGAGATAAGGTGCTAGTAGGGCGGGTAGGGAGTGAAAAGTGGGTGTAGAGGAAGAAGAGGGAGCGGGGAGTGAAGGGAGAGATAGGGCGAGGAAAAGGGAAGTGAGAGAGAAGAGGAAAACAGAGTGGAAGCACGCGAGTGTTGAGGTTAGGGTAAGGAGGGAAGGATAGAGCGGGATAGGAAAAGGCGGGAAAGTGGAGAAAGAGGGAAGAGAGAGACACCGGGCGGTGAAGAAAGGAAATAAGGATATAGCGGAGACAGTAGATAAAGTAGGGAGTGAGAGAAGAGGTAATAGGCGGAAGGTAAAGAAGATAGGATGGAAGGGAAAGAGGGAGAAAAGAGAGAGGTAAAAGGGAAAGAAAGGGTAGAAACAGAGAGGAAGGTTGATGAAAAGGAAGAAGAGGCGAAAAAGAGAGGTAGGAAAACGAATGCAGAGAGACTGGCAAGGGAAAGGAGCATGAGTGGAGGAAGCGCAGGGGAAATTACGGAACTGTGGAAGAGAAAGAGAGAGAAAGAGGAACAGAGTCATGGGGAAGAGAGAGAAACAGAAGTGTTCCAAAAGAGTAGGAAGGTAGGAAGATCGCCAGAGGGAAATGGAGAGGGGGGAGGTATAGAGAGGCTAATAATGGAAATGAGGGCAGAGATGAGAAATGGTCTGAAGGAGGTGAAGGAACAAGGGAGAGAGGCGAGGGAAGATATGGCGATACTGAGAGAGAAAATGGAAGATTGGGAGGAGAAGTGGAGAACAGAGAAGAAAGAGTTGGGAAATAGAATAGAAAAGGTGGTAAAAAGACTAGAGGAGGTAGAGAGAGAGGAGGAAAAGATTAAGGAAATGGAGAAGGGGCTGAAGAATCTAGAATTGAGGAGAAAAAAAGAGGAGGGAGTAGGAGAAGGAAGGGGAGGAGAAGGGACGGGGAAAGACGCAGGTCGGGAAGATTGGGAAACAAGGGTAAAGGGGATGGAAAGAAAACTTGAAAGGAAAGAGAGAGAAGAGAGAAGGAAGAACATTATAATCAAAGGGGTAAGCAGGGAGGGAACGGCGATGAGGAAGGCAAAGGAAGTGCTAGACGTTCTAGGGATACAAGGGAGAATAGAGGGAGTGAGGGAGCTCAGAGGAAGAGGGCAAGGGTGGGAGGAAGCGATGCTGGAGGTGAGATTGGAGAGCATGGAAGTGAAGAGGGAAATAATGAAGAACAAAGGAAAACTAAAAGGGAGAAAGGAAAGGATAGGAGACGACCTGACATGGAAAGAAAGAAAGATGCAGTGGCTGCTAAGGGAGATAGGAGAGGAGGAGGAAAGTAAAGGGAATAGAGTGAGAGTAAAGTACGGGAAGATAGAGATAGAGGGGAAAACGTGGTACTGGGATGAGCAGGGGGAGGTACTAAGAGATTGGAGAGGGAAGGAGAGGGGAAGGGCAGAAGGGGGAACAAAAGATGGGCGCGAAGGAGAAAGGGGCAGGGAAGAGGGGGGAAAGACAGAAGGGAGGCAGGGAGCTGAAGGGTCAAAAAACTAAGGGGGGAGGGAGAGAAAAGGGGAGCGTTAGAACGACCGGAAGAAACGAAAAGCTGGAGAATAGCATTCTGGAATGTCGCAGGGGTAACAAACAAGGAGGAGGAATTTTGGAAGGCGATAGGGGAATGGGAAGTAATAGTGCTTTTGGAGACATGGATAGAAGAGAAGGGATGGAGCAGGATTAAACACAGGCTGCCGACGGGATACAGGTGGAAGACGCAGTGGGCCAAGAGAAGGAATAAGAAGGGGAGAGCGATGGGGGCATAGTGATAGGGGTGAGGGAAGAGATGGAAGTAGGTCAGGGACGAGATCAGGGAGAAGAAGAGGGAATTTTGGTGGAAAGAATAAAGGCGGGGGAGGAGGAATGGACGGTGGTGGCGGTATATGTGAACGGGGACATGGAGAGGAAGCTAGAAAGGATCAGAGGATGGATGGAGGGACAGAAAGAGGGAGAGAGGACGATAATAGGAGGGGACTTCAACGCGAGGACAGGAATGCTGGGCGGAAGGATAGAGGGAGGTGAGGAAGAGCAGGAGGGAGGGGGAAGAAGGTCGAAAGATAGGAAGATAAATAGGGATGGAAGAAGCTTAATAAAACTAATGGAAGAGACGGGGTGGGAAATCTTGAACGGGAACATAGAAGGGGACGAAGAGGGGGAGTATACTTACACGGGGGGAAGAGGGACAACGGTGATCGACTACGTGTTAGGGGATGAGGGGACGAGAAGGGGGGGGGGTGGAAAGGATGGAGATAGGGGACAGAGTGGAGTCAGATCACCACCCGATGGTGGTGACGATGAGGGAGGGAGGAGTGGGGGAGAGGAGAGGAAACAGGAGGGAGAAAAAGGTAGGGGCAGGGCGGTGGTCGGCAAGGATGAAAGAGGAGTATAGGAGGGGGATGGAAGGAGTGAGCATAGAAGGGGAAGGGATACAGGAGGCGGTGAGTAAGATGGTAGAAAAGATTAAGGAGGTGATGAGGAAAGGGGAGGAGACGGGGGAAAAGGAGACGAGGCGGAAAGAGGGGTGGTGGGACGGAGAAACCACGGAAACGAAGAGGCAGGTGAGAAGAGAGCTAAGGAGTTGGAGAAGGGGGGAGGGAACGAGGGAAGAGTACAAAAGGAAAAGGAGAGAGTACAAAGAACTGTGCGAGAGGAAAAAAGGGGAAGAGAGGGAGAGGCTGATAAGGGAGGTGGCGGAAGCGAAAACAGAGACCAAAGTATGGGAGATAGTGAACAGGGGGAGGAAAAGAAGGAAGCGGGTGGAAGAAATGATAAAGAAAGAGGAATGGAAGGAATATTTTATGGGGTTGCTAGGGGGAGTGGAAAACAGAGTAAGGATGGGAGGGGAGGGAAATAGGAGAAAGGGAGAGGAAGAAGGAATAAGCAAAGAGGAAATAAGAAAGGTGTTGGGGAGACTGAAGGAGGGAAAGGCGATGGGAGGGGACGAGATACCAAACGAGGCCTGGAAATTTGGCGGAGAGAAGGGGGTAGAGGCAGCATGGGAGATCTGCAGGAGGGTATGGGAGGGAGAAGGATGGCCGCAGGAGTGGAAGGAGGGGTTAATAGCACCACTGATGAAGAAGGGAAGGGGGACAGGGGTACAGGACTACAGGGGAGTAACACTCATGCCGACACTGTACAAGGTGTATACAGCGGTGCTGAGAGAGAGACTGGAGCAGGAGGTGGAAGGCAAGGGGATGATCCCGGAAAACCAGGCAGGGTTCAGGAGAGGGAGAGGGACAGTGGACCAAATCTATGTGCTAAACCACATGATAGGGAAGCAGTCCAGAAGGGGAAAGGGTAAACTTGTAGCGCTGTTTGTGGACCTGAAGGCTGCTTTCGACACGGTAGACAGGAGGAAATTATGGGAGGCAATGGAGAAGAGAGGGGTAAGGGAGGGGCTGAGGGAGAGGGTTAAGGAAATATATAGGGAGACAACCAGCAAAGTAAAGGTGGGAGGGGAGATAGGGGAAGAATTCTGGACATCGAAAGGTCTAAGGCAAGGGTGCCCGCTAAGCCCCATCCTATTTAACCTGCTGATAGCGGATGTGGAGGAGGAGCTAGGGAAAGGAAATTGGGGAGGGGTGAGAATAGGAGGCAGGAGGATATGCTCCCTGGCATATGCGGACGACCTGGTGTTGCTGGCGGGAAAAGAAGAAGAGATGGAGAGTATGATTAGGCGGTTAGAAAGGTACCTGGAGGGAAAAAACTTAGAGGTTAACGTGGGGAAGACAAAGGTGGTAAGATTTAGAAAAGGGGGAGGGAGGGACAGAAAGGTGGATTGGAAGTGGAAAGGAAAGGAGATTGAGGAGGTAAAGGAGTTTAAGTACTTGGGGTATGTGTTTAAGAAAAACGGGGGACAGGAGGCGCACATACAGGACAGGGTAAAAAAGGCAGGGGTAGTAATGAGACAGGTCTGGGGAATCGGGAAAAGGAAGTTTGGAAAGGATTGGGGAAAGAGGATGTGGCTGTTTGATGCGCTGGTGTGGACAGTATTGGGGTATGGGGCGGAGGTATGGGGATGGAAGGAAAGGGAGGAGGTAGAGAGGGTACAGGAAAGGTACATAAGGTGGTCGCTGGGGGTAGACTGGAGGACGCCAGGATATATGGTGAGGGAAGAGACGAAGAGGGAAAAACTGAGGATGTGGGCGGGGGGAAGGGCGTGGAGGTACGAGGTGAGGCTGAGCAGGGGAGAGGGAGGGGAGTTGGCCAGACTATGCCTGAAAGAGGTAAAGGAGAGGGAGAGGGAGGAGGGGAGGGAGCTGTCAAGGTGGGAAATAGAGAGAAAGGAGTTTAGGTTGGAGAGAGGAGGAAGTGAAGGAAATGAAAGGGAAAGGGAAAGAGGGGGGTACGAAGAGATGGAGAAGGAAGACAGTAGGAGACAGGCAGAGGAGAGAAGGGAAAAAATAAGGGAGTTCAAGTACAATAGGTGGTATAGGGAGATAGTGGCAAGGGGGATACCGAAGTACCTGGCAGCCGGATGGAGTGAAGAGAGGTACAGGAGGGTAGCGAGGTTTAGGCTGGGGAACGAAATGAGGGGGGGGGGGAGATACTGGGAGAAGGAAGAGGAGAGGAGATGCAGGATATGTAGGGGGGAAGAGGAGACGTGGGAACACGTGTTGGAGAGATGTGCAAGGGAAGAGGAAGGAGGGGAGAGAGGAATAGGGGAAAGGATGAAGGAAATTTTGGACGAAGGAGGTAAGGGAGAGGAATGGATGAAGAGGATAGAGGAAATGAGAGGGGAGGGGGAGGGAGGAACCGGGGAGAAAGGGGAGGGAAGGAGGGAGGGAGAAAGGAACTGGTGAATGAAAGGAGGAATGGAGTGAAAGAGAGGAAATGGAAGTCGAAGGCGGAGGAAAAGGGAGGAGGCGAGAACTGAAAAGGCGTAGAGCTAAGAGGCGAATGAGACTGGCGTGGGATAGATGGGAAAGGAGTAGGCGCGGGGTGGGAGGGGGGAAAGCGACAGGCGAGAGTGCGAAGAGGGAGAGCGAGGAGAATGCGAGCGAGGCGAGCGTGGGCGAGGCGAGCGAGAGGAAAGTAGAGGAATAAGATAGAGGATAAGATAAAAATAGGATAAGTTTAGGGTAAGGAAAATGTAAAGGAGATTTGTAACCCTAAGGGGAAACAATAAAGCACACATACATACATACATACATACATGTAATTGTTCTGCACAATTACAATTACAATTACATTGTAATTGTCCTGCACAATTACAATTACAATTACAATGTAATTGTCCTGCACAATTACATTTACAATTACAATGTAATTGTCCTGCACAATTACAATTACAATTACTATGTAATTATCCTGCACAATTACAATTACAATCACATCGTGGTCAACTAAATTAACGATTACAGGAAGTAATATGGGTAATTATTTAATTTAGCGTAACTTTTTCGTAAATATCTCGGAAACTAAGGCCGAGCGGGGGTAACATGTATATGAAAAAGTTGTGCAGAATCGTGTCCCTGACAACATATCCAAATTTCATCAGAATCGGTGAGGAATCGCTAAAGTAAATAATTACCGTAATATGTAATTGAATTATGCAATTATATTTTAATCGTAATTTGTAATTTGTAATGTTTAAACAAGAGAGATATAACATTGATCGCAGTTTGTGGATAAAATAACTAGTTGTGATTACTAGTAGGTAATGCTTTTTGTTGCAGATGGTTCAAGCATTTACAAAAGGGCCAGTCATACTCGAACCAACGACGGGAGGAAAATTCGAGTTGTTTGGTGGTAATATACATGGCGAGTTCATTGAAATTACGCCCACAAAGATCGTCCAAAGATGGCGCTGTAAACAGTGGCCCCTCGATCATTTTAGTGATGTCACCATTGAAATCACAGAGAGAAATGATCATACTGAAGTTAATTTGATTCAAATAGGGGTACCAGTAAGGTAAGAAAACATGCAGGACTTATCTACTCTTTATATACCATTGACTGATGTACAGTAGTCCAGAACACATACAAATGCATGGCGGAGAAGGCCTCTCTTCGAACTTTGATGGCATGTTTCGAGATGATCCCATCTGATTTCGAAGTTAAAAATGGTATCAATCGATTCGTCTTGGCGAGATCTTCTCAATGGCATAGAGAAATTGCAACATGTTTCAACAATATATTGAAAATCAAGAACAATATAATTATGTACAAGGCGTCGCACAATGGGTCAATACGGGTCGAAACGCGGCACAAAACAGTTTCTGATTGAAATCGTATATTTATCGTTAATTTTTTTATTTCATTCAGTTAGGGCGTATATTTGTTGTCCTATTGATACAGAAAAATTAATGAAATTTGTTTATTTAAGGGGGCATAGTACTTTTTTGGCCTGAAAATTGAGCAGTCTTTATGATTTATTTTCTATCTGAAACTGAAAAGCTAGAAAGATGGGGTTTGTTGCAAATGAAAGATAATTGTTTGAAAGTATTAAAAGAATTTTTATTTAAAAAAGGCACCCTGCCTGCCTTCGCTATAATCGCTGGAAGTTGGTCCCCTGCGGTGCCATAAATTCCGCCTTCTATGCTTATCTTCTATACTACCTTTGCAAAGATTCGCGCCTAGACCGTTGAACTGGCAAGTCGTGTTGATTTGGCAAGAAGTGTTTACGCGTAGTGATTAAGTGATTTAGTAAGAGTGTGTACTGTGTACGTAAGATCGTTGTCCCCAACGTCCAGGAGGGCTTGGGTAATCTTGCCTTTTGGCAAGAAAACCTACTCAAATGGACCAAATAACAGATACGCAAGAAAATCTTTGCATCAAAATTACTAAACATGGAAACAAATTTACAGTAAATAATTCACCTCAAGCAAATGAAAACTCCCAAAAAGATAAGGATACTGAGAAAATGGAAATTGGTAAACTGCTAACCACTGAAAAGCGACCTTCTGCAAATAAAAAGCGTAAAATTAGTCTTCAAGATATTCTCAACCCAGTTAACACAAACACACAAGAGGACAAATGGTTGTCGGAAATTCCACTTGAAAACTCGTTCAGCATACTGCCAGAAGTTATTGATGAACCCTCGGAAGATACCACAAAAAACACTGTTCAGATAAAGCCTCCACCAATACACATTGACGCTCAAATTATTGAACCTCTATCTATCCTTTTGAAAGAAACAGCTGACAACAATTACACGCTAAAACATCTAGCAAATAATCACGTCAAAGTTCAAGCCAATTCCACTGAGGTATACAGTAAAATAGTTCTAGCATTGAAGGAAAAAACTGCTAACTTTTATACGTATCAACTAAAGAAGGACAGAAGCTACAAAGTTGTGTTAAGAGGCATGCATCCTAAAACTAATGTGGACGGAATCATTAATGAACTAAAAGAGCACAAACATCAGGTAAGGCAGATTAATAACATTGTAAAATACGATACCAAAACACCGTTACCACTTTTCCTTATCGAATTAGAGCCCAACGATAACAATAAGGAAATATTTAAAATTAATAGACTGGCTAACACCATAATCTCCTTCGAACCTCCAAAGTCAAAAAGGGATATTCCGCAGTGTATACGCTGTCAAGCCTTTGGCCACACCAAAAACTACTGCAACAGAACTCCTGCATGTGTAAAATGTGCAGGTAAACACCTTACATTGAACTGTCCTTTTCAAGGCAAAATAGACAATGTCAAGTGTTATAACTGTCAAGGAAATCACCCCGCCAGCTATAAAGGCTGTACGATAAGGAAACAACTCCAACAAAAACTCTACCCCGCAATCAGGCGTAAAGCAGGCACAAACAACTCTAACACACTGTCACAAATCTACACCTCGGGTTACAATAATAATGCCAACTCTCAAGAAACTAGTAATCCTAAAAAAACTTATGCTCAAGCAATCCTTATGCAAACACCAGAAGTATCAGCATCTTCTGCAAATGGAAGAAATGAATCAGATAACGAGATGACCGAAATTAAAACCTTGATACTGCAATCAGTCAAAAACACAGAAATGATAACTAATATGCTACTCGAACAGACAAAACTGCTGCAACAACAATCACACTAATTAGGTACGATGATTCAACTACTAACTAACGTGATTTTAAAGATCAAATAATTAATGGCTGCCGACTTAAAAATAGTAATTTGGAATGCAAACGGATTACCACAAAGGATCATAGAATTAAAGGTCTTTTTACAAACAAACAAAATTGATATTATGCTCATATCAGAAACACATCTCACAGTTAAGAATTACATAAATATCCCGTACTATAAAGTATACGATACCAAACACCCATCGGGCAAAGCCCACGGTGGCTCTGCAGTGATCATCAAGGATGACATCAAACATCACCTTTACAATAACATTAATCACGCATATTTACAAGCTACTACGGTAACCATTGAATCCACTTACGGTTCAATCAACTTATCGGCAGTATATACTCCTCCTAAGCACAGGCTAACTGTGCAACACTACTCTGACTACTTCAACTCCTTAGGTAACAAGTTTTTGGCTGGAGGAGACTACAATGCAAAGCATATTCTATGGGGCTCAAAGACTAACTCGCCTAGAGGTAACATCCTTGAACAAACCATCCGTAAATTATCCCTAAACGTTTTATCTACAGGTGAACCCACGTACTGGCCAGCTGCGTACGATAAATCTCCCGACTTAATTGACTTTGCAATTGTTAAAGGTTTAAATGTAACCCACTTCAAAGTTGAATCCAGCTTAGATCTCAGCTCGGACCACTCTCCAATCTTACTTACCTATTTACATAAGCCTACACTCATAGTAAAAACACTATCTCTATGTAATAACACTACTGACTGGTCGCTTTTCAAGAACTTTCTGGAAGAAAACATAAACTGTAACATACCACTGCACAACTCTGAACAAATTGAATCGGCTGTAACCAAATTTACTAATACAATTCAGGAGGCGGGACGGTATGCCACCAAACAGGCTAGTAGTAAAAAACTAATAAACTCTTACCCTAAACATATTCTTCAGAAAATTAAACTTAAGCGTAAACTAAAGTACATCTGGCAAAGGCAAAAGAACCCAACGAACAAGAAAAGACTAAACTCAATTACTAAGGAAGTCAAACGACAAATACAGAATTATTGTAACGAAGAATTTGAATTGTACATCTCTAGCCTCTCACCTTACGAGGATACCAACTACTCGTTGTGGAAAGCCACCAAAAGGCTGAAAAGACCTATTACTTTCCTACCTGCACTAAGGAAAGCCGATGGTTCCTGGGCGAGAAATACTCTAGAGAAAGCTGCCACGTTTGCGGAGCATCTATACCACACGTTTCAACCCAATGAACGAAATAACTCCATCGGTAACACAGACGTGGCCCTACTCAACGTAACTGTTACAGAAAACTCCCTGAATATTGAAAGAACTACAATAAAAGAGGTAAAGAGACTCATCTCTGAAATCAAAATTAATAAGACTCCGGGATTTGACTTAATCAATGGTAAAATAATTAAGGAACTCCCCCCTAAAGCGATTAGAATGCTAACCATCATATACAATGCCATATTAAGACTTAAGTACTTTCCTACTTGCTGGAAAGTAGCTCAAATACTCATGCTACCTAAACCTAAGAAAGACGTACACTTGGCATCATCCTATAGACCAATTTCACTACTTCCTATTATGTCCAAGCTATTAGAAAAGGTAATCCTAATTAGAATGAAGGAAATAATCAGACAAGAAGATCTAATTCCATCGCACCAATTTGGGTTCAGGAGCAAACACGCTACGATTGAACAAGTCCATAGACTAGTAAATAAGATCACCGATGCTCTGGAGCGCAAACAATATTGCACTGCCGTATTCTTGGATATAGAAAAAGCGTTTGACAAAGTGTGGCATGAAGGAATTCTTCACAAAGTCAAACGAAGCTTTCCCACTGCTCTCTACCAACTCATTATGTCATATCTTGAAGATAGAACATTTTTCGTCAAAATTCAGGACACTACCTCAGACATATACACTATTAATGCTGGAGTTCCACAAGGCAGTGTTCTAGGACCCTTATTATACACTCTCTACACAGCTGATATTCCTACTACTTCAGAAACTACATTGTTAACATTTGCAGACGATACAGCTATATTAGCCATTCATGAAGATCCCAAGACGGCGTCACATATTTTGCAACAGCACATTCGATCTCTCGAACTCTGGCTAAATCTATGGAAAATAAAAATAAACACTGATAAATATAAACACATTACTTTTACGCTAAGGAAGGGTGCTATACCTAATATTATATTCAACAACAACATTGTACCGCAAACCAAACTTGTTAGATACTTAGGGTTACATCTTGATTCCAAATTAACATGGAAACAACACATATGCAAAAAACTGGCACAAATTAGAATCAAGAGGAAAGAAATGTACTGGCTAACCAGCAGATACTCTAAGTTAAGTTTAGAAAATAAACTGTTAATATATAAAACAATTATAAAACCAATCTGGACGTACGGAATACAAGTATGGGGCATGGCAGCGAAAAGCCATATTGCAAAAATGGAAGCTTTACAATCAATTATACTCCGAACAATAGTGAATGCACCATGGTATGTTCGCAATGATGAAATCCGTAAGGATCTCAAGATAAACTTAGTCTCGGACGAAATAACGCGACTATGCGGCCGCTACAAATCAAGATTGGAAAACCATCCCAACGCACTAGCCAGGGACCTCTACTCATCCGTTCATCCTCGTAGACTCCGGAGGAAGCACCCTTTGGATCTGCTTCCCTCCCCGTAAACCAGGCTACCTGATTCTATTCGACGCCCTCACTACAAGAGTTATAGCAACAAGGATAATAACGTACAACATCTGTACTCAATAATGACGCTTCTCAATGGAAAAAGCGTCTGCGCGATATACCCACTCACAATGTTATAACAATTTACCGAATGTCCTTATTGGACAAATTGTAAAGGGTCTATGGAAATTAAAAAAAAAAAAAAAAAAAAAAAAAAAAACTTTGCAAATGCAAACTGCTTCGTATTCTGACAGTTGCTACACCCAGCGGCCAGGTATTTTTGTGCTTCGTATAGTTACAATAATGAAAACATGAAAATTCTGATGATGCGTTCGCAATGTGTTACTTGTTGCAACCAGTAGGCACTGCAATTACGTTCGAGACGCTTCAATTCGAAACGGTCCAGTCAAAAAGAATTTTGCAAGAGCGTCATAAATCAACAAAGAAAAATTCTCCTACATACTACTATAATGGAACAATTAAAAACACTATTTCCTTTTGCCATATTATGTTTATGACCATGTATCTGAAAGAAAACGGAGCAATGGTTGCGACTGATCCTTCCGATTTACAACACGATTTACCAGCTTCACCCTGAGGACTTCTCCACTGGCTATGTACGAATTGCCGACAATATCATGCACACTGTACATAGGAAAAAGTTCCGCATCTTTCACATGTAAAAATATTTTATTTACTTTGAATTTCAATGGCAGAAAGGCATTTTTGTAAAAAAGAAGGCGTCATAGGTACCTTCTCGCCCCTCTAACTACCCCAGTAGCAGCTAGTAGCAGCCAAGTTTTTTCTCTACGATAAAGGTAAGGCTTCACCCTTTCCAATGTGACCAGTAAGAACACTGAACTCCACTGAACTCCCGTTCAAAATAAACAATGAAAATTGAAAAATTCAGTAAGGTATAATTCCAAAAATATTAGAGATATCAAAATCAAATTTGGCACACTTCAAATACATGCCTCAACACTTAATCCCACCAAAAATTAGTTGAATTAAGCACACAACAAAACTATAAATAAAAATACAAGTTCTGAAGAATTTCATGGTTGTCCTTTTCAAAACCGTGCAGTCGCGTTAAAAATTAATGAATGTGAAAAACAATTATGCTACATTATTACCCAAATACACAATCAACTACCTGTAAAAAATAATTGCAATTTGGCAATATTTTTGGAAAAGGACTTAGTGCCGCGTTTCGACCCGAAATGACCCACCCTGCGTCGTATTGTAGTTATAAATGTTGCAAAATTTGGATAAAAACAGCTTGAAGCACAACAGTCTGCCGATAACCGTCGCGCGTAGTACAAGTCAGTATATTTGTGTACAGATTTGTTATAAAAAAATAATGACGTATGAATACGCACGGACATGAATCATATCGCGTAGAAGCTAAGGTAAAATTCTACATACGACCGCTGCCCCCCGATGTAGTGAAACTTTAAACAAATCGAAGATGGATTGCTGTATTATATTATATTGGATGTCACAAACTTGTAGAGCGATCCGGAACATGCAATATTCTGATGCAAAAAGACATCGGAAAGTCCTTTATCGTTTTAGGATCCGACGCTTCGTTCTTGAGATAATAACAGTTAAATATTAGCTGCGGGCGCAATTTGAGTCGAAACAGCATGCGTAGATACAAACCCAGACACACAGTAGAACCGATCGCACTACTTCAAACCATGAAAGTGGATTAACGCGGTCAGCTCTTCTGTTTGACTGTGCGTGCGTGTACGCGTGTGTGTGAGGTGGGAGCGGGGGCTGCATCAATGCGTGCTTCCTACGTGTGCGTACTCGCGGATGATGTCGCACGCTCAGCTTACTCAACTTTAAACTGCGCGGTTCGGAAGTTCTACCGCTAATATTCAACTGTTAATATCTTGTTACGAGCCGGGGCTGCGGCAATGCGAGAGGCCGGCGAGAGGGGTATTTCCCCAGGAATACGGATATGAATTTGTTAGTTAGGTGCGCGGACGAACCTGATGCGAAATCAGGGAGCCGCTAGGATTATTGACGGCGAGGACGAACCTGATGCGAAATCAGGGAGCCTCTAGGAATGGAGTCAGACACGGACGAACCTGATGCGAAATCAAGGAGCCGTAGGAGGGTGAAACGTCGTGAACGAACCCGATGCGAAATCGGGGAGTCACTAGGATAAAGTTCACAGACGAACCTGGTGCGAAACCAGGGAGCTGCTAGGAGGTTGGATTATTCACAGACGAACCTGATGCGAAATCAGGGAGCTGTTCGGAAGTAGGTAGATTTACAGACGAACCTGATGCGAAATCAGGGAGCTGTAGGATACGGACGAACCTGATGCGAAATCAGGGAGCCGTAGGAAGGGTTAGGTTTCGTGGACGAACCTGATGCGAAATCAGGGAGCCACTGGGTTGGTGAAGATGACTTGTTTTGGTAAAGAGGTGCGAACGAACCCAATGCTAAATCGGGGAGTCGCGGGAAATGTTAGTAATGCCTCGTAACTCTTAATTTGATACAACTCGAGCGGTAAAGTTGTATCCGTGGGTGAGTGCTACTAATATTATAAGGATCGCTGGGTAAAAGATAGGTTTAACGAAATCGACTCGATTTAGACGTGAACACCATAAGTATATTGAATAAACAATTAATACAAATGTAAGTGTCGCGATTAGTTATTAATTAAAATGTGTATATGTTACCACTAATTGCACGGTGTTGACGCACTGGCGATGCGGGGCGTACGAGTGGATATTTCAAAGTTCCAAATAGAATATAAACCGAACTCGCGGATTCTACAAGATTAACTTTGATTCCGACAGAGACTTTAGCCTGATCGAAATGAATCTAACCAACTCTGTACGAGCGTGACACGACGTGACGTTACGCGTGACTCTATAGCTTTTAACCACCGAGGGTAGAAACCGAAGGGTTTATATAGTCCCAAAAATGAGTGGGGATGCGTTATGATTTTCCATATAAGGAAAATCCTTCGGGGTCGTCGTCGTGTCACTCTCGTTCTCACGGTCGCGATGCAGCTGGTAGAGATCTTGACCTCCATTAGTGGGGTTGATAAGCGGAAGGCTTTTAGGGCGTTTTCCCTTCGCAGACGCGAGCTCGAAAGACGGTTGAGAGCGACGTATGGGAAAATTCCACATACGTAACATCTCCCCCCTAAGACAAAACGTCGCGATTCTCGTGATGCTTTTCAGAAGAAGGAAAAACGCCCCACAAATCCTTTCATAAGTAGATGTGTGAAAGAAAATTGTCGGGTGTAGTGTAATGTAATGTAGTGTACTTATCGCTAGGTGTTGCGGGGTGTACGAATTTTATTTATCGCTGGGCACTACGTAGCCGATCTGCAGCCAGTCCTCGATGAAGTCCAGTGATGGTTGTCCGGGTAGCCGGTCGAGCATCATCGTGGCTGTGATGCCATCTGTTGTGTTCCCCATCAGCATCTTCGTACAGGTTGTTGTTTGTAGAGGCGGCCATTGGAAGGGTAGAGTGCCCCTCAGGTAGACTCTCACTGCTTGCCAGGGTATGTCTCGGTTGCAAGGTGATAATGACCATATTTGGGCATACGGTAGGCTTACCGTTGTGCCGAGGACGGAAAATAATTTAGATTATCTGAGGCTATATTCCGAATATTAGTTATGTGTGTTATTAATTCTACTAAGTAGTCTCCAAATGACTTTAATTTTTCGCCACTTGGAAAAGAGCTTGGTTCTCGAGCTGGCTTTCCGAAGATTAATTCGTATGGAGTGAAATTTGTAGCTTCATGAACGGATGTGTTGTAAGAGAACATTGCGAATGGTATCAATAAATCCCAATCTTCATAATTATCCATGTAATGCTTGAGATATTCGGTGAGGACGATGTGACTTCGTTCCAGAGATCCATTGGTTTGTGGTCTATATCCCGAGGTTGTGATTTGTTTGATTTTAAATATTTCAGATAGATTGGTCATAAGTGTTCCGATGAAGCTAGTGCCCTTGTCTGTTAATATTGCGCGAGGTGTACCGTAAACTGCTATGAAATGTCTAGCGAAAGCATCTGCAATTGTAGCAGCTCGAATGTTGGGTATTGCTACGGCTACGCAATATTTCGTTAGATTGTCTTGAATGGTGAGAATATGTTTGTTTCCACTGGGTGTAATTGGTAAAGGTCCCACTGTATCTAAGGAAATTTTGTCGAAGGCTCCTATAGGTGTGTCAGTGATCAACATCGGCTGTCGAGTTTTCGCTCGGACTAATTTCTGTTTTTGACAACTTTGGCATCTTCGGATGTAGTCTTGAATGTCGTTGCGCATTTGTGACCAATGGAATTTTGATCGAATGCGTTTGTACGGCTTAGTTACTCCTTTATGTCCTCCAATTAAACTATCATGAGCCTCGCAGATGATGTGCAGTCTATCCTCTTCGGATGGTGTAGTGATGGTACAGTTGCATAGAATAATCTGCAAGCCTGTTCCTATGAAAACCTCTTCTAATATCCTGACGAATTCGTTGGACGGTATTTTGTGAAGGTCCCCCGTGGCAGAAATTCGAAATGATTTAATCTGATTCTGATCTAAGGTGAGTCGAAGAGTTTTCAGTCCGTTGAGCACATCTACTCTTTTAATATTATCAAAGAAATTGTCTGAGATTATTATACTGAAAGTTTTAAATAATCCATTGTCTGTAGTTATCACATGTCCCTTTTTTGGTTGTGTTGCTAGAAGATTTGGTTTGTTAATCACTTCAGTGTCTAGTAATAATTTTCCAACGGGGTTTACTAAAATGCAGTCGGCAGAAATGAAGTGTACGTAATGTCCTTCTTCAGCGGTAAAAGTATTTGAAGAAACGATAATTTTATGTGGTTGGTCTAGTGAGATTCGTTCCAGATCGTCAAGGTCGTTTGAATTCTCGGTGTCGGTAGTGACAAATGGGTAAGGGTCGAGCATACGGTCAAAGACCCTAGATTGAGTTGACCTGCTGTCAGGTGGTTGTCCCACACTTGCTTCCGTTGTAGCTCCTGCAGGTAGCTGGTTTATTGAGGGTTGTAAAGGTTCTTCCATGACTTCCGATGATACTTGCGGGGTACTGAGTAAATCTAGTTGTATGTTCCTTGCATTTTCTATTACAGTATTTTCGAGCGGCTCCTCAAAGGATATCAAATTGTCAAAGACAGTCTGGTCCTTATCTAAAGGAATGATTTGAGTGGAGTTTGCTGCGGGCGAAAAACTGTTTATGGTTTCCTGGCGTTCATCTGGCATGGTTACCTCTTGAGATAAGCTGGGAAAAGATCGGTTCTTGTGTATTATTGGAGAATGTTGAACGTTCCCACGTGCGGTTTCTTCTATTTCATCTGAGCTGCTGCTAGTCTCTCGATACTTGGGTCGAATTTCTCTATCTCGTCGTAACTGTCGTATGCGATGTCCGATGGTTTCGACGTTGGCGTCTGTTTTCGGTATCTGGACTTTGAAGTCGGGGTCCTGGAGCTCTCGTGGAATAAGAGGTAGGCAGGCAGACGGAGGGTTGCGGGATAATGCGTCTGCGTTCTTATTCGTCTTTCCAGATTTATGGACAACCTGGTACTCGTATTCTAAAAGTCGGAGCTTCCACTTCATAAGTCTAGAAGTTGGATCCTTGACAGAATGTAACCAGACCAGTGGTCTGTGATCTGTAACGAGGGTAAATGGAGTTCCGTAGATGTAAGGCCTGAAGTATCTTACGGCGTAAACCATGGCCAAACATTCCTTTTCCGTAGCTGAATAATTATTCTCAGGTTTATTTAGGCTGCGAGATGCGTAGGCAATCGGCAGGTCGTTTCCTATCTCTCCTTGACTGAGTACGGCTCCAATAGCATAATCAGATGCATCTGTCGTTACAATGAAAGGTTTACTGAAATCTGGGTGTTGCAATATGGGTTGTTGACAAAGTTCGCTACGCAATTGCTTAAAACTGTGGGCTTGTTCTTCTGTCCATTTGAATTTGATACCTTTTCGTAGTAAATTGATTAAAGGTTTAGCTTTTGTGGTGAAATTAGGTACAAATCTTCGATAATATCCTACAAGTCCCAAGAATTGTTGAATGTTCTTCTGCGATGTGGGTGTTGGAAAATCTTGAACAGATTTTAATTTCCTAGGGTCAGGTCTTACTCCTTCCTTTGAAATAATGTGTCCAAGGTACGCCACTTCCTTTCGCAAGAACTGACATTTGTTGGTCTGGAGGGTTAATCCATGTTCTCGGAGGCGGTTCAACAGCTTTTTGACTTTGATATTATGTTCCTGTAACGATGATGCGTAAATCACTATGTCATCCAAGTAGACAAAGAGGTCTGTTCCTTGAAGTCCAGTGAGTGCTTGATCCATCAGGCGTTGAAAGGTGGGTGGTGCATTCTTTAATCCGAAAGGCATTCGAGTGAATTCGTAGTGTCCATTTGGAGTAGTGAATGCTGTTTTTGCTCTATCTTTCGGATCCATCTGTATTTGGTGAAATCCACTGGCAAGATCAAAGACTGAAAAATATTTAGCTCCTCCTAATCGATCTAATATCTCCGTGATTTGAGGTAATGGGTACTTATCGGAAATAGTTATATCGTTGAGGCCACGGAAATCTATTACTAGACGCGAACGCTTCACTCCGTTCTCATCTTCTTTCTTCGGTACGATCCATAAAGGTGAATTGTATGGAGATTTTGAAGGTGTAATTATACCATTTGATAATAACGCGCTGATTTGTTTCTGAATTTCCTTTTGATGTATGAGAGGATAACGATATTGTCTTGTGTTGATTGGAATATCGTTGGATGTATGGATTGAATGTTTAAAGTCACAGGCCTTTCCGAGTTTATCTCCAGGAAGATAAAAGCGATCGGGGAAATCTCTAACTAAATTGGTAACGAAATCTAGTTCCTCCTTGTTCAAATGTTTGGTGTTTAAGGTTTCTAAAATTTTTTGTATTCTATCTTCGTTTGTTTTGAATTTTGACGGGTGTTCTACAGATGGGTGAAAATCTTCATCTGACGAACTGAAGATATCGAATGGCTCTAATGTTTGTGGTTCTATCTCTACATCTAGTGGTACATCGCTGGTGTTTGTTGCCATAACGTAGCATTTTCCCTTATTATTTCTTACAACTGCTTCCCCTATGTAAAGATGTTCGAGGGTCTTGATACGTGGTAAATATCCTTCCTTCATCCTGGGGTTTGCTATTGTTATAGCAATCTGTTGCGACGTCCTAGGTTCGATACGATGTTTGGTCGACGTCAGTAGTACTTTTGTTTGAGGTATGTCTTGATAATTTGAAAAACGGAGAGGTCGGGTTGGTTTATTCTTCAACACTAAAGTCGTATGATAATAGGAAATTTCGGCCTCTTCTTGTTTTAAAAATGGGCTTCCTATAAGTCCGTCTGCTTCTATTGCAAGCTCTTTTACTACATAGAAAAGTGCGGGAGCTTCGTGGATATGAAGAATTGTTGTTCCCAAAGTATGAATTGGATTAGTAGTAATTCCGGTTAATTCGATTTCTTCCCGAGAGTTTATCGCGGCTTTTTCTCCCAGGGCGTTAATGACTACTAAATTAACGGATGCTCCACCATCGATTAAGAATTCTCCCGTTCCTGACTCCAGTTCTGGAACCTTGATGTTGATGCGTGGGGCAGGTGCTTCCTTGATGAGAGTTCCTCTTCGAAGCGGACTGTCCTTTGGCGAGCTTCCTTGTTTCCGCTCATCGTGTCGCCTATACGTTGAGCGCGATCGAAGTTTAAAGACTTGTTTGATTCGACGGACGAATCTCGCGAGTCTCGTCTATATCTCGGACTACGCGGTTGTTTCCTACAGGATTTTCCGTCATGTCCGGCTGTACCGCAATGCCAACAATATAAACTCGGCTTGCGATCTTTATCGGGATTTTTTAAAATAGAATAATGTTTTTCTCCATCATCTGCGTATGATGAGTCGGAGCGATAAGAAGGCGATTTCGAGGGGCTCCGGTGACGCAAAGTCCAGGCCGTCGTGCGTGTTCGTCCTTCTCGGTCCTCTTCAAAAGCAGACGTTCTTGTAAACCGATCCCTATTCTGGTCGTATCTACTCGGAGAGTGTGGGTATGACACTTCACGGTCGTGCCGACGAGAATCTTCGGCGTAATGATCTCGGCGAGACCACCTGGAGGGAGATTCATTACGGGGCGACTGTCGCCGATTCCTTAATTTTCTGTCTATCTGTAGCACGGCGTCGTAAGCTTCCTCAAGTGTGTTAATGTCTTGACTCTGAGCCGACACTTTCCAAGAAATTCGATCCGGTAAACCATCGATGAAGTTTTCCCCAACGTCTTTTTCCATTTCTTTGACGAAATCTTCAGCGTGATCCAGATACCTTTCCCGAATAGCTCCGCGCGCACAATAAACGAGATGACTAGTCCTGTCGACGTACTGTCGCAGACTTTCTCCTTCGCGAATGCTTAATTTCGCGATTTCAACTTGAAAATATGACAAACTTCTTCCCGGCGCGAATCTCTTTTTCAAATGTTGAACTAATAACTTAACAGACTCGAATTTATGCTCTAACGTGCACCTGCGAGCTGGACCGATCAGTTTCGTTAAGATTATTGCAAGATACTCGGCTTCCGTATCCTTAGGAATCAAAGTTAACCCGTCTTCCACATTTTGTACGAAGCGCGACAAGGTTGGACTTTCACCGTCGAATGTTGGAATTGACATAGTAATATTCTGTATACATGTCCGTTGCGTCAAGAGTGACATTGAGTTTGCAATTGAAACTGTCAGGTTCATTATATCGTTAGAAGAGACGTTCGCTTGTGCGGTTGCCATTTTAAAATAAATAAGTGACTTGACTAGAGAAAACTAGTATATCGTCGATAATAAATTACGAGTGATTTAACGTATTTAAAAACCCAAATTTTTACAGCGATTCTAATGCAGTAGCATCCCACCGCTGTCACCAGTTCTGTTACGAGCCGGGGCTGCGGCAACGCGAGAGGCCGGCGAGAGGGGTATTTCCCCAGGAATACGGATATGAATTTGTTAGTTAGGTGCGCGGACGAACCTGATGCGAAATCAGGGAGCCGCTAGGATTATTGACGGCGAGGACGAACCTGATGCGAAATCAGGGAGCCTCTAGGAATGGAGTCAGACACGGACGAACCTGATGCGAAATCAGGGAGCCGTAGGAGGGTGAAACGTCGTGAACGAACCCGATGCGAAATCGGGGAGTCACTAGGATAAAGTTCACAGACGAACCTGGTGCGAAACCAGGGAGCTGCTAGGAGGTTGGATTATTCACAGACGAACCTGATGCGAAATCAGGGAGCTGTTCGGAAGTAGGTAGATTTACAGACGAACCTGATGCGAAATCAGGGAGCTGTAGGATACGGACGAACCTGATGCGAAATCAGGGAGCCGTAGGAAGGGTTAGGTTTCGTGGACGAACCTGATGCGAAATCAGGGAGCCACTGGGTTGGTGAAGATGACTTGTTTTGGTAAAGAGGTGCGAACGAACCCAATGCTAAATCGGGGAGTCGCGGGAAATGTTAGTAATGCCTCGTAACTCTTAATTTGATACAACTCGAGCGGTAAAGTTGTATCTGTGGGTGAGTGCTACTAATATTATAAGGATCGCTGGGTAAAAGATAGGTTTAACGAAATCGACTCGATTTAGACGTGAACACCATAAGTATATTGAATAAACAATTAATACAAATGTAAGTGTCGCGATTAGTTATTAATTAAAATGTGTATATATTACCACTAATTGCACGGTGTTGACGCACTGGCGATGCGGGGCGTACGAGTGGATATTTCAAAGTTCCAAATAGAATATAAACCGAACTCGCGGATTCTACAAGATTAACTTTGATTCCGACAGAGACTTTAGCCTGATCGAAATGAATCTAACCAACTCTGTACGAGCGTGACACGACGTGACGTTACGCGTGACTCTATAGCTTTTAACCACCGAGGGTAGAAACCGAAGGGTTTATATAGTCCCAAAAATGAGTGGGGATGCGTTATGATTTTCCATATAAGGAAAATCCTTCGGGGTTGTCGTCGTGTCACTCTCGTTCTCACGGTCGCGATGCAGCTGGTAGAGATCTTGACCTCCATTAGTGGGGTTGATAAGCGGAAGGCTTTTAGGGCGTTTTCCCTTCGCAGACGCGAGCTCGAAAGACGGTTGAGAGCGACGTATGGGAAAATTCCACATACGTAACAATCTCGAAAACGAAGCCTCGAGTCCTAAAACGGTAAAGGACTTTTCGTTGTCTTTTTGCATCAGGATATTACATATTCCGAGAATTCCCTGAATTTGGGACACCCAAATACACTCAAATGTATACGACGTCATTGTTTCTTGATAACGAGTGTAAATAAAAGAAGTAAATAAAATCGACAGTGCTGTATTTTATAACCGATAACCCTGAAATACCGAAAGTGCGGCATATCTCCCAATGCGGCATCTCTTCCAAAATTACCCTATAGACCTGCAGAAACGGTATAATATTTATTTAAAGGTTCTTTTAATATCTTTTGTAATTTACGAGTTACAAGCACGTAAGTAAAGGGGGTGTACTTGGATAAAAGGAATGGTTTCTCCCTTAAAGTGCAAAAGTAGCACCAACCGAATGAGGAATGTTCTTAAATTGGTCCAACAAACAATCGAGTAAAGTTGCATCCAATCGACGAATGTTACTCACCGATCTTCCCTTGTAGGTAAATGCGGGAAGAGAAATGCAACTCGAATCTCCGAGGTGATGTACTCGGCCATTATGACATTACACAATGAAACATTAACTCAAACGGTGTTTTTTAACATTATTATTTTTCTAGCATATATTTCATTCAGACAATGTCTGTTATTGGGAATATTTTTATTAACGGAGTTTTACTAACAACGTAACGATATTCGAAACTTTACGCTTATTTTTTTATAATCCCCCGTCTCCATACTTAAGAATAACATTTTTAATTCCTTAAGACCTGTAGAAACATATCCTGTAAATAACTTTCGTTCCCAGCCACGTCCAAAATTGACCAATTTCTACCACTCTCCTTTGAATTTTCATTAGTGCCGACATGTCATGTGATTAAAATGCGACGCCAACTAGAACGGTATCTTTTTAAACCTTGCGCCACTCAAACTGTAAAAATTCTGGTGCAAATCTTATCGATTACTTAATACAGTAACATGACAACCACTTCCATCTGTAACATCGAGAGATTAATATTATTATACAATAATTAGTATATAATAATATTAATATTGTATAATAATATTAATCTCTCGATGTTACAGATGGAAGTGGTTGTCATGTTACTGTATTAAGTAATCGATAAGATTTGCACCAGAATTTTTACAGTTTGAGTGGCGCAAGGTTTAAAAAGATACCGTTCTAGTTGGCGTCGCATTTTAATCACATGACATGTCGGCACTAATGAAAATTCAAAGGAGAGTGGTAGAAATTGGTCAATTTTGGACGTGGCTGGGAACGAAAGTTATTTACAGGATATGTTTCTACAGGTCTTAAGGAATTAAAAATGTTATTCTTAAGTATGGAGACGGGGGATTATAAAAAAATAAGCGTAAAGTTTCGAATATCGTTACGTTGTTAGTAAAACTCCGTTAATAAAAATATTCCCAATAACAGACATTGTCTGAATGAAATATATGCTAGAAAAATAATAATGTTAAAAAACACCGTTTGAGTTAATGTTTCATTGTGTAATGTCATAATGGCCGAGTACATCACCTCGGAGATTCGAGTTGCATTTCTCTTCCCGCATTTACCTACAAGGGAAGATCGGTGAGTAACATTCGTCGATTGGATGCAACTTTACTCGATTGTTTGTTGGACCAATTTAAGAACATTCCTCATTCGGTTGGTGCTACTTTTGCACTTTAAGGGAGAAACCATTCCTTTTATCCAAGTACACCCCCTTTACTTACGTGCTTGTAACTCGTAAATTACAAAAGATATTAAAAGAACCTTTAAATAAATATTATACCGTTTCTGCAGGTCTATAGGGTAATTTTGGAAGAGATGCCGCATTGGGAGATATGCCGCACTTTCGGTATTTCAGGGTTATCGGTTATAAAATACAGCACTGTCGATTTTATTTACTTTAGGCTGTTAGTTTAGGTTAGATTACTAAGCAAGAACGTGTTTCCCTTATTACTTTTAAAGATTTTGCTATTTTTCGAAGTCAGCCTATCGTACTTTGCCTTCATAGTTACATCTATGTCGAGTTAATTTTTGCTATTGTAGTAGTTAAAATTCATAATTTTTCGTGATATAACTTTTCTGACACGTCAATGAAACTCTCTGTGGAATATTTCTCGGCCAGAATAGATCACATTTGACACAACTCTTGGAAATACGAAAATGCGAAGTCTCATTCGGGCATTTAGATAGATGCCGCACTTTTATGCAAACTTGCATCCGAAGGTCGCTATAACGACTAAATGATGCTTTTAATGTTAAAAATACAACAAATGGTTTCAAAATAGATACCGTGATATCTTAAGGCAAATTATATATTTTTTCACATTTTATTTTTAATTTTATTTTTTTTATTTACTTAATTTCATTTCATTTCATTTTACCGTATCCTGTCCTATCTTTTTTTTATTTACTTGGTGGAAACCTACTAAAACCACCAAGGTGAGCTTCTGGCGCGGAGAGCGCACATTCAAGGGAAGGACTTATGCAAGATCAAACTAGCGATTACATTCGCTCTCCCCCCCCCCCCCCCCCAATGATGCATATGAGCTCCCGCGCATACCACCCCCTATACAGGGCCCTTCTCTGGGGAGCCGTGCGGGCGCGGGCACTACCGTGAATACCGGTCATAACTGCAAGCCGCGTACGATCCCTGACTTCCCGGAAAGCTTCGAATGTCGCGTCGAAGAGTGACACTTCGCAGGAACACTTTGGCGGATTGCTCCAGGCGAAAGGATTTATTTTGGCTTGGTTAATTCTAAATTGCGCTCGATATTCTTATCTAAGGAGTTTGCGCAGCGCATGAGAGCGGTGGCGTGCAGCCCGATTTCGCTGATAGTGGTATTTCGCACTTACAGCACATGAAGCAGGTGATGCATCGCTCGTCTCGGTGTCGCTAGCAGATTTTCTCGGCGGCGTCCTCTGTTGGCGTCCGTCAGTACTGTGTAGTGGATTGCTCTATTGTTGATTTGGTCGTTGTCTCCGCTAGGTCCTGTTGATCTCGTCGGGCAGGCTTGCACCTCCCGTTAGCAGGATCCCACCGCTGCCACCAAGTTTGATCTGCCAAGGCGCCTGGGGTCGAGATTTTGGGTACGAAACTCGGGGTGCTCCGGGGCGTCCTTCGCGATCGTCGTCCAACCGGGGAAGGATTCGGAGTGAATCCGAAGGGTAGGGGATCGTTGCAGGTCAGAGAGTTGGAACTCACCGGAAGGTTTAAACAAGTTGTATTCTGTCCCGATCTGGGTGACAGGAAACGCGTACTGTAACGTAGGTGTTCTCATTACAAAAGAGTCGCGAGTGGCGTGTACATTATTCTTATACTCTAATCAGGGTGAAGTGGGGACCATCGGGGTCTCCATCTTTGACCCGTTTTGGGTATTTCGCCATGTGCTGACGGTTCTCGATGCGCTTCCGAATGTCCTTACGCGGCTGTGTCAGTTTTCGGCGGTCGGTTGCGGCAATCGGAATGCACGCGGTGTCGTTGCCCTTAGGCGTTGGTTGGGTTACAACGTCAGGACCACCCCGTCGCGAAGATAATCCCGGATCAGGCGGCGAAAGTACAGCGGGACGCGATGATGCAGCTGTCACTGCCGCACCCGACAATGAAGGACCCTGCTGTCCCGCGACCGACGATACGGTTCCGGTCGGGGGGCCAGAGCTCAACCCCCCCTCCCCCGCCTCTCTCGCCCTTCCACGCCGAGCCTCCCATTCTGTGGTGGTGCGCGAGTTTCGCCTCCGCGCACAATAGGCAGCTCGGAGTTGCCAAGCAACCACGGGCCACGTGCCCCTCCGCCTCGCACCTATAGTAGAGGAGGCCCCTAATGTTGGAGTTATCGCAAGCAGCACCCGGGCTTAAAGCCCGTTGATGTTGTCGTGGGCTACCTTCACAAGCCCCGCTACCGCCGCCACAGGACCGCATACACAGAGCGAATACAAGCCCACTTCAAGGTGCCAGTTCCAATGCGCGGCGGGATAACGGAGGTGAGAAGGGTAGGGGAAGAGGAAAGGAAGGGGGCGGGGTGATTCTGGTGAAGCTGGCGGGGAGGGAGGAGAAGATAAGGGTGTTGGAGGCGAGGAAAAAACTGAGGGGCAGGAGGGAAAGGATTGATGATGATTTGACGGAGGAAGAAAGGAAGACGAGGTGGAAGGTGGAAAGGGAGGCAGAGAGGGAGAGGGAAGGAGGAAAGAAGGTTCAGGTGGGATATATGAAGCTGTGGGTGAATTGGCGGATGAGAAAGTGGGATGAGCTGAGAGAAAGATGAGTGGAGGAGCAGAGAAACGAAAGATAAGGGATAGGGGGGAGAGAGGGGAAAAAGGGGGAGGAGGGGGGAGGCGAGTGGGTACAAGGTAGCGTTCTGGAATGTGACAGGATTGAGGAACAAAGACGGGGAGTTCTGGAAAGGTTTGGAGAAGTGGGACGTGGTAGTGATGTCGGAGACGTAGATGGAGGAGGGGGGATGCAGGAATGTGGAAAGGAGACTACCGAGAGGGTATGTTTGGGACAGGCAATGGGCACGGAGGGAGAAGAAGAGGAGTAGGGCGATGGGAGGGATGTTGATGGGGGTGAGGAAAGGATTGGAGGTGGGTATGGAGGAGGAAGGAGGGAGAGAGGGGATTATGATGAAAATAAATAAGGTTGGGGGGGGGGGGGGAATGGTGGAGGATAGTGGGGGTTTACGTGAATGGAGATCTGCAGAGGAAGTTAGAGGACATAGGGGAGTGGATGGAGGAGAGAGAGTGGGGAGTGAGGGTGTTGATAGGAGGTGACTTTAACGCGAGGACCGGGGAGGAGGGAGGGAGGGTGCTGGGACGGGATGAGGAAGAGGGAGGGAGGCGTGGAAGTAGGAGGTCGAAGGATAAGGAGGTGAATTATGACGGGAGGAGGTTGTGCGGGTACCTGGAGGAAAGGGGTTGGAGTATTCTAAACGGAGGGGTTGAGGGGGATGAGCAGGGGGAGTGGACATTTACAGGAGGAGGGGCGAATACGGTGATCGACTATGTTATTGGGAATGAAGATACGTGGCAAAAAGTGGAAAGGGTAAAAGTACTCCTACTAAGACTCGGATCATCAACCACTGGTAGCAGGGGTGAGGGGAGAGATGGGGACAATATAGAGAGGAGGATAAGTAGGGGGGAAGGGGAGGAGGAAGAGGGAATTGGACGGAGGAGGCGAGAAGGGAGTTTGTGAGGAACTTTGGGAAGAGAGGGGAGGGGGATTGGAGTGTGGATGAGGAGTGAGGAGAACTGAGGGAAATAATAAAGGGGGCGTTGGGGAAGTCGGTGGTGGGGGAGGGGGAGAGGAAGAGGAACGGAGGATGGTGGGATGAGGAGTGTAGAGAGGAGAAGAGTACGGTGAGGAAGGAGTTGAGAAAGTGGAGAAGGGAGGGGGGATGGGATGGTGTACAGGGAGAGGAAAAGGGGGTATGGAAGGTTGTGCGAGGAAAAGAGAAAGAAGGAGGTGGAGCGTTGGGAAAAGAAACTGGAGGGAGTGAGAACGGAAGCGCAGGTATGGAAGCTGGTGAACACAGAGAGAGAGAGAGAGAGAGAGAGAGGGGGGGGGGGAGAAGTAGGGTAAATGAAACACTAAAGATGGTGGAATGGAACGAGTATTTCAGGGGGCTGTTGGGAGGAGTAGAGTGGAGGGTGAAGTGGGGGGGAGGAAGGAAGGGAGTGAGGGACGATGTGAGGGATATAGGCAGGGATGAAATAGGAACGGTGGTGAGGAGTTTAAAGGACGGGAAGGCGGGGGAGGTGATGGGATGCAAAATGAGGTTTGGAAATATGGGGGGGGGGGGGAAGAAGTGGAAAAATGGTTATGGGTGTTATGCAACCAGGTATGGAGGGGAGAAGGGTGGCCGGAGGGGTGGAAGGAAGGGATTGTGGTGCCAGTGGTGAAGAAAGGGGCTGGGGAAAGGGTAGAGGATTACCGAGGGATTACCTTGACCCAGACGGCCTACAAGATATATGCGTCGGTGCTGGCGGAGAGATTGAGGGTAGAGGTGGAAGAGAAGAAGCTACTGCCACCGAGTCAGGCGGGATTTAGGAGGGGGGTGGGATGTGTCGACCACATCTACACCCTCAATTATTTGATAAATAGGCAGGTAGGGACGAAGGAAAGGAAGCTTATAGCACTCTTCGTGGACATGAAGGCAGCTTTCGACTCGGTGGACAGGGAGGTTTTAATAAGGGCGATGAGAGACAGGGGGTGAGGGAAGGGCTGGTAGCAAGGTGTGAGGAGGCGTTGAGGGAAACAACAGGAACGGTCGGGGTGGGAGAAGAGGAGGGGGAGAGGTTCTGGACCGCCAGGGGGTGAGACAGGGGTGCCCGCTGAGCCCAATCCTGTTCACGCTCCTGATTGCGGACATGGATGAGGAGTTGGGAAGGGGAGGGTGGGGGGGGGGGGAGTGAAGCTGGGGGAGAGGAGGGTATATACTCTGGCCTATGCGGATGATGTGGCGGTCCTGGCAAAGGATGTGGAAAGGATGAAGGTATTGATGGGGAAGTTGGAAAAGTATGTGGACGGGAAGGGGTTACAGGTTAACGTCGGAAAAACATAGGTGATGAGGTGTAGAAGGGGAGGGGGAAGATGGGGGAAGGTGGTATGGAGATGGAAGGGAAAAGAACTGGAGGAGGTACATAGGTTCAGATACCTAGGGTATACACTGATGGGGAATGGAGGACAGGAAGAGCATGTAAAGGAGAGGGTAAGGAAGGGGGCTGCGGTGATGGGGCAGGTTTGGGGGATAGGTAAAAGGAAATGTGGGAAAGATTGGAGAAGAAGACTATGGCTCTTCAACAAGCTGGTGTGGTCGGTAGTGAGTAACGGGGTGGAGGTGTGGGGGTGGAAGGGTAGGGAAAAGGTGGAGGGGCTGCAGGAAAGATATTTGAAGTGGGTGTTGGGAGTGGATCGGAGTACCCCGGGGTACATGGTAAGGGAGGAGCTGCAGAGGGGGATGATGAAAGGATGGGCAGGGATGAGGGCATGGGGGTATGAGAGGAAGCTGGATGAGGGAAAAGGGGGGGGGGGGTTTGGCGAGAGAATGTTGGGAGGAAATGAAGAGGAGGTTGAGGAGGGGAAGGGTGTTACAGGGCTGGGAGGAAGAGAGGGAGCAGTTTTTTAAAAACAAGGGGTGGACGGTTGAGGAGGTGGAAATGATGAGGAATAGGGGGGAGTTAAGGGGGGAGGAGCTGGTGGAGAGGGAAAGAAGGGCACAGGAAGAGGAGAGGTGGAGGAGGATAGGGGAGGGGAAATATAATAAATGGTATGGGAGGGTGAAAGGAATGGGTGTGCCGGGGTATCTGAAGAAAGGATGGGGGGAAGATAGGTGGATGAGGGTCGCAAAGTTTAGGTTAGGGAATGAGATGAGGAGGGGGAGATATTGGGAGGAGGAGGAGAAAAGGAGGTATAGAGTGTGTGGGCAAGGAGAGGAATCATGGGAACACGTGTGGGAGGTCTGTACAGGCTGGGGGGTGGAGAGGGGCTGGCAGAGTGCGGTGTTGGGGGATGATGGGGAGGGGGAGCAGTGGATGAAGAAGTTGGAAGAAAGCAGATAAATGTGTGGGGGGGGGGGGCGGATGGATGATTGGAGAATTGTCAGTGGAAGGGGAAGTGTGCGGAAGCGGAGGTCCGAGGAGCGGAGGAGGGGGAGCGTGCGGCGTGCGAGAGAGGAGGGGAGAGAGAGCGAGCGAGCGGGATTAGACTTAAGTCTAAGGTCCATTCATCCCTCCGCCTTAACCTACACCTTAAGGTGTAGGTTAAGTTAGGATAAGTAATATTAAGGTAGATGTAATGTGTGTTTGTAAAGGAGAAGGTTGTGTGGGATATTGTAACCCTTAGGGGAATAATAATAAAGATTACTACTATATTAACATTGCACTTTTTAAAATATATATACATGATGTTAAAAATTATTCTTATTATTTCCATAGTATTATACTACTTTATATTTATCGTTTATTATCCAACTCTAATTTGATTAGCATAGTTGGTTAGGAACTACCTTAAAAGAAACAACCAAATGTTTTCAATCCGGCCCACTGTGACGTTGTAAATCGGACTACTTTTATACAAGCAATAAGGTAAAGAAAGTGCCTACTCTTTTTATGATTTGTAGTGCTTCTGTAAAAGTAGTCGGATTAACATGACATTTGGTATGACTTTCATCAGTTAAACATAAGGAATCTATAGCTGTCACTCCCTTATCGATACGATAAACAATAAAGAATTTCTTAATACGCTGAAATTTATATTTCATCCCCGACTGTGGATCGCCGACCTCGATTCGATGGGGTCGGCCGAGGATTCATACCCTTTTCTAAAATAAAATATTTCTTTATTTTTTATCGTATAGATATGGAAGTTACACCCATGAATTCCTTATATTTCCCCGATGAAAATCGTACCAAATTTCATGTAAATCGGACTATTTTTAACGAAACTAGCGAGAAATTATATAAATTAAGTTTTCATCCAGTTTCCTTCATTATGCTCCGAATTATGTCGTTCTTGGTGTTAGTATCATCGGCGAAACATACGGAATCGATTGGCGTCGTTTTCGCAAAGATCTGATGAGAAATGCGAAAATCCTGGACATTTCTCATTTCTTCTTGGTGGTATTCAAACCCCATGGAGGGTCGAAAGCCACAAAATTCGGTGTCGAGGACGGTCCTCGAGACCTCAAATAGCAATAGACCTTTTCAAGTACTCGAAAAGGTCCAGCGCGGTGCGTCGTGGGGCCCTGGCGGCGACGCTAGATTTAAGAAATACCATCTGCGGCGTGCTGAGGCGGCGCCGCGCCGCTCACCGCCGCGGCGAGCCATGCATTGGAAATGGTACCTTTGTCCGGTCGCCTCTCGCCTAGCAAGAGGTCCCCAGCCTCATAACCGCCCTTGCCGCGATCGCCCGGCGCACCAAGTCCCCTGTGGCCGCATGGCGGATATCCCAAGCTTCGCCCGGTTGACGAACCGCGACCATAGCCGCAGAGACCCGGGTGGCGAACTTCTTATCTCCGTCTCTACAGGCGCCAATCGGAGCCGAATATCACCGCCGCCGTTCGCGGAACCCATGCCAGTTGCGGGTCCGCAGATGCACCCGGCCGCGGTGGGACCGTTTTCACAGCTTGTCCTCCGCTGGCTCCTCCCCCCGTGGCAGCGGAAGTCTCCTTTGCTGTTGCTTTCTTCTTATTGGCCTCTTTGCCAACGACCCGGGCCCAAGTATCCTGCGGCTCAGTGGGGACCGCGGGGGCCCTGACCGGGGTACGTTGCACGATCGGCCCAGTTGTTGGTACACCTTTGATTCTCATAGCCTTCATCTTGGCAGCGTTGGCCGCCCTCCTCTGCGTCCGCATTAGCTGCGTTTTCGTTAGAGGCGCAGCAGCGGCTCTTCCCTCCATCGCGCCAGCTGCGGGCAGAGCAGGAGGGCGCGGGGGCTCCTTGACCTCGATGGCATTGATCCACCGCGCCCCATGACCTTACCCAGAGATGGCAGGCGGTTTACTAACCACCTCTCCAGTCCGGAGAGGGCCTGGCCCCGCCGCTCCTGATGGACCTGCAACTGTAACTACCCTTTCTTTTGTTTAGCCTGGAGGAAATCCCCACGGATACCCCTGGCCCGCGGGAGCGGGCCGAGGGTTATGCGGGACTTGAACCCACTAAAACCTCCAGGGTGGTCAGCCTCAGGGGCGGAGTTGCGCGCCTGAGGGGGAGGACTTATGCGAGAGCAGACTAGCGATTCGTTCGCATGAGTTTTTTGTTCTTTAGATGAAAAACTCTAGCGATGAGATCGTGTCGATCCGAAGATTTTTGACCTGGAAGAAGTTCCTTTGTAATTTCTTGCCATTCCGGGTTACATGTGAATGTAAAAAAAGATCAGGACAACCTTCTTTCCTAACATACGTCATAGCATCTTGTGTTTTTTCATGTATATAACGTGGCGATGCAGTAAAAGAAGATGGAAGAATAACATATTGACCTAAGTTTTCGGCACGGACATTGCCATCTTCGTTGACTGCATCTCGAAGATGAAGGTAGTCATCGGCCCGAAGTATTTTTTTATTTCTACGAATAAATGCTAATCGTTCAGAAATCATTTTTGCCATCATGTACACACAAAACTGATTGAATAAGTTCCTGAACTTATGTAGATGATTCATACAGTTTTCTGTAATCATGAATCTATATGCATAAAACTGCATGCAAGAAACAGTTTTATTTTGAGCATG
Organism: Andrena minutula; assembly: GCA_929113495.1. NCBI lineage: Eukaryota > Metazoa > Arthropoda > Insecta > Hymenoptera > Andrenidae > Andrena > Andrena minutula. The sequence goes on from OV815993.1 coordinate 19,659,381, forward strand.
GTTTCTATTGTTCTGTTGTGAAATAGAAATGTAGTACCCATCTTCTCCTCGAACAAATAGAAGAGGATACTGGAGAGCATCATAAGAACGGTGTAGTTCGCAGACACGTTGCAACTGGCCACTCCGAGAATGTAAAACAATATCTCTTGGTCCCTTATCTTCGTCTAATAACAATACAGCATTTTTTTAGTTGTTGGAGCGTTACGACGCCCTCGATGTTCATTAGCAGGGATTCGGTCCGCATGAATGATTAATTTGAAAGTATCCGTCAGATTTGAAGAGCCATTTTCAAGATTATATTTTAAGCTGCAGATGTAGTTGTTATGTTCTAATAGTAAATTCTGCAAACTTGCAATGAGGTCTTGTTGTAGATTTGGTACCATGTTGAACCGTGTTGACACTTGATCAGCTTCGGAAATAAAATAAATTTGCAAAAACTTATGATCATCACCGGGAGCTGGTAATAGATCCCCAATAGAATGATAAACTTGCCCTTGAATTCTGAATGTGGGTATAAAATAACCTTCTCTTATTTCATTAGCTCCGAATGAAGTCATTTGAAAGAGGGTATTGTATTTTCTCGCATTATCGAGAAAATGTTTAGAAGAAGGATGCGTACCAAACAGTAGACTCTTGAGAGGCTCCAGTGGTTCTTCTAAATTTGGCACATTTATTTTCCCTCCAGCACAACACATACCAGGCGCTTCTTCGTTCCATTTTTTGGCTAACCAATGGCGGCAAATATGATCCATCGCTCCTACTTTAACTTCTCGTAAATTAAGATAGTCAATTCCTGGATCATATTTGAAAGCAAACCTTACGGCAATTTGTACTCTTATGAGTCCATGATTATCAACATTCCGTGTTGCTCGGCGTCTGGATTTGACACGCCGAGCAGAAGCAGATAATCTCGATAAATTTGATCGCATTCGTGGCATAGTAACATCAAAATCAAAACAGACTTCAACAGATACTCTAGATAAATTTGCAAAAGCAATATATGACCAGACGATCGTCCTGACATATATATCCGCGATAATTCAGTTCTCTCGCGAGAAAGCGCTCGAGAAGCTTCGCCACCTGGCGGTAATATCGTGGTACTGCTACGGGCAAGGTATTCCGCGGGCCGAATATGCGCATGCGCGCGCAAGTAGACTGTCGTATACAGGGGTCACGTGGTCGGCCAAACAGTCGTACACGTGAAATCTTTGCATATAAATTACATGTTAATAACGCGTTTCTGAGACATGCTACGGAGCCTATGTCCGTCCTAGAGTATGTAGGAATAACGTGTCAAAATTTGAAGAAGATCGGTTCAATAGGTCTTGAGTTTTGCGCGCACATAAAAATCGGCTCTCTCTTTATAAATAGTATAGATAGATAGATGTGTAATAAATAATGTGGAAGGAAGCGGAAAAGACAATTACATTAAAAAAACAGAAATAATATCTGTACCTATTTATTTTTCCAGTTTTGTTGTATTTTATAACTGTATAACTTAAAAAGATGTTTCATTTTACGTTGCTTTTACTATTGTTTTTTAAATAAAAAGTTCAAATTAACAAGTTTAAATGGAAAAGTAGTGCGGTGTCTCTTCTAAAAAGAGGATATTTTTAGTTTCAATTTTTTAAGGGTGAGACAAGTATTATAATTTTGGTTTTCTTTAATGTTAGTAGTAGCACAATATGTTCAACTAATATGTTTCGTTGAAAAAAATTTTATTGGAAAATGTAGACACGGTGACAATTTTGCGTAAGGAGCGTCAGCTCTCCCATACTTCCCCTATATTCGTCGGAAAGAATTTTCGAAAAAAAAATTCTTTTAATATTCGGTTATTATTTATAACTTACCCATTCCCTCCAGGGTAAATAATTATGCATTTCGAATTCCTCAAGACCTATAGAGACATATCCTGTAAAAAAAACTTTCGTTGCCACCCAGTTCCTCAATTGACCATCGATTATGGCAGGTATCGATCAGCAGACAATCGGTCGCCAGACGGCGCTGGCTCAATCGCGATGGAGTCACTGTCTTTGGCCCCTGGTCTGGAATAGAAACTCCTAACACTTTCTAGAAAATGTCAACCTGAAGACACGCCAAATCATGCCCCGGATGGGAATCCCTCTGCGTAACAGCATACTGACGCCACTTACAGTGTTAATATATCCTTTGCTATTTATTTATGAAGAATTTATAGTGTCAAGTGATCGGTAACATAATTTGTGTATACTTATTATGTGAATTACCAAATCAAAATGTTCTAAAAAGAGGAATACCTTCTCCGCTTTACATTCGTGGCCGTTGGGAATGATTTCATCAATGATTCTTCCAAAAGAAAATAAATAAAAGTTCTCTTTCAAATATTCATTGATATATTGGTAATTATGTATTTTAGATTTTCATCATCGATTTCGATTACCTTGAAATATGTCGTTGAGAGTATGATTCTGATTAAGTTTTTCCACGGTTTTTCTGCATAACTCTTTTTCGAGATATTCGTAAAATATTTTAGTATTTATTTGGAGTCAGGTACACATGTGTTGACCGTTTCGGAGATATCGGTATACATATGCAGCTAGATTAGATTTGGGGGGAGGGGGTTAAGGGGGTCTGCAGATACGCGTATGCAATTCAACAAAAATTGTAAAAAAATTACTTCTTAAACATTTTGTATTTGCAGTCAACACTATACAGGGTGTCCCAAAAATGTTGCGTTTCCTTAAAGGGGGTGATTCTGGGGGTGATTTCAAACAACTTTTTCCTGTACGAAAATGCTCTCCGATGTTTCCTTCACGAGATATTAATAAAAAGCACCGACCAATCACAGCGCGAGTCTGACGGCCGAGTTCCCGCGGTAGCGTGGCTACGAGCCGCGCTGCGACTGCGACGAGCAAGCAACTCGGCATGCATCGAAGAAACTTGCGTAGAATGGCAAATGAAAAAGACGTAACAAATAAAATCGAACATGTTGTCATGGTTTGTTCGTCATTTAAAGTGAATAATGAATGAAGGATAAATGGATGAAAATCACGTGTAACGTAAAAAGACGAATACGCAGTTTTTTTTAGAAGATTCGAAAATAATAATTATTTGAAGTGGGAGGATAAGGAATACGTAAATTTCCTTGTGTTAATAACGTAGCCACGAAAAGGTAATGTAACAGGAAATTAACGAAAGGTGATAGTCGTTCGGTATTGTGATAAAAATCCGTAATTCAATAACGGCCAGCACTGTTGGTGGTAACGAATAAGTCTGTTTAAAAAGCCCGAATAAATGTTATCGTACGGGAATTTAGAGAATTATCGCCGGAAATAAGCCATCGCTTGCGTTAAATTTAAAAATGAATTATCACCAATAAAGTAACTAAAACTCACCCTTGTTGGAAATTCACCTGCAGCTTGAAAATCTGTGTCACAGGGTCACCGAACCGATCCTGGTCATCGATGGACGTGCTCCGTGCACAGCTGGTCCCAGGTATCCTTTCATTCGAGCTATTCCACGTCAAAACGGATAGAGGGAAAATTTAGTTTCACCGATTCTCTTCAAAATTACAGTATGTGTCGATAACCTTGCAAAAATAAAGTATACCGAATTATAGAGGCCTATGTCAAATAGTTTTCGAAATATTTAATGTTAAAGTCTTAAAATTTGGAACAAAATCGGCTGCCGCGTCATCACTTAAACTGTAATGTCTGGGTTATTTTTACAGATAATGTCTCCGTCATGGGCTCATTTTAAAGCTGAAGGAATGCTTTCTCAACCCGTATATAGAATATTTTATTTATTGTTAATAATCTTGACAGTAATTGATGTTAAAGTTTCAAATCCCGATTTGACGTCGTTCCCCCCCATGTTCCGGCTTGAAAAAAATACCATTCGATTCGTTGAGCCTTCATCTAATAAATGCGTATTTCAAAAAAGTGGAGAGATTTTGGGAACAGTTAACAAAAAAATCAAATTTACGATAGTGCACACCGCATAGAACTGCACAGATCCCATGGCCAGTCCGTACGTACGCGCTTTCAAAACAATCGCTTAGCGTACGAAAGTATTTATATACGATGCGACAAAACAAACTTTTTGTTCAGTGACAACATGTAAAAAAAGAAAAGGAAGAATCACTAAAAGCTACCTACTATTGCTAATCTTTTGTATGGTAAGCAGATATTCCTATTATTTTTCTCGAGAATACCGAAAACACGGAACGAAAAGTTTGTTTTGTCGCATCGTATATAAATACTTTCCTACTCTAGGCGATTGTTTTGAAAGCGCGTGCGTGCGGACTGAGCATGGGATCCATGCAGTTCTAAGCGGTGTGCACTATCGTAAGTTTGATTTTTTTGTTAACTGTTCCCAAAATCTCTCCACTTTTTTGAAAAACGCATTTATTAGCTGAAGGCTCAACGAATCGAATGGTATTTTTTTCAAGCCGGAACATGGGGGGAACGACGTCAAATCGGGATTTGAAACTTTAACATCAATTACAGTCAAGATTATTAACAATAAATAGAATATTTTATATACGGATTGAGAAAGCATTCCTTCAGCTTTAAAATGAGCCCATGACGGAGACATTATCTGTAAAAATGACCGAGATATTACAGTTGAAGTGATGACGCGGCAGCCGATTTTGTTCCAAATTTTAAGACTTTAACATTAAATATTTCGAATACTATTTGACATAGGCCTCTATAATTCGGTATACTTTATTTTTGCAAGGTTATCGACACATACTGTAATTTTGAAGAGAATCGGTGAAACTAAATTTTCCCTCTATCCGTTTTGACGTGGAATAGCTCATTCCCACTACCCAAAGTTAAGGGTCGCAATGTCAGGTGCGTCCAGATCAACGTACCGAATATTCACTTCACTGCACGGCTACTAACACTGATCACTTTATTTATCCTGAAGTATTCTTGGGCCGTGTACATTTCTGCGACGCGATTGCTAGCTGACTGACAGGATTTTTTCCAAGCAACTTCCGCTACCCCCAAGTAGCTTCTCTGGTTCCATTATGAGTTAACTCCCACCAGGGCAAGAGGCTTTAGGTAAAAAGAAGCCAACACATTTTCGGAACACGTGTGTTGCAGAAGTGCAACGAACACTTTCACACAAGCCCGCGCTCCGTCCTTCTACTGCCAATGTACCCATTGCTTCGAGATAGAAAACAGACACCACGTGTATCGGTTCGAAAGGGTCCGAAGAGAAGAGACAGTCTTCGAGTTACTATAAAGAAGAAAATGCATACCATTCCTGTTTCCCCTTTCCGACACCCTGAGTTCACGACTGCTACGAGGCGGAACCAATTAAGTCATAAATTATCCGAAACTGTAGGAAACCGTTCTCTACCGCCGACTCGTCGGACAATAAACCGCGACCCTGGCGAAATGCTCTGACTGATCAGCCTGATTAATTTTGAAGAACTAGAAATTACAGAGTATTATCCAACATCAATACGCCTCGCGGAAAGACACAGGAAGAGAAGAGGTAGTCCGCTGACTGCGCGTAGTCCCGCCTGCTTCGTCCTACCTTCAAATTAAAGATGGATCCCTTATCTCTCGAGTATAAACACGCGCTCGAATTTCAAAACAAAAGCACGCGTCGACGTATTCCGTGCTAGAGATGGTGGGCCTTGAGGTCCGATTGGTCCCAAACTAACCAATCGGGCCTGCTTATCTCTCGTGTCTAAACACGCGCTCGAATTTCAAAACAAAAGCACGCGTCGACGTATTCCGTGCGAGAGACAGTGGGCTTGAAGTCCGATTGGCCCTAATCTAACCAATCTGCCCTGCATCCCTCCCAAACGGCCACTGTTCTGAAGAAGCCCTCTTCACAGTAATATCTTCTAAAAAAAAACTGCGTATTCGTCTTTTTACGTTACACGTGATTTTCATCCATTTATCCTTTATTCATTATTCACTTTAAATGACGAACAAACCATGACAACATGTTCGATTTTATTTGTTACGTCTTCTTCATTTGCCATTCTACGCAAGTTTCTTCGATGCATGCCGAGTTGCTTGCTCGTCGCAGTCGCAGCGCGGCTCGTAGCCACGCTACCGCGGGAACTCGGCCGTCAGACTGGCGCTGTGATTGGTCGGTGCTTTTTATTAATATCTCGTTAACGAAACATCGGAGATCATTTTCGCAAAGGAAAAAGTTGTTTGAAATCACCCCCAGAATCACCCCCTTTAAGGAAACGCAACATTTTTGGGACACTCTGTATACATACATACGTATTAGCCCCCACCCAAGAATCTAGCTCTATACCTATACCTACTGATATCTCATGACGTACTGAGCCATAACACATAATATAATCCCGTGACACCAGGGTTTGGAGGACCCCGGCATGGCACCACACCTACAGGAGCGGTGGTAATGTGTGCGTGAATTGACGCTGGCGCCAAGCCAGGCACGTGGCGACATCGCGAAACGAATGTGACGTCACAAATGTACCGACGCCAACGCCAAGTCAAGCCAAATGCGTGACGGGCGCGTACAGGAACTACTACTCGATTGGAGACGAACCGACGCCAGCGCCAAGCGAGTGACACCGCGGCCAATCAGCGTCGACAACCTATTTCCCCGGCGACGCTGATTGGCCATCATTGGTTGTTTCCTTCTGACCAATAGCAGCGATGGCCGGTGGACCCTGCCTGAAATTTCGAAGTGCCATGCCGGGGTCCTCCAAAGCACACTTTTTACGTGGCACAGGGTCCACCTGTGACGTCACATTCGTTTCGCGATGTCGCCACGTGGCTGGCTTGGCGCCAGCGTCCAATTCACGCACACATTACCACCGCTCCTGTAGGTGTGGTGCCATGCCGGGGTCCTCCAAACCCTGCGTGACATTATGCCGTTTATAAATAGCCACAGACGAGATATTTCACGAATCTGTTCTATATTTGCAGTTATGTTTAACCAATATGGCATATCTAATTCAAGCTTAACTCAAATTATAACACCAAATTAAGAAATTAAAAAAAATTTTGCGAACATCTGGAAAACAACAGTCGAGCGGCGGTAATATGTATGTAGGTATAGGACAAAGTTATTCAGAATGTGGAGTTTTACAACATATTTAAATTTCATCAAAATCGGTAATGCATATCTAAAGTAAATAATTGGGGATATTTTTTTTAAGCACATGAACAGTTTGTATTGCATGAAAAATAATTGAATATATTTTTTACAGTGAAGAAGAATCGACAAAGGAAAATTGGGAAAGGTATTATTGGGATGCTATAAAACGTACATTTGGATTCGGTTATTTCATGTGATCTATGTATGTTTTAAATCTCGCTTACTTATTAATAAGTAGAGAAATGATTAAAACGTGTATTATCGTCAGTCGCCTCGCATACCTTCTACGTAAAGCCGCATAATAATCAGCACCATACAAATTAATTTCCTTTCCAATCCTAGTTACTACAAATTTCCTTCTTTCCTTTCCTCTGCCTTCTCTATTTAGTACACTGGATGCATGGCATCGTGTAACTGTTTAATGGTAAACGCGTCGCCAGTGTAACACATCTGTATCACATCTGTACAAGTCAAATAAATCATGGTCACCAATAGACACAAATATACGATGTTTTCTTCTTTACTTGTTCTCATGTTTGCACATGTTAGTTTTTTATTTTGATGTTTATAAGCCATTAACCCCTCAGTGTGGAGGCTTTGCTGCCCAAAATAGTGCCTAGCTGCGGGAGGAATTCCATTGGTCGAAACCTTGACCCCTGCTGTTAAGGCGTTGCTGCATAGCACGACTTGAAGAAATATTGGCACACCTCCTAATCTAACCAATCGGACTTGCATTCATTCCAAACGCCCACTCTCTTGAAGAGGCCCTCTTCAACGCAATATTTCCTTCCCATGGCCTTCTCATTGTATACGAGAAGAGCACAGCACGCCTCCAATTCGGGTGTCCAATGGACCTTGGTCCCAAGCCCAGCTCGCTACGCCTCCGCTTCACATCCAATGACGAGCGGTGCTCGTCATACCGCCGTTGGGGACAGTTTTCACATAAGAAGGGAAAAATAGAATATGGAATTCCCAGTTAACAGAGTAGATAACGTACTAGGCTTATAATTGTAGGGAATAGTGGGGCACGGCCAAGACAGGTCCCTTCTTACCGGCCCTATTGCCGTAATCTCCAGGACGATAATAACGTTGTTACACAATCTTCGGTGCAAGGTATTTGTTGGAATGTGGCCAAGCTCACAGGGCTGACTGTTGGTCTCTCAAACAATACATATAAGTATGGTAAAACTCGACCATTAACAAGGTCTTACAATAATGTCTGAACACCAATACATGTCGCCAGTGCTGAGCACTATACAAAAGGCGTTTACGTAAAAGAACCATACTCATCGGTTAATCGTAAAGAAACGAAGAGCGTCGATTCCCACTCCCGAGTGTTTCTCGAAGAGGGGGCACAGCACTCGTCACATAATCCACAATTTGTGATTTAAAATATTTAAACTGTATTTTGTTTTTAATTTTTTCCCTTAATTTTAAACACTATTTTTTAACAGTTATTATTATTTATAATTATAATTGTTGCAGTTATTTTTTAACCCTTCCGGCGGGCGCGCTGCGGTCTTTTATGCCGCATTTTTATGTGTTTAGAGATTTCATTTATATTCTTAGTTGTATGCCAGTGTCCATCGAGATATGCTTGGCTGACTATTAGAAGAAACATATAACACCAAAATCGTGGTTATTGAAGTACTGTATTAGATGTAACTGAATTGTTCAAGTGGAAGGTACTAAATTGCGATATTCTGATGCGTCTGGTCATTTCATGTAGAAAACTCTTAGAACTAAGCTGTATTTGTTTGTAGCAATAAATCTTTCATCGTCCGTTACATGGTAAATCATCTTCACGTCGGTCGATTCCCTCTATTTATTTATCGCCCTCAGTGCCGGTACCCCAATGATTGCCTCTGATCAATTATTTAGTTCACAAGCACACCATACAGATCTGTCATAATCTAAGAGTTTTTTCGGCTTCCCTTTATTCTGGTATCGCATAGAGTGGGAGAGCGCGCGAATGAGTGAGAGGGACCGAAATTGCGGCAAATCATAAATGACGTTCGGCGCTACAAAGCGACACGAAGCCAACGAAATACAATATCTGCTCTCACTTTGTCACTGTTTCTCTGCCAGCACTGTAAGTCAGTATCAGCGTTGTCGGGGAACGGATTCCTGCAAACTAGCCGTAGGTGTTCCACCTACGAATTACTATTTTTACTATTGGTTTTTATTGTTTTTTTCTGGTATTTATTTTGTTTATATTGTACGAACTACTTCTAACTTTACTGTTCTTGTTATTTATCCAATAAATTTTGCTATTGTTAGACTATATTGGCGTCTTCCTAGTAAAATCAGCACTCAACTTAAATGTTTTATAAAGGAGTATAGCACTTAAAATATAATAGACGCATACAGTAAATTCTCGTTGTAAAATCGCCAAAGTTTGTTCGTTATATTATCTTTTTTTTTTAGAGGGAAGTGCTTTATGCATGCCCGGGCATTTATACTACCCGGGTTATGTGGGACTCGCCGCCAAATAGGCGGGATACCCTCTAAAACCCCCTCTAGAGGAGTCCTCCTCACATACACTCCCCTTACCCTTTCGGTGGCACTTGCAGTTGTAGCACTTCACATAGGGGTCCTTTGCAGGGGTGGTCCTCACTTACTAACTGTGTGTCAGTGTAAGCTGCATAGCAGCACTTCATATCGTCAGTGCTATAGTTCAGACGTCATCGTGTACGACGAAAACGCACTCCTCCTTTGAATGCCACAGCTGGTTATTCCGAAAATAAAGGTACTGCCAGATGCTAAATGCAGCATGGGCACAACACCCTCCCACGTTGTATGGATGGTAGACATCATCTCCAGCTCCGGATTATCACAGCCAGGTGTCAAGACATATACAAGGTGGGTACATGCATCCTATACTATAAAGTTGAACTATAAAATATATATACAGTTTGGGACTAATCTTGGTCTAATCCCTCGTCAGACATAAAACTATACCCAGATCGTCAGCGGATAAAACTACACAGTACTAAAGTGCTATATCGCTAGTTGGACAGGCGTCCAAACGTTGTTGGCTCACGCCTTGTACCGAACACAGAGGTGCGTGCTAGGCAGTTCTCCTCCTCTTCGTCTTCCCTGGGACCTTCCTCTTCCTTCTGACTCTTCTGCGCTCCAAGACTATAGCGACAGCCTGGGCCTTAGCGGCTGCCACCCTCCGTTGCCTTGCAATCTTTTCGATTTCGACTTCCTTAGTCGCACGGTCCTTCATTACCGTATAGGCGAAGGCCTGCAAGTGTGCCCAGTTCTGGGCAGATTTCATGACGCACGCAAGAAAGTTGGTGGTCTTCAACGGCGCCCTCAGGGCGCCAGCCAGCCCCTCGCGCTCGCTCTCGTATGTAGGGCAGACGATCAGGACATGCCCCGCATCGTCTACGGAGGCTCTGCAATCAAGCCATGCCGATGAGCCGGCCGTAGCGATCCTGTGGCGGAAGGCACTATACGACCCATGCGAAGTTAGGAGCTGTGCCACCCAGTTGCCCACTTGGGTCTACCCGCCAGGACACATAACGCTTTATAGGCCACCGTTCTATATGATGTGGTCGTCCTCACCAAAGCCGTTTCTTGCGCTCTCCTCAAGGTCGCTTCGTTGACGGTGGACTCAACCTTGGAAGCCCAGATAGGGGCCGCATATAGGACTATACTCTCCCATACCGAGTAGTAGAGTCTGCGAACACACCTAGAAGGCCCTCGTACGTTAGGGAGCAGGGAGGACAGGGCCCCCACCATTCTGTCTCCATGCACCGTGACCTTCTGCAGCTGATGACGGAAGTTGCGCCGACAGTCTATATGGGTCCCAGATAGCGAACCACCTCAGACGATCTTACCACCCTACCAATTACGGAGAAGTCCTGGATTCCCCCTTAGGCCAGTCAGCACTTGAACCTCCGTCTTCTCCTGGGCAACCATTAATCCCGTTCTGGTGAACATTCCCTCGACGTCGACAATCGTGTTCGTCATGTCTGCCTTAATTTTTGCGAGGTCACTGCTGACGAAAATTATCGCCATGTCATCGGCATATGCTGTGGGGCGGATCTTCGGGCTATTACCAATTGTCTTTAGTACTCCATCGAATACTAGATTAAACAAGAAGGGGCCCAACACCGACCCCTGAGGAACACCCGCAAATATTTCCGCTGTGACGACGGTATGGGGAGTATGGACAACCACATGTCTGTCATATGGTAGTTCCTAATTAAGGAACAGATAACCGTCGTAACCCCTCTCCTGCCCAATTCTTTAAGGATAACATCCCACCTCAGGATGTTGAATGCATTCTTCACATCCATCGTGACCGTAATGCACCGCAATATTGCAGACCTCAGTAATGGCCTCCGTGGTTCCCAAGCCTCTTCTAAATCCAAACTGGGCCGGGTGGAAAGGATCGTGCCCAATTTGGTCCTCTATAATTGCCTTAATGGCATACTCCCACACCTTGCTAAGGGCGGGGAGTATACTGATGGGCCTATACGCCCCCGGCAGGAGGGGGTCTTTCCCTGGCTTGGGGAGAAAGACCAATCTGATCGTCTGCCAGGGTTCCGGGAATATGCCCCTAATGGTGGTATCTCTGATTATGGTACTAATCAGTCCCGGTCTTGCCTTTACAATCAGGGTAACCACCTCCAAAGGGGTCGCGTCAAGGCCCACTGCTTTTATGGACTTGATCCTGGGAATAACGCGCCCAGTCAGGTCCTCGTTTACTCTCCTCAGCGTAGACTCCACGGCCCACCTAGTCACCCAGCTAACCAGGGGACACCGAGGTCCTGGAAGTGGACCCGGAGGAGCCGGAACAAATAGCTGGGCAATAATGGCCCTCGCCTGATTTGGCGACATTTCAGTGTGTCGGGGTCTACCCCTAACCGAGGCCATGACCGCTTTATAAGGTCTAGACCCCATGGGTCTAGTTCGACCATGAAGCAGAGGCCGCCCCATTCCGCCTCCTTCGCCCTCAAGATAAGAACTTGGAGCTTTCTTTTGTATAAGAGGTAGGCCACCTTTAGTTGGTGGGCATCATGTACGCCCCTCTTTCCCGGTTTCTGAGCGACTCTCCTTGCCTTAAACATTATGCCCCTTGGCTCGGCTATCTCGCTGTTCCACCAGGAGTTGGTGTTTAGAACTATATATATTGTAAATATTAGATGTAAGTACATGTCTTGGCACTAAGAAAGGCCTATCGCGGGCGGAACCACCTTTGGTGACACAGTCGCGATCATACCAAGCGTCACGGTGTCACCATCTCGATAATTGCTGCCGAAACAGCAGTGTTCTCTCCCTACTCTTCTCAGCGATCTCTGTTTCCGCGATCGCGGAATCCTCTAACCAGTCGGTCTTCTGGATTCGGTACTTGAACTACATACTCGCTCATAGGGAGATATAAACAGAGTGCTGTTCAAGAAAAGAGGATATTAGTGACACCTATTGGTGATCGATATTAATTAGGCAAGTGGCAATGGCCTGCTCACTCATGTGGAGCGCGGATCGCGTCCCCTTCCATCGACTCGCGATCCATGGAAGGGGAAGGCTTGCACTTCCTAGAAATCACGGTCGATTTCTGGGAATCGGCCACTTTGTTCCTGACCTCAGCACCTTTTGGTAATTATATCTTTGCTTACGCACATTGCTTGCGCTACTTGCTTACGCACATTGCTTGCGATACTTTCTTACGCACATTGCTTGCGACTTGGTTTAATAACTATTTTAGCTACCTTGCTTGGCTAAATAACGCTGGTGTTCTTTGCTTTCACCAGATAATACTTTCTGTTAAATGTAAATGATATTTTGTGTAAATTATTTGTGTAAATAACTGTTTATTGTGTTTGACCTTGTACTATATTCAAATTATAACTGTAACGTGTTGAAACGCTTAAAATTATCATTAACTAATCTGCGCTTAACAACGACAAAACAGCCGTTTAGTGTGACTTAAATATTATTATCTAAGTCACACTAAACGTTTGTTTTGCGACTTAGATATTATTATCTAAGTCACACTAAACGTTTGTTTTGCGACTTAGATATTATTATCTAAGTCACACTAAACGTTTGTTTTGTCGTTGTTAAGCGCAGATTAGTTAATTAATGAAGCAAACGGAGTTTTCGGCGAATATCTGTATAAGGCAATTATCTTCGAGGCAGAAGGATTTTCAAGAACGAACTAGAAATAGTTTCTCTGTAAAGAGGTTATTTACTTTATTACATTATTTTATACTACAACGCTTATTTACACTATGTACAGTCTTACCTGTAAAGAGAAACGACATTTAAAGTTATTCTCTCTATCTCTTCCTCATTCACCGCCTTAGTACTCTTATTGTTTAATCTTCTGTTAATTCTTATTGCGATCTACGCACGTGTGCTCTCTTATGTAATGTCCTTCCATCCATCCGTCGTTCTCTCTGTATCCAGTAGACTCTCTACCACCACTCTACACTCTACGCTCTACTACGCGCGAGGCGCGGTATTTGAATTGAGGAAATATTATTTCCTTACATCTACCCCCACCCGGGGTGAAAATCCTTAACAAATTTATTTTCTTGTACTTTACAAGTTTTCCTCGTGTTCTTCGTTATCTGTCTCCTCTTCTTCTGTCTCAATTGGTTGTAACTTGGTTATATGAAAGAAACTTGATTCAGTTTTCTTTCTTCCGGTGTTGATTTTGTAGATAGAATTTGATATTTTCCCTATTATTTCAAATGGACCAATTTTTAGTTCGTCTAACTTTCTTCTATTTAGTCTGTTTCCGTTCTCTACATAGACTTTGTCTCCCACGTTGAATTCATATTGTTTTCGGTTCTTATCGAATAATTTTTTATTGTAGTTGTGTGATTTTATCGTGTTTTCTAATGCTATTCTTTTGTCCTCAATCCAATTATCTTCTTTCTTGTTTATTTTTAATTCTTTTGGTAAGATGGTTACGTCTGTGCCATCTAGTAAATATTTTGGAGCGAAGTTCGTGACTGAGTGTTCTGTCTCGTTATATTTATCTACACATTCTTTCGCTACTGTTGTCCAAGCTTTTTTTTCTTGTTTTTCGTTTATTTTACACCTTATTTTATTTACTAGCGTCTGATTTAGTCTTTCGTTCAGACCGTTCGAGAATGGTGTGTTAACTGCTGTAAAAATTAATTTTACATTATTCTTACTCAGAAACTCTTTAAATTCTCTAGAATTAATTCCCGGATATTGGTCCGTGAGAATCACTCCAATTTCATCTGTTTCTAGCACATTTTTCACTAATTTAATAAAATCACGCGCATTCTGAGTTTTTGAAGTTACGATAAAGGCGTATCGTGTAAAGTGATCTACTAAAAGATGTAGATACCTCTTTGTTGACCTGGCTCCACCAAAACCACCGATTGTATCTATAGACATTATTTGGAATGGTTTTGTTGCTGGTCCTAGTTGTGACAGTGATCCATATTTTCCCTGTCCTCTTGACTTATTTTTTATGCAGGTTTCGCAGTTTTTACAAACCTTTGTTATATTTCTTGTTAAATTTTTCGCTGTATATATTGGACTTATTTTTTTCTGCATCTGTCTGAGTCCTATGTGGCATAAATCTTCATGCACCTGTTTTATCAATTTTTTGCTAAATTCTTCTGATAGGATAATTTTCTCTCTTTTTTTTATCTTTTTATAATAAATTTCATTTCTTTGTATCAAATTTCGTTTTTTTCTTAATATTTCATTTTTCTGTTGGTCTGTCATTATGTCTTCTATTTTTATCAAATTTACTATCTTCATTAATTCCTCTTTGTTATCTTCTGGTTCTAATACCGGGTTTCTGCTCAGACAGTCTGTTTCTATGTTTTCTTTACCTGGTATGTATTTTATTACAAAATCATATTGAGATAAATAATATATTAGGTCTCCTAACTCTTCATCTCTTCTAGCTTTTATGTTCATGTTCTCGAGAGGTTTGTGGTCTGAATATACAGTAAATGGTTTCCCTAAAAGCCAGTGTTGCCAGTATTTCACCGCTTCTTTTATCGCTAGACACTCTAAGTATATGGCCTTTTTTCTTTTTTGAGCTTCGTTTAGTTTTTTTGAAAAGTATGCTACTGGCTTATCTTTATTATTTGGTTGCGTTTGTTTTAATATTGCGCCAATACCCTCCAAAGATGCATCTGTATAGATTTTTATCGGTAAATCCTTGTCATATATCTCCAATACTGGTTGGGAACATAAAAGTTGTTTTATTTGTCTGAAAGATTTTTCACATTTTTCTGTCCATACAAATTTCTCGTTTTTCCTTAATAGTTTATGTAATGGATCCAATATTATTGCACTTTTCGGTATGTATTCATTATAAAAATTGATTTTTCCTAGGAATTGCCTAATGTTTTTTTGTGTCTTCGGGGTTGGGAAATTTCTTATTGACGTTAAATTATCTTTCAAAGGTCTGACTGAGTTCTTTTGAATTACGTGGCCAAGATATTTTACTGAGTCTGAAGCGAATGTACATTTTTTAAATTTTAGTCTAAAGCCCTCTTTTATTATTGCTTCTAATACTTGTTTTACGTGTTTTATATGTTCTTGAAAAGATGTTGAATATATTAAAATATCATCGATGTAATTTACCGCAAATTCTTTGAGTCCATGTTTCCTTAAAATGTTGCTTAAGATACGTTGGAAAATCGCTGGTGCTGTTTTTAATCCGTATGGTAGACAGGTCCATTGGAAATGTCCATCCTGTGTGACAAATCCTGTTTTTCTTCTATCCTCGATGCGTAGTGGTATCGACCAAAAGGCTGAGTTTATATCAAGTGTAGTAAAGTATTTACAATTTCTGGTCTTTATTATCAAATCATCTATTAATGGAAATGGTTGGGCCTGAGGTAAAATAATTTTGTTTAAATCTGTGAAGTCTATACATAATCTTGATCTTTTATTTTCGTCTTTTTTAAAGGCCAGAGTTACCGGGGCTCCAAACGGGCTGTAGGATTCTTCTATTAAATTTTTTTTCAATAACATATATATCTGCTCTTCTATTTCTTTTTTGTCCTCTATTGTGCATCTATATGGTCGTTTACTACAGTATATCAACGAGTAAATCTATATGTGCTTCATAATCTGTAACCGTTCCAATATCGTATTTGTCTTTTGCGAAAACTGTTTTGTATTCTTCTATCATTTTTTCTATTTCGTTTTTCTTTTGGTTGTCCAAATGATCCATTGTAATTTTAAATTCTCCTTCTTGTATGTGTTCGTTGAAGTTTATCGAATACATTTCTACCTTTTTATCCTCATTTTCTTTCTTTATTGAGTTTTTCTCAATTTTATCTTGTAATTCTCTTATATCTGTTTTGTTTTTCTGTTCTATCTCTAGCTTCTCATTTTGGGTTAGGCTAAATTTTTTTATCATATCTAACCCTATTATGAAGTCCTCAAAATCTTCCTTTTCGAGTATATATACATCTATCTCTTCTTCAATTTCAAAAATTTTTATCTTAAGTGTTATCAAACCATCCGTTTTCTTTACACCATTAACCGTTTTTATATATGCTTTATTTACATCTTCTTTTTCTTCTTTTACTTTGATCAGTCTCGAATTTATTAAAGAGATCTGTGAACCTGAATCATAGATACCGCTTATCTCTAATTTATTTTCTATTAATAGTTTGATCTTAATTAATGGTGTAATTATTCGTTTTTTATACCTGTGTTTAAATCCACTTCTATGATGGAATTATTATTTACATTTCTAGCTTTATTGGTTTTTTCCTGTTCGGTATTTTTTTTCTTAAACCAGCATGCTTCCTCCGGGTGATATCTAGTTCCTTTATTTAAACCTTCACAAGTTTTGCATGGCTTTTTTTCTTCAGTTTTTCTCTTAAAATCTAGTTTACTATCTTTGGTTTTTGTATAGTTTTTTCTGTATATCATACTTTCGTATTTTCTAATTTCGTTGAACAGATCTGTGATATCGTTGAGTTCGTCTCTGTCTATTTTATTTAAGATAAATTCGGGTAGACCTGTTGCAATGAGATCAATCAGTGTTTTGAAGTCTATAGATTTGTTTATATCTAGTATAAGTTTCTCCTTTTTCATTGCATAATCAATTAATGGTCCTTCTTTATATCTGAATGCAAAAGCATATGTGACCATATTCCATCCTTTGTTTGCGAATGTTTCTAAGAATTTTCCTTTCCACTGTTTCCATTCAGAATTCACTGTTAATTTCGTGATCATCGAGCTGTACCAGTCCAAACAGGGTTTCTCTAGAAATAACCTTAGTATCTCTATCCTCGTTTCATCTTTTGTTATATTAAATCTTGTACATTCCTTTTCAAAATTTTCCATCCATTGCTTTGCATTTGAGTTCTTGCTGGTGAATTTTTCTATAATGAATTTCTCTGCAATGTTTTTCAGATTTTGTTGGCTTTCTTTTTTTTCTGTGGCTTCTATTAATTTTTCCAGGATTTGTTGTAGGTTGTCTTTTCCCTCTGCGGGTTGCTCTATAACTATTTCTTCTAAATATTGATCTGAAAATTGTATATTTCCCTGTTCATCTATGTATGTATTTTGTAGTTCTCCTTCCAACTTTATCCAGATTTTCCTGGTTTGATGTCTTCTTTTCAAGGTGTTTTTTATTTTTGCATAATTGCTTGTCTTCATAATTTCTTTATGGTTGTTTATTCCTTTATACTCTTCTGGTATTGCAAAACATTTTCCCTCTTTTGTAGTTATAGTGGTTATAGCTAATACATTTGATTTGTTATCACTTGCTGCTATTACAGCAAATTCGAATTGGAGCATGTCCATTTTTCTTTTGTTTAAACAGAAATGTCTTTTTATAAGGCAATTATCTTCGAGGCAGAAGGATTTTCAAGAATGAACTAGAAATAGTTTCTCTGTAAAGAGGTTATTTACTTTATTACATTATTTTATACTACAACGCTTATTTACACTATGTACAGTCTTACCTGTAAAGAGAAACGACATTTAAAGTTATTCTCTCTATCTCTTCCTCATTCACCGCCTTAGTACTCTTATTGTTTAATCTTCTGTTAATTCTTATTGCGATCTACGCACGTGTGCTCTCTTATGTAATGTCCTTCCATCCATCCGTCGTTCTCTCTGTATCCAGTAGACTCTCTACCACCACTCTACACTCTACGCTCTACTACGCGCGAGGCGCGGTATTTGAATTGAGGAAATATTATTTCCTTACATCTGGAAAACGAGGGCGACAACCGTGGTCGGACCGTTAGAGTAATACGTTCGAAATGGAACGAGGAACGCGTATCTGTAGTTGTTTGGACGATTGGACGATTTCGCCTCCGGACCACGGTGCGGCAGGACTCTGAATTTTCGCGGAACTTTGAAAAATTTCGAAGCAAACGGAGTTTTCGGCGAATATCTGGAAAACGAGGGCGACAACCGTGGTCGAACCGTTAGAGTAATACGTTCGAAATGGAACGAGGAACGCGTATCTGTAGTTGTTTGGACGATTGGACGTATTTAGAATTTTTCGGACCACGGTGCGGCAGGACTTTGAATTTTCGCGGGAGTTTGAAAAATTTCGAAGCAAACGGAGTTTTCGGCGAATATCTGGAAAACGAGGGCGACAACCGTGGTCGAACCGTTAGAGTAATATGTTCGAAATGGAACGAGGAACGCGTAACTGTAGTTGTTTGGACGATTGGACGATTTCGCCTCCGGACCACGGTGCGGCAGGACTTTGAATTTTCGCGGGAGTTTGAAAAATTTCGAAGCAAACGGTGTTTTCGGCGAATATGTGGAAAACGAGGGCGACAACCGTGGTCGAACCGTTAGAGTAATACGTTCGAAATTGAACGAGGAACGCGTATCAGTAGTTGTTTGGACGATTTCGCCTCCGGACCACGGTGCGGCAGGACTTTGAATTTTCGCGGGAGTTTGAAAAATTTCGTAGCAAACGGAGTTTTCGGCGAATATCTGGAAAACGAGGGCGACAACCGTGGTCGAACCGTTAGAGTAATACGTTCGAAATGGAACGAGGAACGCGTATCTGTAGTTGTTTGGACGATTGGACGATTTCGCCTCCGGATCACGGTAGGGTAGGACTTTGCATTTTCGCGGGAGTTTGAAAAATTTCGAAGCAAACGGTGTTTTCGGCGAATATCTGGAAAACGAGGGCGACAACCGTGGTCGAACCGTTAGAGTAATACGTTCGAAATGGAACGAGGAACGCGTATCTGTAGTTGTTTGGACGATTGGACGTATTTAGAATTTTTCGGACCACGGTGCGGCAGGACTTTGAATATTCGCGGGAGTTTGAAAAATTCCGAAGCAAACGGAGTTTTCGGCGAATATCTGGCAAAGGAGGGCGACAACCGTGGTCGGACCGTTAGAGTAATACGTTCGAAATGGAACGAGGAACGCGTATCTGTAGTTGTTTGGACGATTTCGCCTTCGGACCACGGTGCGGCAGGACTTTGAATTTTCGCGGGAGTTTGAAAAATTTCGAAGCAAACGCAGTTTTCGGCGAATATCTGGAAAACGAGGGCGACAACCGTGGTCGAACCGTTAGAGTAATACGTTCGAAATGGAACGAGGAACGCGTATCTGTAATTGTTTGGACGATTGGACGTATTTAGAATTTTTCGGACCACGGTGCGGCAGGACTTTGAATTTTCGCGGGAGTTTGAAAAATTCCGAAGCAAACGGAGTTTTCGGCGAATATCTGGCAAACGAGGGCGACAACCGTGGTCGGACCGTTAGAGTAATACGTTCGAAATGGAACGAGGAACGCGTATCTGTAGTTGTTTGGACGATTTCGCCTTCGGACCACGGTGCGGCAGGACTTTGAATTTTCGCGGGAGTTTGAAAAATTTCGAAGCAAACGCAGTTTTCGGCGAATATCTGGAAAACGAGGGCGACAACCGTGGTCGAACCGTTAGAGTAATACGTTCGAAATGGAACGAGGAACGCGTATCTGTAATTGTTTGGACGATTGGACGTATTTAGAATTTTTCGGACCACGGTGCGGCAGGACTTTGAATTTTCGCGGGAGTTTGAAAAATTTCGAAGCAAACGGAGTTTTCGGCGAATATCTGGAAAACGAGGGCGACAACCGTGGTCGAACCGTTAGAGTAATACGTTCGAAATGGAACGAGGAACGCGTATCTGTAGTTGTTTGGACGATTGGACGATTTCGCCTCCGGACCACGGTGCGGCAGGACTTTGCATTTTCGCGGGAGTTTGAAAAATTACGAAGCAAACGGTGTTTTCGGCGAATATCTGGAAAACGAGGGCGACAACCGTGGTCGAACCGTTAGAGTAATACGTTCGAAATGGAACGAGGAACGCGTATCTGTAGTTGTTTGGACGATTGGACGTATTTAGAATTTTTCGGACCACGGTGCGGCAGGACTTTGAATTTTCGCGGGAGTTTGAAAAATTTCGAAGCAAACGGAGTTTTCGGCGAATATCTGGAAAACGAGGGCGACAACCGTGGTCGAACCGTTAGAGTAATACGTTCGAAATGGAACGAGGAACGCGTATCTGTAATTGTTTGGACGATTGGACGTATTTAGAATTTTTCGGACCACGGTGCGGCAGGACTTTGAATTTTCGCGGGAGTTTGAAAAATTTCGAAGCAAACGGAGTTTTCGGCGAATATCTGGAAAACGAGGGCAACAACTGTGGTCGGACCGTTAGAGTAATACGTTCGAAATGGAACGAGGAACGCGTATCTGTAGTTGTTTGGACGATTGGACGTATTTAGAATTTTTCGGACCACGGTGCGGCAGGACTTTGAATTTTCGCGGGAGTTTGAAAAATTTCGAAGCAAACGGAGTTTTCGGCGAATATCTGGAAAACGAGGGCGACAACCGTGGTCGGACCGTTAAACTAATACGTTCGAAATGGAACGCGGAACGCGTATCTGTAGTTTTTTGGACGATTGGACGATTTGGCCTCCGGACCACGGTGCGGCAGGACTTTGAATTTTCGCGGGACTTTGACAAATTTCGAAGCAAACGGAGTTTTCGGCGAATATCTGGAAAACGAGGGCGACAACCGTGGTCGAACCGTTAGAGTAATACGTTCGAAATGGAATGAGGAACGCGTATCTGTAGTTGTTTGGACGATTGGACGATTTGGCCTCCGGACCACGGTGCGGCAGGACTTTGAATTTTCGCGGGACTTTGACAAATTTCGAAGCAAACGGAGTTTTCGGCGAATATCTGGAAAACGAGGGCGACAACCGTGGTCGAACCGTTAGAGTAATACGTTCGAAATGGAACGAGGAACGCGTATCTGTAATTGTTCGGACGATTGGACGTATTTAGAATTTTTCGGACCACGGTGCGGCAGGACTTTGAATTTTCGCGGGAGTTTGAAAAATTTCGAAGCAAACGGAGTTTTCGGCGAATATCTGGAAAACGAGGGCGACAACCGTGGTCGAACCGTTAGAGTAATACGTTCGAAATGGAACGAGGAACGCGTATCTGTAGTTGTTTGGACGATTGGACGATTTCGCCTCCGGACCACGGTGCGGCAGGACTTTGAATTTTCGCGGGAGTTTGAAAAATATCGAAGCAAACGGTGTTTTCGGCGAATATCTCGAAAACGAGGGCAACAACCGTGGTCGGACCGTTAGAGTAATACGTTCGAAATGGAACGAGGAACGCGTATCTGTAGTTGTTTGGACGATTTCGCCTTCGGACCACGGTGCGGCAGGACTTTGAATTTTCGCGGGAGTTTGAAAAATTTCGAAGCAAACGGAGTTTTCGGCGAATATCTGGAAAACGAGGGCGACAACCGTGGTCGAACCGTTAGAGTAATACGTTCGAAATGGAACGAGGAACGCGTATCTGTAATTGTTTGGACGATTGGACGTATTTAGAATTTTTCGGACCACGGTGCGGCAGGACTTTGAATTTTCGCGGGAGTTTGAAAAATTTCGAAGCAAACGGAGTTTTCGGCGAATATCTGGAAAACGAGGGCAACAACCGTGGTCGGACCGTTAGAGTAATACGTTCGAAATGGAACGAGGAACGCGTATCTGTAGTTGTTTGGACGATTGGACGTATTTAGAATTTTTCGGACCACGGTGCGGCAGGACTTTGAATTTTCGCGGGAGTTTGAAAAATTTCGAAGCAAACGGAGTTTTCGGCGAATATCTGGAAAACGAGGGCGACAACCGTGGTCGGACCGTTAGAGTAATACGTTCGAAATGGAACGAGGAACGCGTATCTGTAGTTTTTTGGACGATTGGACGATTTGGCCTCCGGACCACGGTGCGGCAGGACTTTGAATTTTCGCGGGACTTTGACAAATTTCGAAGCAAACGGAGTTTTCGGCGAATATCTGGAAAACGAGGGCGACAACCGTGGTCGAACCGTTAGAGTAATACGTTCGAAATGGAATGAGGAACGCGTATCTGTTGTTGTTTGGACGATTGGACGATTTGGCCTCCGGACCACGGTGCGGCAGGACTTTGAATTTTCGCGGGACTTTGACAAATTTCGAAGCAAACGGAGTTTTCGGCGAATATCTGGAAAACGAGGGCGACAACCGTGGTCGAACTGTTAGAGTAATACGTTCGAAATGGAACGAGGAACGCGTATCTGTAATTGTTCGGACGATTGGACGTATTTAGAATTTTTCGGACCACGGTGCGGCAGGACTTTGAATTTTCGCGGGGGTTTGAAAAATTTCGAAGCAAACGGAGTTTTCGGCGAATATCTGGAAAACGAGGGCGACAACCGTGGTCGAACCGTTAGAGTAATACGTTCGAAATGGAACGAGGAACGCGTATCTGTAGTTGTTTGGACGATTTCGCCTTCGGACC
The DNA here is from genome assembly GCA_929113495.1 of Andrena minutula. Taxonomy (NCBI): domain Eukaryota; kingdom Metazoa; phylum Arthropoda; class Insecta; order Hymenoptera; family Andrenidae; genus Andrena; species Andrena minutula. Next base: position 19,682,269 of record OV815993.1, read on the forward strand.
ACGGTGCGGCAGGACTTTGAATTTTCGCGGGAGTTTGAAAAATTTCGAAGCAAACGCAGTTTTCGGCGAATATCTGGAAAACGAGGGCGACAACCGTGGTCGAACCGTTAGAGTAATACGTTCGAAATGGAATGAGGAACGCGTATCTGTAGTTGTTTGGACGATTGGACGATTTCGCCTCCGGATCACGGTGCGGTAGGACTTTGCATTTTCGCGGGAGTTTGAAAAATTTCGAAGCAAACGGAGTTTTCGGCGAATATTTGGAAAACGAGAGCGACAACCGTGGTCGAACCGTTAGAGTAATACGTTCGAAATGGAACGAGGAACGCGTATCTGTAGTTGTTTGGACGATTGGACGATTTCGCCTCCGGATCACGGTGCGGTAGGACTTTGCATTTTCGCGGGAGTTTGAAAAATTTCGAAGCAATCGGAGTTTTCGGCGAATATCTGGAAAACGAGGGCGACAACCGTGGTCGAACCGTTAGAGTAATACGTTCGAAATGGAACGAGGAACGCGTATCTGTAATTGTTTGGACGATTGGACGTATTTAGAATTTTTCGGACCACGGTGCGGCAGGACTTTGCATTTTCGCGGGAGTTTGAAAAATTTCGAAGCAATCGGAGTTTTCTGCGAATATCTGGAAAACGAGGGCGACAACCGTGGTCGAACCGTTAGAGTAATACGTTCGAAATGGAACGAGGAACGCGTATCTGTAATTGTTTGGACGATTGGACGTATTTAGAATTTTTCGGACCACGGTGCGGCAGGACTTTGAATTTTCGCGGGAGTTTGAAAAATTTCGAAGCAAACGCAGTTTTCGGCGAATATCTGGAAAACGAGGGCGACAACCGTGGTCGAACCGTTAGAGTAATACGTTCGAAATGGAATGAGGAACGCGTATCTGTAGTTGTTTGGACGATTGGACGATTTGGCCTCCGGACCACGGTGCGGCAGGACTTTGAATTTTCGCGGGAGTTTGAAAAATTTCGAAGCAAACGGTGTTTTCGGCGAACATCTGGAAAACGAGGGCGACAACCGTGGTCGAACCGTTAGAGTAATACGTTCGAAATGGAACGAGGAACGCGTATCTGTAGTTGTTTGGACGATTTCTCCTCCGGATCACGGTGCGGTAGGACTTTGCATTTTCGCGGGAGTTTGAAAAATTTCGAAGCAAACGGTGTTTTCGGCGAATATCTGGAAAACGAGGGCGACAACCGTGGTCGAACCGTTAGAGTAATACGTTCGAAATGGAACGAGGAACGCGTATCTGTAGTTGTTTGGACGATTGGACGTATTTAGAATTTTTCGGACCACGGTGCGGCAGGACTTTGAATTTTCGCGGGAGTTTGAAAAATTTCGAAGCAAACGGAGTTTTCGGCGAATATCTGGAAAACGAGGGCAACAACCGTGGTCGGACCGTTAGAGTAATACGTTCTAAATGGAACGAGGAACGCGTATCTGTAGTTGTTTGGACGATTGGACGATTTCGCCTCCGGACCACGGTGCGGCAGGACTTTGAATTTTCGCGGGAGTTTGAAAAATTTCGAAGCAAACGGAGTTTTCGGCGAACATCTGGAAAACGAGGGCGACAACCGAGGTCGAACCGTTAGAGTAATACGTTCGAAATGGAACGAGGAACGCGTATCTGTAGTTGTTTGGACGATTGGACGATTTCGCCTCCGGACCACGGTGCGGCAGGACTTTGAATTTTCGCGGTAGTTTGAAAAATTTCGAAGCAAACGGAGTTTTCGGCGAACATCTGGAAAACGAGGGCGACAACCGTGGTCGAGCCGTTAGAGTAATACGTTCGAAATGGAACGAGGAACGCGTATCTGTAGTTGTTTGGACGATTGGACGATTTCGCCTCCGGATCACGGTGCGGTAGGACTTTGCATTTTCGCGGGAGTTTGAAAAATTTCGAAGCAAACGGTGTTTTCGGCGAATATCTGGAAAACGAGGGCGACAACCGTGGTCGAACCGTTAGAGTAATACGTTCGAAATGGAACGAGGAACGCGTATCTGTAGTTGTTTGGACGATTGGACGTATTTAGAATTTTTCGGACCACGGTGCGGCAGGACTTTGAATTTTCGCGGGAGTTTGAAAAATTTCGAAGCAAACGGAGTTTTCGGCGAATATCTGGCAAACGAGGGCGACAACCGTGGTCGGACCGTTAGAGTAATACGTTCTAAATGGAACGAGGAACGCGTATCTGTAGTTGTTTGGACGATTTCGCCTTCGGACCACGGTGCGGCAGGACTTTGAATTTTCGCGGGACTTTGACAAATTTCGAAGCAAACGGAGTTTTCGGCGAATATCTGGAAAACGAGGGCGACAACCGTGGTCGAACCGTTAGAGTAATACGTTCGAAATGGAACGAGGAACGCGTATCTGTAATTGTTCGGACGATTGGACGTATTTAGAATTTTTCGGACCACGGTGCGGCAGGACTTTGAATTTTCGCGGGAGTTTGAAAAATTTCGAAGCAAACGGAGTTTTCGGCGAATATCTGGAAAACGAGGGCGACAACCGAGGTCGAACCGTTAGAGTAATACGTTCGAAATGGAACGAGGAACGCGTATCTGTAGTTGTTTGGACGATTGGACGATTTCGCCTCCGGACCACGGTGCGGCAGGACTTTGAATTTTCGCGGGACTTTGACAAATTTCGAAGCAAACGGAGTTTTCGGCGAATATCTGGAAAACGAGGGCGACAACCGTGGTCGAACCGTTAGAGTAATACGTTCGAAATGGAATGAGGAACGCGTATCTGTAGTTGTTTGGACGATTGGACGATTTGGCGTCCGGACCACGGTGCGGCAGGACTTTGAATTTTCGCGGGACTTTGACAAATTTCGAAGCAAACGGAGTTTTCGGCGAATATCTGGAAAACGAGGGCGACAACCGTGGTCGAACCGTTAGAGTAATACGTTCGAAATGGAACGAGGAACGCGTATCTGTAATTGTTCGGACGATTGGACGTATTTAGAATTTTTCGGACCACGGTGCGGCAGGACTTTGAATTTTCGCGGGAGTTTGAAAAATTTCGAAGCAAACGGTGTTTTCGGCGAATATCTGGAAAACGAGGGCGACAACCGTGGTCGAACCGTTAGAGTAATACGTTCGAAATGGAACGAGGAACGCGTATCTGTAATTGTTCGGACGATTGGACGTATTTAGAATTTTTCGGACCACGGTGCGGCAGGACTTTGAATTTTCGCGGGAGTTTGAAAAATTTCGAAGCAAACGGAGTTTTCGGCGAATATCTGGAAAACGAGGGCGACAACCGTGGTCGAACCGTTAGAGTAATACGTTCGAAATGGAACGAGGAACGCGTATCTGTAGTTGTTTGGACGATTGGACGATTTCGCCTCCGGACCACGGTGCGGCAGGACTTTGAATTTTCGCGGGAGTTTGAAAAATATCGAAGCAAACGGTGTTTTCGGCGAATATCTGGAAAACGAGGGCAACAACCGTGGTCGGACCGTTAGAGTAATACGTTCGAAATGGAACGAGGAACGCGTATCTGTAGTTGTTTGGACGATTTCGCCTTCGGACCACGGTGCGGCAGGACTTTGAATTTTCGCGGGAGTTTGAAAAATTTCGAAGCAAACGGAGTTTTCGGCGAATATCTGGAAAACGAGGGCGACAACCGTGGTCGAACCGTTAGAGTAATACGTTCGAAATGGAACGAGGAACGCGTATCTGTAATTGTTTGGACGATTGGACGTATTTAGAATTTTTCGGACCACGGTGCGGCAGGACTTTGAATTTTCGCGGGAGTTTGAAAAATTTCGAAGCAAACGGAGTTTTCGGCGAATATCTGGAAAACGAGGGCAACAACCGTGGTCGGACCGTTAGAGTAATACGTTCGAAATGGAACGAGGAACGCGTATCTGTAGTTGTTTGGACGATTGGACGTATTTAGAATTTTTCGGACCACGGTGCGGCAGGACTTTGAATTTTCGCGGGAGTTTGAAAAATTTCGAAGCAAACGGAGTTTTCGACGAATATCTGGAAAACGAGGGCGACAACCGTGGTCGGACCGTTAGAGTAATACGTTCGAAATGGAACGAGGAACGCGTATCTGTAGTTTTTTGGACGATTGGACGATTTGGCCTCCGGACCACGGTGCGGCAGGACTTTGAATTTTCGCGGGACTTTGACAAATTTCGAAGCAAACGGAGTTTTCGGCGAATATCTGGAAAACGAGGGCGACAACCGTGGTCGAACCGTTAGAGTAATACGTTCGAAATGGAATGAGGAACGCGTATCTGTTGTTGTTTGGACGATTGGACGATTTGGCCTCCGGACCACGGTGCGGCAGGACTTTGAATTTTCGCGGGACTTTGACAAATTTCGAAGCAAACGGAGTTTTCGGCGAATATCTGGAAAACGAGGGCGACAACCGTGGTCGAACTGTTAGAGTAATACGTTCGAAATGGAACGAGGATCGCGTATCTGTAATTGTTCGGACGATTGGACGTATTTAGAATTTTTCGGACCTCGGTGCGGCAGGACTTTGAATTTTCGCGGGAGTTTGAAAAATTTCGAAGCAAACGGAGTTTTCGGCGAATATCTGGAAAACGAGGGCGACAACCGTGGTCGAACCGTTAGAGTAATACGTTCGAAATGGAACGAGGAACGCGTATCTGTAGTTGTTTGGACGATTGGACGTATTTAGAATTTTTCGGACCACGGTGCGGCAGGACTTTGAATTTTCGCGGGAGTTTGAAAAATTTCGAAGCAAACGCAGTTTTCGGCGAATATCTGGAAAACGAGGGCGACAACCGTGGTCGAACCGTTAGAGTAATACGTTCGAAATGGAATGAGGAACGCGTATCTGTAGTTGTTTGGACGATTGGACGATTTGGCCTCCGGACCACGGTGCGGCAGGACTTTGAATTTTCGCGGGAGTTTGAAAAATTTCGAAGCAAACGGTGTTTTCGGCGAATATCTGGAAAACGAGGGCGACAACCGTGGTCGAACCGTTAGAGTAATACGTTCGAAATGGAACGAGGAACGCGTATCTGTAGTTGTTTGGACGATTGGACGATTTCTCCTCCGGATCACGGTGCGGTAGGACTTTGCATTTTCGCGGGAGTTTGAAAAATTTCGAAGCAAACGGTGTTTTCGGCGAATATCTGGAAAACGAGGGCGACAACCGTGGTCGAACCGTTAGAGTAATACGTTCGAAATGGAACGAGGAACGCGTATCTGTAATTGTTTGGACGATTGGACGTATTTAGAATTTTTCGGACCACGGTGCGGCAGGACTTTGAATTTTCGCGGGAGTTTGAAAAATTTCGAAGCAAACGGAGTTTTCGGCGAATATCTGGAAAACGAGGGCAACAACCGTGGTCGGACCGTTAGAGTAATACGTTCTAAATGGAACGAGGAACGCGTATCTGTAGTTGTTTGGACGATTGGACGATTTCGCCTCCGGACCACGGTGCGGCAGGACTTTGAATTTTCGCGGGAGTTTGAAAAATTTCGAAGCAAACGGAGTTTTCGGCGAACATCTGGAAAACGAGGGCGACAACCGAGGTCGAACCGTTAGAGTAATACGTTCGAAATGGAACGAGGAACGCGTATCTGTAGTTGTTTGGACGATTGGACGATTTCGCCTCCGGACCACGGTGCGGCAGGACTTTGAATTTTCGCGGGAGTTTGAAAAATTTCGAAGCAAACGGAGTTTTCGGCGAACATCTGGAAAACGAGGGCGACAACCGTGGTCGAGCCGTTAGAGTAATACGTTCGAAATGGAACGAGGAACGCGTATCTGTAGTTGTTTGGACGATTGGACGATTTCGCCTCCGGATCACGGTGCGGTAGGACTTTGCATTTTCGCGGGAGTTTGAAAAATTTCGAAGCAAACGGTGTTTTCGGCGAATATCTGGAAAACGAGGGCGACAACCGTGGTCGAACCGTTAGAGTAATACGTTCGAAATGGAACGAGGAACGCGTATCTGTAGTTGTTTGGACGATTGGACGTATTTAGAATTTTTCGGACCACGGTGCGGCAGGACTTTGAATTTTCGCGGGAGTTTGAAAAATTTCGAAGCAAACGGAGTTTTCGGCGAATATCTGGCAAACGAGGGCGACAACCGTGGTCGGACCGTTAGAGTAATACGTTCTAAATGGAACGAGGAACGCGTATCTGTAGTTGTTTGGACGATTTCGCCTTCGGACCACGGTGCGGCAGGACTTTGAATTTTCGCGGGAGTTTGAAAAATTTCGAAGCAAACGCAGTTTTCGGCGAATATCTGGAAAACGAGGGCGACAACCGTGGTCGAACCGTTAGAGTAATACGTTCGAAATGGAATGAGGAACGCGTATCTGTTGTTGTTTGGACGATTGGACGATTTGGCCTCCGGACCACGGTGCGGCAGGACTTTGAATTTTCGCGGGACTTTGACAAATTTCGAAGCAAACGGAGTTTTCGGCGAATATCTGGAAAACGAGGGCGACAACCGTGGTCGAACCGTTAGAGTAATACGTTCGAAATGGAACGAGGAACGCGTATCTGTAATTGTTCGGACGATTGGACGTATTTAGAATTTTTCGGACCACGGTGCGGCAGGACTTTGAATTTTCGCGGGAGTTTGAAAAATTTCGAAGCAAACGGAGTTTTCGACGAATATCTGGAAAACGAGGGCGACAACCGTGGTCGGACCGTTAGAGTAATACGTTCGAAATGGAACGAGGAACGCGTATCTGTAGTTTTTTGGACGATTGGACGATTTGGCCTCCGGACCACGGTGCGGCAGGACTTTGAATTTTCGCGGGACTTTGACAAATTTCGAAGCAAACGGAGTTTTCGGCGAATATCTGGAAAACGAGGGCGACAACCGTGGTCGAACCGTTAGAGTAATACGTTCGAAATGGAATGAGGAACGCGTATCTGTTGTTGTTTGGACGATTGGACGATTTGGCCTCCGGACCACGGTGCGGCAGGACTTTGAATTTTCGCGGGACTTTGACAAATTTCGAAGCAAACGGAGTTTTCGGCGAATATCTGGAAAACGAGGGCGACAACCGTGGTCGAACTGTTAGAGTAATACGTTCGAAATGGAACGAGGAACGCGTATCTGTAATTGTTCGGACGATTGGACGTATTTAGAATTTTTCGGACCTCGGTGCGGCAGGACTTTGAATTTTCGCGGGAGTTTGAAAAATTTCGAAGCAAACGGAGTTTTCGGCGAATATCTGGAAAACGAGGGCGACAACCGTGGTCGGACCGTTAGAGTAATACGTTCGAAATGGAACGAGGAACGCGTATCTGTAATTGTTTGGACGATTGGACGTATTTAGAATTTTTCGGACCCCGGTGCGGCAGGACTTTGAATTTTCGCGGGAGTTTGAAAAATTTCGAAGCAAACGGAGTTTTCGGCGAATATCTGGAAAACGAGGGCGACAACCGTGGTCGAACCGTTAGAGTAATACGTTCGAAATGGAACGAGGAACGCGTATCTGTAGTTGTTTGGACGATTGGACGTATTTAGAATTTTTCGGACCACGGTGCGGCAGGACTTTGAATTTTCGCGGGAGTTTGAAAAATTTCGAAGCAAACGCAGTTTTCGGCGAATATCTGGAAAACGAGGGCGACAACCGTGGTCGAACCGTTAGAGTAATACGTTCGAAATGGAATGAGGAACGCGTATCTGTAGTTGTTTGGACGATTGGACGATTTGGCCTCCGGACCACGGTGCGGCAGGACTTTGAATTTTCGCGGGAGTTTGAAAAATTTCGAAGCAAACGGAGTTTTCGACGAATATCTGGAAAACGAGGGCGACAACCGTGGTCGGACCGTTAGAGTAATACGTTCGAAATGGAACGAGGAACGCGTATCTGTAGTTTTTTGGACGATTGGACGATTTGGCCTCCGGACCACGGTGCGGCAGGACTTTGAATTTTCGCGGGACTTTGACAAATTTCGAAGCAAACGGAGTTTTCGGCGAATATCTGGAAAACGAGGGCGACAACCGTGGTCGAACCGTTAGAGTAATACGTTCGAAATGGAATGAGGAACGCGTATCTGTTGTTGTTTGGACGATTGGACGATTTGGCCTCCGGACCACGGTGCGGCAGGACTTTGAATTTTCGCGGGACTTTGACAAATTTCGAAGCAAACGGAGTTTTCGGCGAATATCTGGAAAACGAGGGCGACAACCGTGGTCGAACTGTTAGAGTAATACGTTCGAAATGGAACGAGGAACGCGTATCTGTAATTGTTCGGACGATTGGACGTATTTAGAATTTTTCGGACCTCGGTGCGGCAGGACTTTGAATTTTCGCGGGAGTTTGAAAAATTTCGAAGCAAACGGAGTTTTCGGCGAATATCTGGAAAACGAGGGCGACAACCGTGGTCGAACCGTTAGAGTAATACGTTCGAAATGGAACGAGGAACGCGTATCTGTAATTGTTTGGACGATTGGACGTATTTAGAATTTTTCGGACCCCGGTGCGGCAGGACTTTGAATTTTCGCGGGAGTTTGAAAAATTTCGAAGCAAACGGAGTTTTCGGCGAATATCTGGAAAACGAGGGCGACAACCGTGGTCGAACCGTTAGAGTAATACGTTCGAAATGGAACGAGGAACGCATATCTGTAGTTGTTTGGACGATTTCGCCTTCGGACCACGGTGCGGCAGGACTTTGAATTTTCGCGGGAGTTTGAAAAATTTCGAAGCAAACGGAGTTTTCGGCGAATATCTGGCAAACGAGGGCGACAACCGTGGTCGGACCGTTAGAGTAATACGTTCTAAATGGAACGAGGAACGCGTATCTGTAGTTGTTTGGACGATTTCGCCTTCGGACCACGGTGCGGCAGGACTTTGAATTTTCGCGGGAGTTTGAAAAATTTCGAAGCAAACGCAGTTTTCGGCGAATATCTGGAAAACGAGGGCGACAACCGTGGTCGAACCGTTAGAGTAATACGTTCGAAATGGAATGAGGAACGCGTATCTGTAGTTGTTTGGACGATTGGACGATTTGGCCTCCGGACCACGGTGCGGCAGGACTTTGAATTTTCGCGGGACTTTGACAAATTTCGAAGCAAACGGAGTTTTCGGCGAATATCTGGAAAACGAGGGCGACAACCGTGGTCGAACCGTTAGAGTAATACGTTCGAAATGGAACGAGGAACGCGTATCTGTAATTGTTCGGACGATTGGACGTATTTAGAATTTTTCGGACCACGGTGCGGCAGGACTTTGAATTTTCGCGGGAGTTTGAAAAATTTCGAAGCAAACGGAGTTTTCGACGAATATCTGGAAAACGAGGGCGACAACCGTGGTCGGACCGTTAGAGTAATACGTTCGAAATGGAACGAGGAACGCGTATCTGTAGTTTTTTGGACGATTGGACGATTTGGCCTCCGGACCACGGTGCGGCAGGACTTTGAATTTTCGCGGGACTTTGACAAATTTCGAAGCAAACGGAGTTTTCGGCGAATATCTGGAAAACGAGGGCGACAACCGTGGTCGAACCGTTAGAGTAATACGTTCGAAATGGAATGAGGAACGCGTATCTGTTGTTGTTTGGACGATTGGACGATTTGGCCTACGGACCACGGTGCGGCAGGACTTTGAATTTTCGCGGGACTTTGACAAATTTCGAAGCAAACGGAGTTTTCGGCGAATATCTGGAAAACGAGGGCGACAACCGTGGTCGAACTGTTAGAGTAATACGTTCGAAATGGAACGAGGAACGCGTATCTGTAATTGTTCGGACGATTGGACGTATTTAGAATTTTTCGGACCTCGGTGCGGCAGGACTTTGAATTTTCGCGGGAGTTTGAAAAATTTCGAAGCAAACGGAGTTTTCGGCGAATATCTGGAAAACGAGGGCGACAACCGTGGTCGAACCGTTAGAGTAATACGTTCGAAATGGAACGAGGAACGCGTATCTGTAATTGTTTGGACGATTGGACGTATTTAGAATTTTTCGGACCCCGGTGCGGCAGGACTTTGAATTTTCGCGGGAGTTTGAAAAATTTCGAAGCAAACGGAGTTTTCGGCGAATATCTGGAAAACGAGGGCGACAACCGTGGTCGAACCGTTAGAGTAATACGTTCGAAATGGAACGAGGAACGCGTATCTGTAGTTGTTTGGACGATTGGACGTATTTAGAATTTTTCGGACCACGGTGCGGCAGGACTTTGAATTTTCGCGGGAGTTTGAAAAATTTCGAAGCAAACGCAGTTTTCGGCGAATATCTGGAAAACGAGGGCGACAACCGTGGTCGAACCGTTAGAGTAATACGTTCGAAATGGAATGAGGAACGCGTATCTGTAGTTGTTTGGACGATTGGACGATTTGGCCTCCGGACCACGGTGCGGCAGGACTTTGAATTTTCGCGGGACTTTGACAAATTTCGAAGCAAACGGAGTTTTCGGCGAATATCTGGAAAACGAGGGCGACAACCGTGGTCGAACCGTTAGAGTAATACGTTCGAAATGGAACGAGGAACGCGTATCTGTAATTGTTCGGACGATTGGACGTATTTAGAATTTTTCGGACCACGGTGCGGCAGGACTTTGAATTTTCGCGGGAGTTTGAAAAATTTCGAAGCAAACGGAGTTTTCGACGAATATCTGGAAAACGAGGGCGACAACCGTGGTCGGACCGTTAGAGTAATACGTTCGAAATGGAACGAGGAACGCGTATCTGTAGTTTTTTGGACGATTGGACGATTTGGCCTCGGGACCACGGTGCGGCAGGACTTTGAATTTTCGCGGGACTTTGACAAATTTCGAAGCAAACGGAGTTTTCGGCGAATATCTGGAAAACGAGGGCGACAACCGTGGTCGAACCGTTAGAGTAATACGTTCGAAATGGAATGAGGAACGCGTATCTGTTGTTGTTTGGACGATTGGACGATTTGGCCTCCGGACCACGGTGCGGCAGGACTTTGAATTTTCGCGGGACTTTGACAAATTTCGAAGCAAACGGAGTTTTCGGCGAATATCTGGAAAACGAGGGCGACAACCGTGGTCGAACTGTTAGAGTAATACGTTCGAAATGGAACGAGGAACGCGTATCTGTAATTGTTCGGACGATTGGACGTATTTAGAATTTTTCGGACCTCGGTGCGGCAGGACTTTGAATTTTCGCGGGAGTTTGAAAAATTTCGAAGCAAACGGAGTTTTCGGCGAATATCTGGAAAACGAGGGCGACAACCGTGGTCGAACCGTTAGAGTAATACGTTCGAAATGGAACGAGGAACGCGTATCTGTAATTGTTTGGACGATTGGACGTATTTAGAATTTTTCGGACCCCGGTGCGGCAGGACTTTGAATTTTCGCGGGAGTTTGAAAAATTTCGAAGCAAACGGAGTTTTCGGCGAGTATCTGGAAAACGAGGGCGACAACCGTGGTCGAACCGTTAGAGTAATACGTTCGAAATGGAACGAGGAACGCGTATCTGTAGTTGTTTGGACGATTGGACGTATTTAGAATTTTTCGGACCACGGTGCGGCAGGACTTTGAATTTTCGCGGGAGTTTGAAAAATTTCGAAGCAAACGCAGTTTTCGGCGAATATCTGGAAAACGAGGGCGACAACCGTGGTCGAACCGTTAGAGTAATACGTTCGAAATGGAATGAGGAACGCGTATCTGTAGTTGTTTGGACGATTGGACGATTTGGCCTCCGGACCACGGTGCGGCAGGACTTTGAATTTTCGCGGGAGTTTGAAAAATTTCGAAGCAAACGGTGTTTTCGGCGAATATCTGGAAAACGAGGGCGACAACCGTGGTCGAACCGTTAGAGTAATACGTTCGAAATGGAATGAGGAACGCGTATCTGTAGTTGTTTGGACGATTGGACGATTTGGCCTCCGGACCACGGTGCGGCAGGACTTTGAATTTTCGCGGGACTTTGACAAATTTCGAAGCAAACGGAGTTTTCGGCGAATATCTGGAAAACGAGGGCGACAACCGTGGTCGAACTGTTAGAGTAATACGTTCGAAATGGAACGAGGAACGCGTATCTGTAATTGTTCGGACGATTGGACGTATTTAGAATTTTTCGGACCTCGGTGCGGCAGGACTTTGAATTTTCGCGGGAGTTTGAAAAATTTCGAAGCAAACGGAGTTTTCGGCGAATATCTGGAAAACGAGGGCGACAACCGTGGTCGAACCGTTAGAGTAATACGTTCGAAATGGAACGAGGAACGCGTATCTGTAGTTGTTTGGACGATTTCGCCTTCGGACCACGGTGCGGCAGGACTTGGGATTTTCGCGGGAGTTTGAAAAATTTCGAAGCAAACGGAGTTTTCGGCGAACATCTGGAAAACGAGGGCGACAACCGTGGTCGAGCCGTTAGAGTAATACGTTCGAAATGGAACGAGGAACGCGTATCTGTAGTTGTTTGGACGATTGGACGATTTCGCCTCCGGATCACGGTGCGGTAGGACTTTGCATTTTCGCGGGAGTTTGAAAAATTTCGAAGCAAACGGTGTTTTCGGCGAATATCTGGAAAACGAGGGCGACAACCGTGGTCGAACCGTTAGAGTAATACGTTCGAAATGGAACGAGGAACGCGTATCTGTAGTTGTTTGGACGATTGGACGTATTTAGAATTTTTCGGACCACGGTGCGGCAGGACTTTGAATTTTCGCGGGAGTTTGAAAAATTTCGAAGCAAACGGAGTTTTCGGCGAATATCTGGCAAACGAGGGCGACAACCGTGGTCGGACCGTTAGAGTAATACGTTCTAAATGGAACGAGGAACGCGTATCTGTAGTTGTTTGGACGATTTCGCCTTCGGACCACGGTGCGGCAGGACTTTGAATTTTCGCGGGAGTTTGAAAAATTTCGAAGCAAACGCAGTTTTCGGCGAATATCTGGAAAACGAGGGCGACAACCGTGGTCGAACCGTTAGAGTAATACGTTCGAAATGGAATGAGGAACGCGTATCTGTAGTTGTTTGGACGATTGGACGATTTGGCCTCCGGACCACGGTGCGGCAGGACTTTGAATTTTCGCGGGACTTTGACAAATTTCGAAGCAAACGGAGTTTTCGGCGAATATCTGGAAAACGAGGGCGACAACCGTGGTCGAACCGTTAGAGTAATACGTTCGAAATGGAACGAGGAACGCGTATCTGTAATTGTTCGGACGATTGGACGTATTTAGAATTTTTCGGACCACGGTGCGGCAGGACTTTGAATTTTCGCGGGAGTTTGAAAAATTTCGAAGCAAACGGAGTTTTCGACGAATATCTGGAAAACGAGGGCGACAACCGTGGTCGGACCGTTAGAGTAATACGTTCGAAATGGAACGAGGAACGCGTATCTGTAGTTTTTTGGACGATTGGACGATTTGGCCTCCGGACCACGGTGCGGCAGGACTTTGAATTTTCGCGGGACTTTGACAAATTTCGAAGCAAACGGAGTTTTCGGCGAATATCTGGAAAACGAGGGCGACAACCGTGGTCGAACCGTTAGAGTAATACGTTCGAAATGGAATGAGGAACGCGTATCTGTTGTTGTTTGGACGATTGGACGATTTGGCCTCCGGACCACGGTGCGGCAGGACTTTGAATTTTCGCGGGACTTTGACAAATTTCGAAGCAAACGGAGTTTTCGGCGAATATCTGGAAAACGAGGGCGACAACCGTGGTCGAACTGTTAGAGTAATACGTTCGAAATGGAACGAGGAACGCGTATCTGTAATTGTTCGGACGATTGGACGTATTTAGAATTTTTCGGACCTCGGTGCGGCAGGACTTTGAATTTTCGCGGGAGTTTGAAAAATTTCGAAGCAAACGGAGTTTTCGGCGAATATCTGGAAAACGAGGGCGACAACCGTGGTCGAACCGTTAGAGTAATACGTTCGAAATGGAACGAGGAACGCGTATCTGTAGTTGTTTGGACGATTTCGCCTTCGGACCACGGTGCGGCAGGACTTGGAATTTTCGCGGGAGTTTGAAAAATTTCGAAGCAAACGCAGTTTTCGGCGAATATCTGGAAAACGAGGGCGACAACCGTGGTCGAACCGTTAGAGTAATACGTTCGAAATGGAATGAGGAACGCGTATCTGTAGTTGTTTGGACGATTGGACGATTTCGCCTCCGGATCACGGTGCGGTAGGACTTTGCATTTTCGCGGGAGTTTGAAAAATTTCGAAGCAAACGGAGTTTTCGGCGAATATTTGGAAAACGAGAGCGACAACCGTGGTCGAACCGTTAGAGTAATACGTTCGAAATGGAACAAGGAACGCGTATCTGTAGTTGTTTGGACGATTGGACGTATTTAGAATTTTTCGGACCACGGTGCGGCAGGACTTTGAATTTTCGCGGGAGTTTGAAAAATTTCGAAGCAAACGCAGTTTTCGGCGAATATCTGGAAAACGAGGGCGACAACCGTGGTCGAACCCTTAGAGTAATACGTTCGAAATGGAACGAGGAACGCGTATCTGTAATTGTTTGGACGATTGGACGTATTTAGAATTTTTCGGACCCCGGTGCGGCAGGACTTTGAATTTTCGCGGGAGTTTGAAAAATTTCGAAGCAAACGCAGTTTTCGGCGAATATCTGGAAAACGAGGGCGACAACCGAGGTCGAACCGTTAGAGTAATACGTTCGAAATGGAACGAGGAACGCGTATCTGTAGTTGTTTGGACGATTGGACGATTTCGCCTCCGGACCACGGTGCGGCAGGACTTTGAATTTTCGCGGGAGTTTGAAAAATTTCGATGCAAACGGAGTTTTCGGCGAACATCTGGAAAACGAGGGCGACAACCGTGGTCGAGCCGTTAGAGTAATACGTTCGAAATGGAACGAGGAACGCGTATCTGTAGTTGTTTGGACGATTGGACGATTTCTCCTCCGGATCACGGTGCGGTAGGACTTTGCATTTTCGCGGGAGTTTGAAAAATTTCGAAGCAAACGGTGTTTTCGGCGAATATCTGGAAAACGAGGGCGACAACCGTGGTCGAACCGTTAGAGTAATACGTTCGAAATGGAACGAGGAACGCGTATCTGTAGTTGTTTGGACGATTGGACGTATTTAGAATTTTTCGGACCACGGTGCGGCAGGACTTTGAATTTTCGCGGGAGTTTGAAAAATTTCGAAGCAAACGGAGTTTTCGGCGAATATCTGGAAAACGAGGGCAACAACCGTGGTCGGACCGTTAGAGTAATACGTTCTAAATGGAACGAGGAACGCGTATCTGTAGTTGTTTGGACGATTGGACGATTTCGCCTCCGGACCACGGTGCGGCAGGACTTTGAATTTTCGCGGGAGTTTGAAAAATTTCGAAGCAAACGGAGTTTTCGGCGAACATCTGGAAAACGAGGGCGACAACCGAGGTCGAACCGTTAGAGTAATACGTTCGAAATGGAACGAGGAACGCGTATCTGTAGTTGTTTGGACGATTGGACGATTTCGCCTCCGGACCACGGTGCGGCAGGACTTTGAATTTTCGCGGGAGTTTGAAAAATTTCGAAGCAAACGGAGTTTTCGGCGAACATCTGGAAAACGAGGGCGACAACCGTGGTCGAGCCGTTAGAGTAATACGTTCGAAATGGAACGAGGAACGCGTATCTGTAGTTGTTTGGACGATTGGACGATTTCGCCTCCGGATGACGGTGCGGTAGGACTTTGCATTTTCGCGGGAGTTTGAAAAATTTCGAAGCAAACGGTGTTTTCGGCGAATATCTGGAAAACGAGGGCGACAACCGTGGTCGAACCGTTAGAGTAATACGTTCGAAATGGAACGAGGAACGCGTATCTGTAGTTGTTTGGACGATTGGACGTATTTAGAATTTTTCGGACCACGGTGCGGCAGGACTTTGAATTTTCGCGGGAGTTTGAAAAATTTCGAAGCAAACGGAGTTTTCGGCGAATATCTGGAAAACGAGGGCGACAACCGTGGTCGAACCGTTAGAGTAATACGTTCTAAATGGAACGTGGAACGCGTATCTGTAGTTGTTTGGACGATTTCGCCTTCGGACCACGGTGCGGCAGGACTTTGAATTTTCGCGGGAGTTTGAAAAATTTCGAAGCAAACGGAGTTTTCGGCGAATATCTGGCAAACGAGGGCGACAACCGTGGTCGGACCGTTAGAGTAATACGTTCTAAATGGAACGTGGAACGCGTATCTGTAGTTGTTTGGACGATTTCGCCTTCGGACCACGGTGCGGCAGGACTTTGAATTTTCGCGGGAGTTTGAAAAATTTCGAAGCAAACGCAGTTTTCGGCGAATATCTGGAAAACGAGGGCGACAACCGTGGTCGAACCGTTAGAGTAATACGTTCGAAATGGAATGAGGAACGCGTATCTGTAGTTGTTTGGACGATTGGACGATTTGGCCTCCGGACCACGGTGCGGCAGGACTTTGAATTTTCGCGGGACTTTGACAAATTTCGAAGCAAACGGAGTTTTCGGCGAATATCTGGAAAACGAGGGCGACAACCGTGGTCGAACCGTTAGAGTAATACGTTCGAAATGGAACGAGGAACGCGTATCTGTAATTGTTTGGACGATTGGACGTATTTAGAATTTTTCGGACCACGGTGCGGCAGGACTTTGAATTTCGCGGGAGTTTGAAAAATTTCGAACAAAACGCAGTTTTCGGCGAATATCTGGAAAACGAGGGCGACAACCGAGGTCGAACCGTTAGAGTAATACGTTCGAAATGGAACGAGGAACGCGTATCTGTAGTTGTTTGGACGATTGGACGATTTCGCCTCCGGACCACGGTGCGGCAGGACTTTGAATTTTCGCGGGAGTTTGAAAAATTTCGATGCAAACGGAGTTTTCGGCGAACATCTGGAAAACGAGGGCGACAACCGTGGTCGAGCCGTTAGAGTAATACGTTCGAAATGGAACGAGGAACGCGTATCTGTAGTTGTTTGGACGATTGGACGATTTCGCCTCCGGATCACGGTGCGGTAGGACTTTGCATTTTCGCGGGAGTTTGAAAAATTTCGAAGCAAACGGTGTTTTCGGCGAATATCTGGAAAACGAGGGCGACAACCGTGGTCGAACCGTTAGAGTAATACGTTCGAAATGGAACGAGGAACGCGTATCTGTAGTTGTTTGGACGATTGGACGATTTCGCCTCCGGATCACGGTGCGGTAGGACTTTGCATTTTCGCGGGAGTTTGAAAAATTTCGAAGCAAACGGTGTTTTCGGCGAATATCTGGAAAACGAGGGCGACAACCGTGGTCGAACCGTTAGAGTAATACGTTCGAAATGGAACGAGGAACGCGTATCTGTAGTTGTTTGGACGATTGGACGTATTTAGAATTTTTCGGACCACGGTGCGGCAGGACTTTGAATTTTCGCGGGAGTTTGAAAAATTTCGAAGCAAACGGAGTTTTCGGCGAATATCTGGCAAACGAGGGCGACAACCGTGGTCGGACCGTTAGAGTAATACGTTCGAAATGGAACGAGGAACGCGTATCTGTAGTTGTTTGGACGATTTCGCCTTCGGACCACGGTGCGGCAGGACTTTGAATTTTCGCGGGAGTTTGAAAAATTTCGAAGCAAACGCAGTTTTCGGCGAATATCTGGAAAACGAGGGCGACAACCGTGGTCGAACCGTTAGAGTAATACGTTCGAAATGGAATGAGGAACGCGTATCTGTAGTTGTTTGGACGATTGGACGATTTGGCCTCCGGACCACGGTGCGGCAGGACTTTGAATTTTCGCGGGACTTTGACAAATTTCGAAGCAAACGGAGTTTTCGGCGAATATCTGGAAAACGAGGGCGACAACCGTGGTCGAACCGTTAGAGTAATACGTTCGAAATGGAACGAGGAACGCGTATCTGTAGTTGTTTGGACGATTGGACGATTTCGCCTCCGGATCACGGTGCGGTAGGACTTTGCATTTTCGCGGGAGTTTGAAAAATTTCGAAGCAAACGGTGTTTTCGGCGAATATCTGGAAAACGAGGGCGACAACCGTGGTCGAACCGTTAGAGTAATACGTTCGAAATGGAACGAGGAACGCATATCTGTAGTTGTTTGGACGATTTCGCCTTCGGACCACGGTGCGGCAGGACTTTGAATTATCGCGGGAGTTTGAAAAATTTCGAAGCAAACGGAGTTTTCGGCGAACATCTGGAAAACGAGGGCGACAACCGTGGTCGAACCGTTAGAGTAATACGTTCGAAATGGAACGAGGAACGCGTATCTGTAGTTGTTTGGACGATTGGACGATTTCGCGTCCGGATCACGGTGCGGCAGGACTTTGCATTTTCGCGGGAGTTTGAAAAATTTCGAAGCAAACGGTGTTTTCGGCGAATATCTGGAAAACGAGGGCGACAACCGTGGTCGAACCGTTAGAGTAATACGTTCGAAATGGAACGAGGAACGCATATCTGTAGTTGTTTGGACGATTTCGCCTTCGGACCACGGTGCGGCAGGACTTTGAATTTTCGCGGGAGTTTGAAAAATTTCGAAGCAAACGGTGTTTTCGGCGAACATCTGGAAAACGAGGGCGACAACCGTGGTCGAACCGTTAGAGTAATACGTTCGAAATGGAACGAGGAACGCGTATCTGTAGTTGTTTGGACGATTGGACGATTTCGCCTCCGGATCACGGTGCGGTAGGACTTTGCATTTTCGCGGGAGTTTGAAAAATTTCGAAGCAAACGGTGTTTTCGGCGAATATCTGGAAAACGAGGGCGACAACCGTGGTCGAACCGTTAGAGTAATACGTTCGAAATGGAACGAGGAACGCGTATCTGTAATTGTTCGGACGATTGGACGTATTTAGAATTTTTCGGACCACGGTGCGGCAGGACTTTGAATTTTCGCGGGAGTTTGAAAAATTTCGAAGCAAACGGAGTTTTCGACGAATATCTGGAAAACGAGGGCGACAACCGTGGTCGGACCGTTAGAGTAATACGTTCGAAATGGAACGAGGAACGCGTATCTGTAGTTTTTTGGACGATTGGACGATTTGGCCTCCGGACCACGGTGCGGCAGGACTTTGAATTTTCGCGGGACTTTGACAAATTTCGAAGCAAACGGAGTTTTCGGCGAATATCTGGAAAACGAGGGCGACAACCGTGGTCGAACCGTTAGAGTAATACGTTCGAAATGGAATGAGGAACGCGTATCTGTTGTTGTTTGGACGATTGGACGATTTGGCCTCCGGACCACGGTGCGGCAGGACTTTGAATTTTCGCGGGACTTTGACAAATTTCGAAGCAAACGGAGTTTTCGGCGAATATCTGGAAAACGAGGGCGACAACCGTGGTCGAACTGTTAGAGTAATACGTTCGAAATGGAACGAGGAACGCGTATCTGTAATTGTTCGGACGATTGGACGTATTTAGAATTTTTCGGACCTCGGTGCGGCAGGACTTTGAATTTTCGCGGGAGTTTGAAAAATTTCGAAGCAAACGGAGTTTTCGGCGAATATCTGGAAAACGAGGGCGACAACCGAGGTCGAACCGTTAGAGTAATACGTTCGAAATGGAACGAGGAACGCGTATCTGTAATTGTTTGGACGATTGGACGTATTTAGAATTTTTCGGACCCCGGTGCGGCAGGACTTTGAATTTTCGCGGGAGTTTGAAAAATTTCGAAGCAAACGGAGTTTTCGGCGAATATCTGGAAAACGAGGGCGACAACCGTGGTCGAACCGTTAGAGTAATACGTTCGAAATGGAACGAGGAACGCGTATCTGTAGTTGTTTGGACGATTGGACGTATTTAGAATTTTTCGGACCACGGTGCGGCAGGACTTTGAATTTTCGCGGGAGTTTGAAAAATTTCGAAGCAAACGCAGTTTTCGGCGAATATCTGGAAAACGAGGGCGACAACCGTGGTCGAACCGTTAGAGTAATACGTTCGAAATGGAATGAGGAACGCGTATCTGTAGTTGTTTGGACGATTGGACGATTTGGCCTCCGGACCACGGTGCGGCAGGACTTTGAATTTTCGCGGGAGTTTGAAAAATTTCGAAGCAAACGGTGTTTTCGGCGAATATCTGGAAAACGAGGGCGACAACCGTGGTCGAACCGTTAGAGTAATACGTTCGAAATGGAACGAGGAACGCGTATCTGTAGTTGTTTGGACGATTGGACGATTTCGCCTCCGGACCACGGTGCGGCAGGACTTTGAATTTTCGCGGGAGTTTGAAAAATTTCGAAGCAAACGGAGTTTTCGGCGAATATCTGGCAAACGAGGGCGACAACCGTGGTCGGACCGTTAGAGTAATACGTTCGAAATGGAACGAGGAACGCGTATCTGTAGTTGTTTGGACGATTTCGCCTTCGGACCACGGTGCGGCAGGACTTTGAATTTTCGCGGGAGTTTGAAAAATTTCGAAGCAAACGCAGTTTTCGGCGAATATCTGGAAAACGAGGGCGACAACCGTGGTCGAACCGTTAGAGTAATACGTTCGAAATGGAATGAGGAACGCGTATCTGTTGTTGTTTGGACGATTGGACGATTTGGCCTCCGGACCACGGTGCGGCAGGACTTTGAATTTTCGCGGGAGTTTGAAAAATTTCGAAGCAAACGGTGTTTTCGGCGAATATCTGGAAAACGAGGGCGACAACCGTGGTCGAACCGTTAGAGTAATACGTTCGAAATGGAACGAGGAACGCGTATCTGTAGTTGTTTGGACGATTGGACGATTTCTCCTCCGGATCACGGTGCGGTAGAACTTTGCATTTTCGCGGGAGTTTGAAAAATTTCGAAGCAAACGGTGTTTTCGGCGAATATCTGGAAAACGAGGGCGACAACCGTGGTCGAACCGTTAGAGTAATACGTTCGAAATGGAACGAGGAACGCGTATCTGTAGTTGTTTGGACGATTGGACGTATTTAGAATTTTTCGGACCACGGTGCGGCAGGACTTTGAATTTTCGCGGGAGTTTGAAAAATTTCGAAGCAAACGGAGTTTTCGGCGAATATCTGGAAAACGAGGGCAACAACCGTGGTCGGACCGTTAGAGTAATACGTTCTAAATGGAACGAGGAACGCGTATCTGTAGTTGTTTGGACGATTGGACGATTTCGCCTCCGGACCACGGTGCGGCAGGACTTTGAATTTTCGCGGGAGTTTGAAAAATTTCGAAGCAAACGGAGTTTTCGGCGAACATCTGGACAACGAGGGCGACAACCGAGGTCGAACCGTTAGAGTAATACGTTCGAAATGGAACGAGGAACGCGTATCTGTAGTTGTTTGGACGATTGGACGATTTCGCCTCCGGACCACGGTGCGGCAGGACTTTGAATTTTCGCGGGAGTTTGAAAAATTTCGAAGCAAACGGAGTTTTCGGCGAACATCTGGAAAACGAGGGCGACAACCGTGGTCGAGCCGTTAGAGTAATACGTTCGAAATGGAACGAGGAACGCGTATCTGTAGTTGTTTGGACGATTGGACGATTTCGCCTCCGGATCACGGTGCGGTAGGACTTTGCATTTTCGCGGGAGTTTGAAAAATTTCGAAGCAAACGGTGTTTTCGGCGAATATCTGGAAAACGAGGGCGACAACCGTGGTCGAACCGTTAGAGTAATACGTTCGAAATGGAACGAGGAACGCGTATCTGTAGTTGTTTGGACGATTGGACGTATTTAGAATTTTTCGGACCACGGTGCGGCAGGACTTTGAATTTTCGCGGGAGTTTGAAAAATTGCGAAGCAAACGGAGTTTTCGGCGAATATCTGGCAAACGAGGGCGACAACCGTGGTCGGACCGTTAGAGTAATACGTTCGAAATGGAACGTGTAACGCGTATCTGTTGTTGTTTGGACGATTTCGCCTTCGGACCACGGTGCGGCAGGACTTTGAATTTTCGCGGGAGTTTGAAAAATTTCGAAGCAAACGGAGTTTTCGGCGAATATCTGGCAAACGAGGGCGACAACCGTGGTCGGACCGTTAGAGTAATACGTTCTAAATGGAACGTGGAACGCGTATCTGTAGTTGTTTGGACGATTTCGCCTTCGGACCACGGTGCGTCAGGACTTTGAATTTTCGCGGGAGTTTGAAAAATTTCGAAGCAAACGCAGTTTTCGGCGAATATCTGGAAAACGAGGGCGACAACCGTGGTCGAACCGTTAGAGTAATACGTTCGAAATGGAATGAGGAACGCGTATCTGTAGTTGTTTGGACGATTGGACGATTTGGCCTCCGGACCACGGTGCGGCAGGACTTTGAATTTTCGCGGGACTTTGACAAATTTCGAAGCAAACGGAGTTTTCGGCGAATATCTGGAAAACGAGGGCGACAACCGTGGTCGAACCGTTAGAGTAATACGTTCGAAATGGAACGAGGAACGCGTATCTGTAATTGTTTGGACGATTGGACGTATTTAGAATTTTTCGGACCACGGTGCGGCAGGACTTTGAATTTCGCGGGAGTTTGAAAAATTTCGAACAAAACGCAGTTTTCGGCGAATATCTGGAAAACGAGGGCGACAACCGAGGTCGAACCGTTAGAGTAATACGTTCGAAATGGAACGAGGAACGCGTATCTGTAGTTGTTTGGACGATTGGACGATTTCGCCTCCGGACCACGGTGCGGCAGGACTTTGAATTTTCGCGGGAGTTTGAAAAATTTCGATGCAAACGGAGTTTTCGGCGAATATCTGGAAAACGAGGGCGACAACCGTGGTCGAGCCGTTAGAGTAATACGTTCGAAATGGAACGAGGAACGCGTATCTGTAGTTGTTTGGACGATTGGACGATTTCGCCTCCGGATCACGGTGCGGTAGGACTTTGCATTTTCGCGGGAGTTTGAAAAATTTCGAAGCAAACGGTGTTTTCGGCGAATATCTGGAAAACGAGGGCGACAACCGTGGTCGAACCGTTAGAGTAATACGTTCGAAATGGAACGAGGAACGCGTATCTGTAGTTGTTTGGACGATTGGACGATTTCGCCTCCGGATCACGGTGCGGTAGGACTTTGCATTTTCGCGGGAGTTTGAAAAATTTCGAAGCAAACGGTGTTTTCGGCGAATATCTGGAAAACGAGGGCGACAACCGTGGTCGAACCGTTAGAGTAATACGTTCGAAATGGAACGAGGAACGCGTATCTGTAGTTGTTTGGACGATTGGACGTATTTAGAATTTTTCGGACCACGGTGCGGCAGGACTTTGAATTTTCGCGGGAGTTTGAAAAATTTCGAAGCAAACGGAGTTTTCGGCGAATATCTGGCAAACGAGGGCGACAACCGTGGTCGGACCGTTAGAGTAATACGTTCGAAATGGAACGAGGAACGCGTATCTGTAGTTGTTTGGACGATTTCGCCTACGGACCACGGTGCGGCAGGACTTTGAATTTTCGCGGGAGTTTGAAAAATTTCGAAGCAAACGCAGTTTTCGGCGAATATCTGGAAAACGAGGGCGACAACCGTGGTCGAACCGTTAGAGTAATACGTTCGAAATGGAATGAGGAACGCGTATCTGTAGTTGTTTGGACGATTGGACGATTTGGCCTCCGGACCACGGTGCGGCAGGACTTTGAATTTTCGCGGGACTTTGACAAATTTCGAAGCAAACGGAGTTTTCGGCGAATATCTGGAAAACGAGGGCGACAACCGTGGTCGAACCGGTAGAGTAATACGTTCGAAATGGAACGAGGAACGCGTATCTGTAGTTGTTTGGACGATTGGACGATTTCGCCTCCGGACCACGGTGCGGTAGGACTTTGCATTTTCGCGGGAGTTTGAAAAATTTCGAAGCAAACGGTGTTTTCGGCGAATATCTGGAAAACGAGGGCGACAACCGTGGTCGAACCGTTAGAGTAATACGTTCGAAATGGAACGAGGAACGCATATCTGTAGTTGTTTGGACGATTTCGCCTTCGGACCACGGTGCGGCAGGACTTTGAATTATCGCGGGAGTTTGAAAAATTTCGAAGCAAACGGAGTTTTCGGCGAACATCTGGAAAACGAGGGCGACAACCGTGGTCGAACCGTTAGAGTAATACGTTCGAAATGGAACGAGGAACGCGTATCTGTAGTTGTTTGGACGATTGGACGATTTCGCCTCCGGATCACGGTGCGGCAGGACTTTGCATTTTCGCGGGAGTTTGAAAAATTTCGAAGCAAACGGTGTTTTCGGCGAATATCTGGAAAACGAGGGCGACAACCGTGGTCGAACCGTTAGAGTAATACGTTCGAAATGGAACGAGGAACGCATATCTGTAGTTGTTTGGACGATTTCGCCTTCGGACCACGGTGCGGCAGGACTTTGAATTTTCGCGGGAGTTTGAAAAATTTCGAAGCAAACGGTGTTTTCGGCGAACATCTGGAAAACGAGGGCGACAACCGTGGTCGAACCGTTAGAGTAATACGTTCGAAATGGAACGAGGAACGCGTATCTGTAGTTGTTTGGACGATTGGACGATTTCGCCTCCGGATCACGGTGCGGTAGGACTTTGCATTTTCGCGGGAGTTTGAAAAATTTCGAAGCAAACGGTGTTTTCGGCGAATATCTGGAAAACGAGGGCGACAACCGTGGTCGAACCGTTAGAGTAATACGTTCGAAATGGAACGAGGAACGCGTATCTGTAATTGTTCGGACGATTGGACGTATTTAGAATTTTTCGGACCACGGTGCGGCAGGACTTTGAATTTTCGCGGGAGTTTGAAAAATTTCGAAGCAAACGGAGTTTTCGACGAATATCTGGAAAACGAGGGCGACAACCGTGGTCGGACCGTTAGAGTAATACGTTCGAAATGGAACGAGGAACGCGTATCTGTAGTTTTTTGGACGATTGGACGATTTGGCCTCCGGACCACGGTGCGGCAGGACTTTGAATTTTCGCGGGACTTTGACAAATTTCGAAGCAAACGGAGTTTTCGGCGAATATCTGGAAAACGAGGGCGACAACCGTGGTCGAACCGTTAGAGTAATACGTTCGAAATGGAATGAGGAACGCGTATCTGTTGTTGTTTGGACGATTGGACGATTTGGCCTCCGGACCACGGTGCGGCAGGACTTTGAATTTTCGCGGGACTTTGACAAATTTCGAAGCAAACGGAGTTTTCGGCGAATATCTGGAAAACGAGGGCGACAACCGTGGTCGAACTGTTAGAGTAATACGTTCGAAATGGAACGAGGAACGCGTATCTGTAATTGTTCGGACGATTGGACGTATTTAGAATTTTTCGGACCTCGGTGCGGCAGGACTTTGAATTTTCGCGGGAGTTTGAAAAATTTCGAAGCAAACGGAGTTTTCGGCGAATATCTGGAAAACGAGGGCGACAACCGTGGTCGAACCGTTAGAGTAATACGTTCGAAATGGAACGAGGAACGCGTATCTGTAATTGTTTGGACGATTGGACGTATTTAGAATTTTTCGGACCCCGGTGCGGCAGGACTTTGAATTTTCGCGGGAGTTTGAAAAATTTCGAAGCAAACGGAGTTTTCGGCGAATATCTGGAAAACGAGGGCGACAACCGTGGTCGAACCGTTAGAGTAATACGTTCGAAATGGAACGAGGAACGCGTATCTGTAGTTGTTTGGACGATTGGACGTATTTAGAATTTTTCGGACCACGGTGCGGCAGGACTTTGAATTTTCGCGGGAGTTTGAAAAATTTCGAAGCAAACGCAGTTTTCGGCGAATATCTGGAAAACGAGGGCGACAACCGTGGTCGAACCGTTAGAGTAATACGTTCGAAATGGAATGAGGAACGCGTATCTGTAGTTGTTTGGACGATTGGACGATTTGGCCTCCGGACCACGGTGCGGCAGGACTTTGAATTTTCGCGGGAGTTTGAAAAATTTCGAAGCAAACGGTGTTTTCGGCGAATATCTGGAAAACGAGGGCGACAACCGTGGTCGAACCGTTAGAGTAATACGTTCGAAATGGAATGAGGAACGCGTATCTGTAGTTGTTTGGACGATTGGACGATTTGGCCTCCGGACCACGGTGCGGCAGGACTTTGAATTTTCGCGGGACTTTGACAAATTTCGAAGCAAACGGAGTTTTCGGCGAATATCTGGAAAACGAGGGCGACAACCGTGGTCGAACTGTTAGAGTAATACGTTCGAAATGGAACGAGGAACGCGTATCTGTAATTGTTCGGACGATTGGACGTATTTAGAATTTTTCGGACCTCGGTGCGGCAGGACTTTGAATTTTCGCGGGAGTTTGAAAAATTTCGAAGCAAACGGAGTTTTCGGCGAATATCTGGAAAACGAGGGCGACAACCGTGGTCGAACCGTTAGAGTAATACGTTCGAAATGGAACGAGGAACGCGTATCTGTAGTTGTTTGGACGATTTCGCCTTCGGACCACGGTGCGGCAGGACTTGGGATTTTCGCGGGAGTTTGAAAAATTTCGAAGCAAACGGAGTTTTCGGCGAACATCTGGAAAACGAGGGCGACAACCGTGGTCGAGCCGTTAGAGTAATACGTTCGAAATGGAACGAGGAACGCGTATCTGTAGTTGTTTGGACGATTGGACGATTTCGCCTCCGGATCACGGTGCGGTAGGACTTTGCATTTTCGCGGGAGTTTGAAAAATTTCGAAGCAAACGGTGTTTTCGGCGATTATCTGGAAAACGAGGGCGACAACCGTGGTCGAACCGTTAGAGTAATACGTTCGAAATGGAACGAGGAACGCGTATCTGTAGTTGTTTGGACGATTGGACGTATTTAGAATTTTTCGGACCACGGTGCGGCAGGACTTTGAATTTTCGCGGGAGTTTGAAAAATTTCGAAGCAAACGGAGTTTTCGGCGAATATCTGGCAAACGAGGGCGACAACCGTGGTCGGACCGTTAGAGTAATACGTTCTAAATGGAACGAGGAACGCGTATCTGTAGTTGTTTGGACGATTTCGCCTTCGGACCACGGTGCGGCAGGACTTTGAATTTTCGCGGGAGTTTGAAAAATTTCGAAGCAAACGCAGTTTTCGGCGAATATCTGGAAAACGAGGGCGACAACCGTGGTCGAACCGTTAGAGTAATACGTTCGAAATGGAATGAGGAACGCGTATCTGTAGTTGTTTGGACGATTGGACGATTTGGCCTCCGGACCACGGTGCGGCAGGACTTTGAATTTTCGCGGGACTTTGACAAATTTCGAAGCAAACGGAGTTTTCGGCGAATATCTGGAAAACGAGGGCGACAACCGTGGTCGAACCGTTAGAGTAATACGTTCGAAATGGAACGAGGAACGCGTATCTGTAATTGTTTGGACGATTGGACGTATTTAGAATTTTTCGGACCACGGTGCGGCAGGACTTTGAATTTTCGCGGGAGTTTGAAAAATTTCGAAGCAAACGGAGTTTTCGACGAATATCTGGAAAACGAGGGCGACAACCGTGGTCGGACCGTTAGAGTAATACGTTCGAAATGGAACGAGGAACGCGTATCTGTAGTTTTTTGGACGATTGGACGATTTGGCCTCCGGACCACGGTGCGGCAGGACTTTGAATTTTCGCGGGACTTTGAAAAATTTCGAAGCAAACGGAGTTTTCGGCGAATATCTGGAAAACGAGGGCGACAACCGTGGTCGAACCGTTAGAGTAATACGTTCGAAATGGAATGAGGAACGCGTATCTGTTGTTGTTTGGACGATTGGACGATTTGGCCTCCGGACCACGGTGCGGCAGGACTTTGAATTTTCGCGGGAGTTTGAAAAATTTCGAAGCAAACGGAGTTTTCGGCGAATATCTGGAAAACGAGGGCGACAACCGTGGTCGAACTGTTAGAGTAATACGTTCGAAATGGAACGAGGAACGCGTATCTGTAATTGTTCGGACGATTGGACGTATTTAGAATTTTTCGGACCTCGGTGCGGCAGGACTTTGAATTTTCGCGGGAGTTTGAAAAATTTCGAAGCAAACGGAGTTTTCGGCGAATATCTGGAAAACGAGGGCGACAACCGTGGTCGAACCGTTAGAGTAATACGTTCGAAATGGAACGAGGAACGCGTATCTGTAGTTGTTTGGACGATTTCGCCTTCGGACCACGGTGCGGCAGGACTTGGAATTTTCGCGGGAGTTTGAAAAATTTCGAAGCAAACGCAGTTTTCGGCGAATATCTGGAAAACGAGGGCGACAACCGTGGTCGAACCGTTAGAGTAATACGTTCGAAATGGAATGAGGAACGCGTATCTGTAGTTGTTTGGACGATTGGACGATTTCGCCTCCGGATCACGGTGCGGTAGGACTTTGCATTTTCGCGGGAGTTTGAAAAATTTCGAAGCAAACGGAGTTTTCGGCGAATATTTGGAAAACGAGAGCGACAACCGTGGTCGAACCGTTAGAGTAATACGTTCGAAATGGAACAAGGAACGCGTATCTGTAGTTGTTTGGACGATTGGACGTATTTAGAATTTTTCGGACCACGGTGCGGCAGGACTTTGAATTTTCGCGGGAGTTTGAAAAATTTCGAAGCAAACGCAGTTTTCGGCGAATATCTGGAAAACGAGGGCGACAACCGTGGTCGAACCCTTAGAGTAATACGTTCGAAATGGAACGAGGAACGCGTATCTGTAATTGTTTGGACGATTGGACGTATTTAGAATTTTTCGGACCCCGGTGCGGCAGGACTTTGAATTTTCGCGGGAGTTTGAAAAATTTCGAAGCAAACGCAGTTTTCGGCGAATATCTGGAAAACGAGGGCGACAACCGAGGTCGAACCGTTAGAGTAATACGTTCGAAATGGAACGAGGAACGCGTATCTGTAGTTGTTTGGACGATTGGACGATTTCGCCTCCGGACCACGGTGCGGCAGGACTTTGAATTTTCGCGGGAGTTTGAAAAATTTCGATGCAAACGGAGTTTTCGGCGAACATCTGGAAAACGAGGGCGACAACCGTGGTCGAGCCGTTAGAGTAATACGTTCGAAATGGAACGAGGAACGCGTATCTGTAGTTGTTTGGACGATTGGACGATTTCGCCTCCGGATCACGGTGCGGTAGGACTTTGCATTTTCGCGGGAGTTTGAAAAATTTCGAAGCAAACGGTGTTTTCGGCGAATATCTGGAAAACGAGGGCGACAACCGTGGTCGAACCGTTAGAGTAATACGTTCGAAATGGAACGAGGAACGCGTATCTGTAGTTGTTTGGACGATTGGACGATTTCGCCTCCGGATCACGGTGCGGTAGGACTTTGCATTTTCGCGGGAGTTTGAAAAATTTCGAAGCAAACGGTGTTTTCGGCGAATATCTGGAAAACGAGGGCGACAACCGTGGTCGAACCGTTAGAGTAATACGTTCGAAATGGAACGAGGAACGCGTATCTGTAGTTGTTTGGACGATTGGACGATTTCGCCTCCGGACCACGGTGCGGCAGGACTTTGAATTTTCGCGGGAGTTTGAAAAATTTCGAAGCAAACGGAGTTTTCGGCGAATATCTGGCAAACGAGGGCGACAACCGTGGTCGGACCGTTAGAGTAATACGTTCGAAATGGAACGAGGAACGCGTATCTGTAGTTGTTTGGACGATTTCGCCTTCGGACCACGGTGCGGCAGGACTTTGAATTTTCGCGGGAGTTTGAAAAATTTCGAAGCAAACGCAGTTTTCGGCGAATATCTGGAAAACGAGGGCGACAACCGTGGTCGAACCGTTAGAGTAATACGTTCGAAATGGAATGAGGAACGCGTATCTGTAGTTGTTTGGACGATTGGACGATTTGGCCTCCGGACCACGGTGCGGCAGGACTTTGAATTTTCGCGGGAGTTTGAAAAATTTCGAAGCAAACGGTGTTTTCGGCGAATATCTGGAAAACGAGGGCGACAACCGTGGTCGAACCGTTAGAGTAATACGTTCGAAATGGAACGAGGAACGCGTATCTGTAGTTGTTTGGACGATTGGACGATTTCTCCTCCGGATCACGGTGCGGTAGGACTTTGCATTTTCGCGGGAGTTTGAAAAATTTCGAAGCAAACGGTGTTTTCGGCGAATATCTGGAAAACGAGGGCGACAACCGTGGTCGAACCGTTAGAGTAATACGTTCGAAATGGAACGAGGAACGCGTATCTGTAGTTGTTTGGACGATTGGACGTATTTAGAATTTTTCGGACCACGGTGCGGCAGGACTTTGAATTTTCGCGGGAGTTTGAAAAATTTCGAAGCAAACGGAGTTTTCGGCGAATATCTGGAAAACGAGGGCAACAACCGTGGTCGGACCGTTAGAGTAATACGTTCTAAATGGAACGAGGAACGCGTATCTGTAGTTGTTTGGACGATTGGACGATTTCGCCTCCGGACCACGGTGCGGCAGGACTTTGAATTTTCGCGGGAGTTTGAAAAATTTCGAAGCAAACGGAGTTTTCGGCGAACATCTGGAAAACGAGGGCGACAACCGAGGTCGAACCGTTAGAGTAATACGATCGAAATGGAACGAGGAACGCGTATCTGTAGTTGTTTGGACGATTGGACGATTTCGCCTCCGGAACACGGTGCGGCAGGACTTTGAATTTTCGCGGGAGTTTGAAAAATTTCGAAGCAAACGGAGTTTTCGGCGAACATCTGGAAAACGAGGGCGACAACCGTGGTCGAGCCGTTAGAGTAATACGTTCGAAATGGAACGAGGAACGCGTATCTGTAGTTGTTTGGACGATTGGACGATTTCGCCTCCGGATCACGGTGCGGTAGGACTTTGCATTTTCGCGGGAGTTTGAAAAATTTCGAAGCAAACGGTGTTTTCGGCGAATATCTGGAAAACGAGGGCGACAACCGTGGTCGAACCGTTAGAGTAATACGTTCGAAATGGAACGAGGAACGCGTATCTGTAGTTGTTTGGACGATTGGACGTATTTAGAATTTTTCGGACCACGGTGCGGCAGGACTTTGAATTTTCGCGGGAGTTTGAAAAATTTCGAAGCAAACGGAGTTTTCGGCGAATATCTGGCAAACGAGGGCGACAACCGTGGTCGGACCGTTAGAGTAATACGTTCTAAATGGAACGTGGAACGCGTATCTGTAGTTGTTTGGACGATTTCGCCTTCGGACCACGGTGCGGCAGGACTTTGAATTTTCGCGGGAGTTTGAAAAATTTCGAAGCAAACGGAGTTTTCGGCGAATATCTGGCAAACGAGGGCGACAACCGTGGTCGGACCGTTAGAGTAATACGTTCTAAATGGAACGTGGAACGCGTATCTGTAGTTGTTTGGACGATTTCGCCTTCGGACCACGGTGCGGCAGGACTTTGAATTTTCGCGGGAGTTTGAAAAATTTCGAAGCAAACGCAGTTTTCGGCGAATATCTGGAAAACGAGAGCGACAACCGTGGTCGAACCGTTAGAGTAATACGTTCGAAATGGAATGAGGAACGCGTATCTGTAGTTGTTTGGACGATTGGACGATTTGGCCTCCGGACCACGGTGCGGCAGGACTTTGAATTTTCGCGGGACTTTGACAAATTTCGAAGCAAACGGAGTTTTCGGCGAATATCTGGAAAACGAGGGCGACAACCGTGGTCGAACCGTTAGAGTAATACGTTCGAAATGGAACGAGGAACGCGTATCTGTAATTGTTTGGACGATTGGACGTATTTAGAATTTTTCGGACCACGGTGCGGCAGGACTTTGAATTTCGCGGGAGTTTGAAAAATTTCGAACAAAACGCAGTTTTCGGCGAATATCTGGAAAACGAGGGCGACAACCGAGGTCGAACCGTTAGAGTAATACGTTCGAAATGGAACGAGGAACGCGTATCTGTAGTTGTTTGGACGATTGGACGATTTCGCCTCCGGACCACGGTGCGGCAGGACTTTGAATTTTCGCGGGAGTTTGAAAAATTTCGATGCAAACGGAGTTTTCGGCGAACATCTGGAAAACGAGGGCGACAACCGTGGTCGAGCCGTTAGAGTAATACGTTCGAAATGGAACGAGGAACGCGTATCTGTAGTTGTTTGGACGATTGGACGATTTCGCCTCCGGATCACGGTGCGGTAGGACTTTGCATTTTCGCGGGAGTTTGAAAAATTTCGAAGCAAACGGTGTTTTCGGCGAATATCTGGAAAACGAGGGCGACAACCGTGGTCGAACCGTTAGAGTAATACGTTCGAAATGGAACGAGGAACGCGTATCTGTAGTTGTTTGGACGATTGGACGATTTCGCCTCCGGATGACGGTGCGGTAGGACTTTGCATTTTCGCGGGAGTTTGAAAAATTTCGAAGCAAACGGTGTTTTCGGCGAATATCTGGAAAACGAGGGCGACAACCGTGGTCGAACCGTTAGAGTAATACGTTCGAAATGGAACGAGGAACGCGTATCTGTAGTTGTTTGGACGATTGGACGTATTTAGAATTTTTCGGACCACGGTGCGGCAGGACTTTGAATTTTCGCGGGAGTTTGAAAAATTTCGAAGCAAACGGAGTTTTCGGCGAATATCTGGCAAACGAGGGCGACAACCGTGGTCGGACCGTTAGAGTAATACGTTCGAAATGGAACGAGGAACGCGTATCTGTAGTTGTTTGGACGATTTCGCCTTCGGACCACGGTGCGGCAGGACTTTGAATTTTCGCGGGAGTTTGAAAAATTTCGAAGCAAACGCAGTTTTCGGCGAATATCTGGAAAACGAGGGCGACAACCGTGGTCGAACCGTTAGAGTAATACGTTCGAAATGGAATGAGGAACGCGTATCTGTAGTTGTTTGGACGATTGGACGATTTGGCCTCCGGACCACGGTGCGGCAGGACTTTGAATTTTCGCGGGACTTTGACAAATTTCGAAGCAAACGGAGTTTTCGGCGAATATCTGGAAAACGAGGGCGACAACCGTGGTCGAACCGTTAGAGTAATACGTTCGAAATGGAACGAGGAACGCGTATCTGTAGTTGTTTGGACGATTGGACGATTTCGCCTCCGGATCACGGTGCGGTAGGACTTTGCATTTTCGCGGGAGTTTGAAAAATTTCGAAGCAAACGGTGTTTTCGGCGAATATCTGGAAAACGAGGGCGACAACCGTGGTCGAACCGTTAGAGTAATACGTTCGAAATGGAACGAGGAACGCATATCTGTAGTTGTTTGGACGATTTCGCCTTCGGACCACGGTGCGGCAGGACTTTGAATTATCGCGGGAGTTTGAAAAATTTCGAAGCAAACGGAGTTTTCGGCGAACATCTGGAAAACGAGGGCGACAACCGTGGTCGAACCGTTAGAGTAATACGTTCGAAATGGAACGAGGAACGCGTATCTGTAGTTGTTTGGACGATTGGACGATTTCGCGTCCGGATCACGGTGCGGCAGGACTTTGCATTTTCGCGGGAGTTTGAAAAATTTCGAAGCAAACGGTGTTTTCGGCGAATATCTGGAAAACGAGGGCGACAACCGTGGTCGAACCGTTAGAGTAATACGTTCGAAATGGAACGAGGAACGCATATCTGTAGTTGTTTGGACGATTTCGCCTTCGGACCACGGTGCGGCAGGACTTTGAATTTTCGCGGGAGTTTGAAAAATTTCGAAGCAAACGGTGTTTTCGGCGAACATCTGGAAAACGAGGGCGACAACCGTGGTCGAACCGTTAGAGTAATACGTTCGAAATGGAACGAGGAACGCGTATCTGTAGTTGTTTGGACGATTGGACGATTTCGCCTCCGGATCACGGTGCGGTAGGACTTTGCATTTTCGCGGGAGTTTGAAAAATTTCGAAGCAAACGGTGTTTTCGGCGAATATCTGGAAAACGAGGGCGACAACCGTGGTCGAACCGTTAGAGTAATACGTTCGAAATGGAACGAGGAACGCGTATCTGTAGTTGTTTGGACGATTGGACGTATTTAGAATTTTTCGGACCACGGTGCGGCAGGACTTTGAATTTTCGCGGGAGTTTGAAAAATTTCGAAGCAAACGGAGTTTTCGGCGAATATCTGGAAAACGAGGGCAACAACCGTGGTCGGACCGTTAGAGTAATACGTTCTAAATGGAACGAGGAACGCGTATCTGTAGTTGTTTGGACGATTGGACGATTTCGCCTCCGGACCACGGTGCGGCAGGACTTTGAATTTTCGCGGGAGTTTGAAAAATTTCGAAGCAAACGGAGTTTTCGGCGAACATCTGGAAAACGAGGGCGACAACCGAGGTCGAACCGTTAGAGTAATACGTTCGAAATGGAACGAGGAACGCGTATCTGTAGTTGTTTGGACGATTGGACGATTTCGCCTCCGGACCACGGTGCGGCAGGACTTTGAATTTTCGCGGGAGTTTGAAAAATTTCGAAGCAAACGGAGTTTTCGGCGAACATCTGGAAAACGAGGGCGACAACCGTGGTCGAGCCGTTAGAGTAATACGTTCGAAATGGAACGAGGAACGCGTATCTGTAGTTGTTTGGACGATTGGACGATTTCGCCTCCGGATCACGGTGCGGTAGGACTTTGCATTTTCGCGGGAGTTTGAAAAATTTCGAAGCAAACGGTGTTTTCGGCGAATATCTGGAAAACGAGGGCGACAACCGTGGTCGAACCGTTAGAGTAATACGTTCGAAATGGAACGAGGAACGCGTATCTGTAGTTGTTTGGACGATTGGACGTATTTAGAATTTTTCGGACCACGGTGCGGCAGGACTTTGAATTTTCGCGGGAGTTTGAAAAATTTCGAAGCAAACGGAGTTTTCGGCGAATATCTGGCAAACGAGGGCGACAACCGTGGTCGGACCGTTAGAGTAATACGTTCTAAATGGAACGTGGAACGCGTATCTGTAGTTGTTTGGACGATTTCGCCTTCGGACCACGGTGCGGCAGGACTTTGAATTTTCGCGGGAGTTTGAAAAATTTCGAAGCAAACGGAGTTTTCGGCGAATATCTGGCAAACGAGGGCGACAACCGTGGTCGGACCGTTAGAGTAATACGTTCTAAATGGAACGTGGAACGCGTATCTGTAGTTGTTTGGACGATTTCGCCTTCGGACCACGGTGCGGCAGGACTTTGAATTTTCGCGGGAGTTTGAAAAATTTCGAAGCAAACGCAGTTTTCGGCGAATATCTGGAAAACGAGGGCGACAACCGTGGTCGAACCGTTAGAGTAATACGTTCGAAATGGAATGAGGAACGCGTATCTGTAGTTGTTTGGACGATTGGACGATTTGGCCTCCGGACCACGGTGCGGCAGGACTTTGAATTTTCGCGGGACTTTGACAAATTTCGAAGCAAACGGAGTTTTCGGCGAATATCTGGAAAACGAGGGCGACAACCGTGGTCGAACCGTTAGAGTAATACGTTCGAAATGGAACGAGGAACGCGTATCTGTAATTGTTTGGACGATTGGACGTATTTAGAATTTTTCGGACCACGGTGCGGCAGGACTTTGAATTTCGCGGGAGTTTGAAAAATTTCGAACAAAACGCAGTTTTCGGCGAATATCTGGAAAACGAGGGCGACAACCGAGGTCGAACCGTTAGAGTAATACGTTCGAAATGGAACGAGGAACGCGTATCTGTAGTTGTTTGGACGATTGGACGATTTCGCCTCCGGACCACGGTGCGGCAGGACTTTGAATTTTCGCGGGAGTTTGAAAAATTTCGATGCAAACGGAGTTTTCGGCGAACATCTGGAAAACGAGGGCGACAACCGTGGTCGAGCCGTTAGAGTAATACGTTCGAAATGGAACGAGGAACGCGTATCTGTAGTTGTTTGGACGATTGGACGATTTCGCCTCCGGATCACGGTGCGGTAGGACTTTGCATTTTCGCGGGAGTTTGAAAAATTTCGAAGCAAACGGTGTTTTCGGCGAATATCTGGAAAACGAGGGCGACAACCGTGGTCGAACCGTTAGAGTAATACGTTCGAAATGGAACGAGGAACGCGTATCTGTAGTTGTTTGGACGATTGGACGATTTCGCCTCCGGATCACGGTGCGGTAGGACTTTGCATTTTCGCGGGAGTTTGAAAAATTTCGAAGCAAACGGTGTTTTCGGCGAATATCTGGAAAACGAGGGCGACAACCGTGGTCGAACCGTTAGAGTAATACGTTCGAAATGGAACGAGGAACGCGTATCTGTAGTTGTTTGGACGATTGGACGTATTTAGAATTTTTCGGACCACGGTGCGGCAGGACTTTGAATTTTCGCGGGAGTTTGAAAAATTTCGAAGCAAACGGAGTTTTCGGCGAATATCTGGCAAACGAGGGCGACAACCGTGGTCGGACCGTTAGAGTAATACGTTCGAAATGGAACGAGGAACGCGTATCTGTAGTTGTTTGGACGATTTCGCCTTCGGACCACGGTGCGGCAGGACTTTGAATTTTCGCGGGAGTTTGAAAAATTTCGAAGCAAACGGAGTTTTCGGCGAATATCTGGAAAACGAGGGCGACAACCGTGGTCGAACCGTTAGAGTAATACGTTCGAAATGGAATGAGGAACGCGTATCTGTAGTTGTTTGGACGATTGGACGATTTGGCCTCCGGACCACGGTGCGGCAGGACTTTGAATTTTCGCGGGACTTTGACAAATTTCGAAGCAAACGGAGTTTTCGGCGAATATCTGGAAAACGAGGGCGACAACC
Organism: Andrena minutula; assembly: GCA_929113495.1. NCBI lineage: Eukaryota > Metazoa > Arthropoda > Insecta > Hymenoptera > Andrenidae > Andrena > Andrena minutula. The sequence goes on from OV815993.1 coordinate 19,718,634, forward strand.
GTGGTCGAACCGTTAGAGTAATACGTTCGAAATGGAACGAGGAACGCGTATCTGTAGTTGTTTGGACGATTGGACGATTTCGCCTCCGGATCACGGTGCGGTAGGACTTTGCATTTTCGCGGGAGTTTGAAAAATTTCGAAGCAAACGGTGTTTTCGGCGAATATCTGGAAAACGAGGGCGACAACCGTGGTCGAACCGTTAGAGTAATACGTTCGAAATGGAACGAGGAACGCATATCTGTAGTTGTTTGGACGATTTCGCCTTCGGACCACGGTGCGGCAGGACTTTGAATTATCGCGGGAGTTTGAAAAATTTCGAAGCAAACGGAGTTTTCGGCGAACATCTGGAAAACGAGGGCGACAACCGTGGTCGAACCGTTAGAGTAATACGTTCGAAATGGAACGAGGAACGCGTATCTGTAGTTGTTTGGACGATTGGACGATTTCGCGTCCGGATCACGGTGCGGCAGGACTTTGCATTTTCGCGGGAGTTTGAAAAATTTCGAAGCAAACGGTGTTTTCGGCGAATATCTGGAAAACGAGGGCGACAACCGTGGTCGAACCGTTAGAGTAATACGTTCGAAATGGAACGAGGAACGCGTATCTGTAGTTGTTTGGACGATTTCGCCTTCGGACCACGGTGCGGCAGGACTTTGAATTTTCGCGGGAGTTTGAAAAATTTCGAAGCAAACGGTGTTTTCGGCGAACATCTGGAAAACGAGGGCGACAACCGTGGTCGAACCGTTAGAGTAATACGTTCGAAATGGAACGAGGAACGCGTATCTGTAGTTGTTTGGACGATTGGACGATTTCGCGTCCGGATCACGGTGCGGTAGGACTTTGCATTTTCGCGGGAGTTTGAAAAATTTCGAAGCAAACGGTGTTTTCGGCGAATATCTGGAAAACGAGGGCGACAACCGTGGTCGAACCGTTAGAGTAATACGTTCGAAATGGAACGAGGAACGCGTATCTGTAGTTGTTTGGACGATTGGACGTATTTAGAATTTTTCGGACCACGGTGCGGCAGGACTTTGAATTTTCGCGGGAGTTTGAAAAATTTCGAAGCAAACGGAGTTTTCGGCGAATATCTGGAAAACGAGGGCAACAACCGTGGTCGGACCGTTAGAGTAATACGTTCTAAATGGAACGAGGAACGCGTATCTGTAGTTGTTTGGACGATTTCGCCTTCGGACCACGGTGCGGCAGGACTTTGAATTTTCGCGGGAGTTTGAAAAATTTCGAAGCAAACGGAGTTTTCGGCGAATATCTGGAAAACGAGGGCGACAACCGTGGTCGAACCGTTAGAGTAATACGTTCGAAATGGAATGAGGAACGCGTATCTGTAGTTGTTTGGACGATTGGACGATTTGGCCTCCGGACCACGGTGCGGCAGGACTTTGAATTTTCGCGGGACTTTGACAAATTTCGAAGCAAACGGAGTTTTCGGCGAATATCTGGAAAACGAGGGCGACAACCGTGGTCGAACCGTTAGAGTAATACGTTCGAAATGGAACGAGGAACGCGTATCTGTAATTGTTCGGACGATTGGACGTATTTAGAATTTTTCGGACCACGGTGCGGCAGGACTTTGAATTTTCGCGGGAGTTTGAAAAATTTCGAAGCAAACGGAGTTTTCGGCGAATATCTGGAAAACGAGGGCGACAACCGTGGTCGAACCGTTAGAGTAATACGTTCGAAATGGAACGAGGAACGCATATCTGTAGTTGTTTGGACGATTTCGCCTTCGGACCACGGTGCGGCAGGACTTTGAATTTTCGCGGGAGTTTGAAAAATTTCGAAGCAAACGGTGTTTTCGGCGAACATCTGGAAAACGAGGGCGACAACCGTGGTCGAACCGTTAGAGTAATACGTTCGAAATGGAACGAGGAACGCGTATCTGTAGTTGTTTGGACGATTGGACGATTTCGCCTCCGGATCACGGTGCGGTAGGACTTTGCATTTTCGCGGGAGTTTGAAAAATTTCGAAGCAAACGGAGTTTTCGGCGAATATCTGGAAAACGAGGGCGACAACCGTGGTCGAACCGTTAGAGTAATACGTTCGAAATGGAACGAGGAACGCGTGTCTGTAGTTGTTTGGACGATTGGACGTATTTAGAATTTTTCGGACCACGGTGCGGCAGGACTTTGAATTTTCGCGGGAGTTTGAAAAATTTCGAAGCAAACGGAGTTTTCGGCGAATATCTGGAAAACGAGGGCAACAACCGTGGTCGGACCGTTAGAGTAATACGTTCTAAATGGAACGAGGAACGCGTATCTGTAGTTGTTTGGACGATTTCGCCTTCGGACCACGGTGCGGCAGGACTTTGAATTTTCGCGGGAGTTTGAAAAATTTCGAAGCAAACGCAGTTTTCGGCGAATATCTGGAAAACGAGGGCGACAACCGTGGTCGAACCGTTAGAGTAATACGTTCGAAATGGAATGAGGAACGCGTATCTGTAGTTGTTTGGACGATTGGACGATTTGGCCTCCGGACCACGGTGCGGCAGGACTTTGAATTTTCGCGGGACTTTGACAAATTTCGAAGCAAACGGAGTTTTCGGCGAATATCTGGAAAACGAGGGCGACAACTGTGGTCGAACCGTTAGAGTAATACGTTCGAAATGGAACGAGGAACGCGTATCTGTAATTGTTCGGACGATTGGACGTATTTAGAATTTTTCGGACCACGGTGCGGCAGGACTTTGAATTTTCGCGGGAGTTTGAAAAATTTCGAAGCAAACGGAGTTTTCGGCGAATATCTGGAAAACGAGGGCGACAACCGTGGTCGAACCGTTAGAGTAATACGTTCGAAATGGAACGAGGAACGCGTATCTGTAGTTGTTTGGACGATTGGACGATTTCGCCTCCGGACCACGGTGCGGCAGGACTTTGAATTTTCGCGGGACTTTGACAAATTTCGAAGCAAACGGAGTTTTCGGCGAATATCTGGAAAACGAGGGCGACAACTGTGGTCGAACCGTTAGAGTAATACGTTCGAAATGGAACGAGGAACGCGTATCTGTAATTGTTCGGACGATTGGACGTATTTAGAATTTTTCGGACCACGGTGCGGCAGGACTTTGAATTTTCGCGGGAGTTTGAAAAATTTCGAAGCAAACGGAGTTTTCGGCGAATATCTGGAAAACGAGGGCAACAACCGTGGTCGGACCGTTAGAGTAATACGTTCTAAATGGAACGAGGAACGCGTATCTGTAGTTGTTTGGACGATTGGACGATTTCGCCTCCGGACCACGGTGCGGCAGGACTTTGAATTTTCGCGGGAGTTTGAAAAATTTCGAAGCAAACGGTGTTTTCGGCGAATATCTGGAAAACGAGGGCGACAACCGTGGTCGAACCGTTAGAGTAATACGTTCGAAATGGAACGAGGAACGCGTATCTGTAGTTGTTTGGACGATTGGACGATTTCTCCTCCGGATCACGGTGCGGTAGGACTTTGCATTTTCGCGGGAGTTTGAAAAATTTCGAAGCAAACGGTGTTTTCGGCGAATATCTGGAAAACGAGGGCGACAACCGTGGTCGAACCGTTAGAGTAATACGTTCGAAATGGAACGAGGAACGCGTATCTGTAGTTGTTTGGACGATTGGACGTATTTAGAATTTTTCGGACCACGGTGCGGCAGGACTTTGAATTTTCGCGGGAGTTTGAAAAATTTCGAAGCAAACGGAGTTTTCGGCGAATATCTGGAAAACGAGGGCAACAACCGTGGTCGGACCGTTAGAGTAATACGTTCTAAATGGAACGAGGAACGCGTATCTGTAGTTGTTTGGACGATTGGACGATTTCGCCTCCGGACCACGGTGCGGCAGGACTTTGAATTTTCGCGGGAGTTTGAAAAATTTCGAAGCAAACGGAGTTTTCGGCGAATATCTGGAAAACGAGGGCGACAACCGAGGTCGAACCGTTAGAGTAATACGTTCGAAATGGAACGAGGAACGCGTATCTGTAGTTGTTTGGACGATTGGACGATTTCGCCTCCGGACCACGGTGCGGCAGGACTTTGAATTTTCGCGGGAGTTTGAAAAATTTCGAAGCAAACGGAGTTTTCGGCGAACATCTGGAAAACGAGGGCGACAACCGTGGTCGAGCCGTTAGAGTAATACGTTCGAAATGGAACGAGGAACGCGTATCTGTAGTTGTTTGGACGATTGGACGATTTCGCCTCCGGATCACGGTGCGGTAGGACTTTGCATTTTCGCGGGAGTTTGAAAAATTTCGAAGCAAACGGTGTTTTCGGCGAATATCTGGAAAACGAGGGCGACAACCGTGGTCGAACCGTTAGAGTAATACGTTCGAAATGGAACGAGGAACGCGTATCTGTAGTTGTTTGGACGATTGGACGTATTTAGAATTTTTCGGACCACGGTGCGGCAGGACTTTGAATTTTCGCGGGAGTTTGAAAAATTTCGAAGCAAACGGAGTTTTCGGCGAATATCTGGCAAACGAGGGCGACAACCGTGGTCGGACCGTTAGAGTAATACGTTCTAAATGGAACGTGGAACGCGTATCTGTAGTTGTTTGGACGATTTCGCCTTCGGACCACGGTGCGGCAGGACTTTGAATTTTCGCGGGAGTTTGAAAAATTTCGAAGCAAACGCAGTTTTCGGCGAATATCTGGAAAACGAGGGCGACAACCGTGGTCGAACCGTTAGAGTAATACGTTCGAAATGGAATGAGGAACGCGTATCTGTAGTTGTTTGGACGATTGGACGATTTGGCCTCCGGACCACGGTGCGGCAGGACTTTGAATTTTCGCGGGACTTTGACAAATTTCGAAGCAAACGGAGTTTTCGGCGAATATCTGGAAAACGAGGGCGACAACCGTGGTCGAACCGTTAGAGTAATACGTTCGAAATGGAACGAGGAACGCGTATCTGTAATTGTTCGGACGATTGGACGTATTTAGAATTTTTCGGACCACGGTGCGGCAGGACTTTGAATTTCGCGGGAGTTTGAAAAATTTCGAAGCAAACGCAGTTTTCGGCGAATATCTGGAAAACGAGGGCGACAACCGAGGTCGAACCGTTAGAGTAATACGTTCGAAATGGAACGAGGAACGCGTATCTGTAGTTGTTTGGACGATTGGACGATTTCGCCTCCGGACCACGGTGCGGCAGGACTTTGAATTTTCGCGGGAGTTTGAAAAATTTCGATGCAAACGGAGTTTTCGGCGAACATCTGGAAAACGAGGGCGACAACCGTGGTCGAGCCGTTAGAGTAATACGTTCGAAATGGAACGAGGAACGCGTATCTGTAGTTGTTTGGACGATTGGACGATTTCGCCTCCGGATCACGGTGCGGTAGGACTTTGCATTTTCGCGGGAGTTTGAAAAATTTCGAAGCAAACGGTGTTTTCTGCGAATATCTGGAAAACGAGGGCGACAACCGTGGTCGAACCGTTAGAGTAATACGTTCGAAATGGAACGAGGAACGCGTATCTGTAGTTGTTTGGACGATTGGACGATTTCGCCTCCGGATCACGGTGCGGTAGGACTTTGCATTTTCGCGGGAGTTTGAAAAATTTCGAAGCAAACGGTGTTTTCGGCGAATATCTGGAAAACGAGGGCGACAACCGTGGTCGAACCGTTAGAGTAATACGTTCGAAATGGAACGAGGAACGCGTATCTGTAGTTGTTTGGACGATTGGACGTATTTAGAATTTTTCGGACCACGGTGCGGCAGGACTTTGAATTTTCGCGGGAGTTTGAAAAATTTCGAAGCAAACGGAGTTTTCGGCGAATATCTGGCAAACGAGGGCGACAACCGTGGTCGGACCGTTAGAGTAATACGTTCGAAATGGAACGAGGAACGCGTATCTGTAATTGTTCGGACGATTGGACGTATTTAGAATTTTTCGGACCACGGTGCGGCAGGACTTTGAATTTTCGCGGGAGTTTGAAAAATTTCGAAGCAAACGGAGTTTTCGGCGAATATCTGGAAAACGAGGGCGACAACCGTGGTCGAACCGTTAGAGTAATACGTTCGAAATGGAACGAGGAACGCGTATCTGTAGTTGTTTGGACGATTTCGCCTTCGGACCACGGTGCGGCAGGACTTTGAATTTTCGCGGGAGTTTGAAAAATTTCGAAGCAAACGCAGTTTTCGGCGAATATCTGGAAAACGAGGGCGACAACCGTGGTCGAACCGTTAGAGTAATACGTTCGAAATGGAATGAGGAACGCGTATCTGTAGTTGTTTGGACGATTGGACGATTTGGCCTCCGGACCACGGTGCGGCAGGACTTTGAATTTTCGCGGGACTTTGACAAATTTCGAAGCAAACGGAGTTTTCGGCGAATATCTGGAAAACGAGGGCGACAACCGTGGTCGAACCGTTAGAGTAATACGTTCGAAATGGAACGAGGAACGCGTATCTGTAATTGTTCGGACGATTGGACGTATTTAGAATTTTTCGGACCACGGTGCGGCAGGACTTTGAATTTTCGCGGGAGTTTGAAAAATTTCGAAGCAAACGGAGTTTTCGGCGAATATCTGGAAAACGAGGGCGACAACCGTGGTCGAACCGTTAGAGTAATACGTTCGAAATGGAACGAGGAACGCATATCTGTAGTTGTTTGGACGATTTCGCCTTCGGACCACGGTGCGGCAGGACTTTGAATTTTCGCGGGAGTTTGAAAAATTTCGAAGCAAACGGTGTTTTCGGCGAACATCTGGAAAACGAGGGCGACAACCGTGGTCGAACCGTTAGAGTAATACGTTCGAAATGGAACGAGGAACGCGAATCTGTAGTTGTTTGGACGATTGGACGATTTCGCCTCCGGATCACGGTGCGGTAGGACTTTGCATTTTCGCGGAAGTTTGAAAAATTTCGAAGCAAACGGTGTTTTCGGCGAATATCTGGAAAACGAGGGCGACAACCGTGGTCGAACCGTTAGAGTAATACGTTCGAAATGGAACGAGGAACGCGTATCTGTAGTTGTTTTGGACGATTGGACGATTTCGCCTCCGGACCACGGTGCGGCAGGACTTTACATTTTCGCGGGAGTTTGAAAAATTTCGAAGCAAACGGTGTTTTCGGCGAACATCTGGAAAACGAGGGCGACAACCGTGGTCGAACCGTTAGAGTAATACGTTCGAAATGGAACGAGGAACGCGTATCTGTAGTTGTTTGGACGATTGGACGATTTCGCCTCCGGATCACGGTGCGGTAGGACTTTGCATTTTCGCGGGAGTTTGAAAAATTTCGAAGCAAACGGTGTTTTCGGCGAATATCTGGAAAACGAGGGCGACAACCGTGGTCGAACCGTTAGAGTAATACGTTCGAAATGGAACGAGGAACGCGTATCTGTAGTTGTTTGGACGATTGGACGTATTTAGAATTTTTCGGACCACGGTGCGTCAGGACTTTGAATTTTCGCGGGAGTTTGAAAAATTTCGAAGCAAACGGAGTTTTCGGCGAATATCTGGAAAACGAGGGCGACAACCGAGGTCGAACCGTTAGAGTAATACGTTCGAAATGGAACGAGGAACGCGTATCTGTAGTTGTTTGGACGATTGGACGATTTCGCCTCCGGACCACGGTGCGGCAGGACTTTGAATTTTCGCGGGAGTTTGAAAAATTTCGAAGCAAACGGAGTTTTCGGCGAACATCTGGAAAACGAGGGCGACAACCGTGGTCGAACCGTTAGAGTAATACGTTCGAAATGGAACGAGGAACGCGTATCTGTAGTTGTTTGGACGATTGGACGATTTCGCCTCCGGATCACGGTGCGGTAGGACTTTGCATTTTCGCGGGAGTTTGAAAAATTTCGAAGCAAACGGTGTTTTCGGCGAATATCTGGAAAACGAGGGCGACAACCGTGGTCGAACCGTTAGAGTAATACGTTCGAAATGGAACGAGGAACGCGTATCTGTAGTTGTTTGGACGATTGGACGATTTCGCCTCCGGATCACGGTGCGGTAGGACTTTGCATTTTCGCGGGAGTTTGAAAAATTTCGAAGCAAACGGTGTTTTCGGCGAATATCTGGAAAACGAGGGCGACAACCGTGGTCGAACCGTTAGAGTAATACGTTCGAAATGGAACGAGGAACGCATATCTGTAGTTGTTTGGACGATTTCGCCTTCGGACCACGGTGCGGCAGGACTTTGAATTTTCGCGGGAGTTTGAAAAATTTCGAAGCAAACGGTGTTGTCGGCGAACATCTGGAAAACGAGGGCGACAACCGTGGTCGAACCGTTAGAGTAATACGTTCGAAATGGAACGAGGAACGCGTATCTGTAGTTGTTTGGACGATTGGACGATTTCGCCTCCGGATCACGGTGCGGTAGGACTTTGCATTTTCGCGGGAGTTTGAAAAATTTCGAAGCAAACGGTGTTTTCGGCGAATATCTGGAAAACGAGGGCGACAACCGTGGTCGAACCGTTAGAGTAATACGTTCGAAATGGAACGAGGAACGCGTATCTGTAGTTGTTTGGACGATTGGACGTATTTAGAATTTTTCGGACCACGGTGCGGCAGGACTTTGAATTTTCGCGGGAGTTTGAAAAATTTCGAAGCAAACGGAGTTTTCGGCGAATATCTGGAAAACGAGGGCAACAACCGTGGTCGGACCGTTAGAGTAATACGTTCTAAATGGAACGAGGAACGCGTATCTGTAGTTGTTTGGACGATTGGACGTATTTAGAATTTTTCGGACCACGGTGCGGCAGGACTTTGAATTTTCGCGGGAGTTTGAAAAATTTCGAAGCAAACGGAGTTTTCGGCGAATATCTGGAAAACGAGGGCGACAACCGTGGTCGAACCGTTAGAGTAATACGTTCGAAATGGAACGAGGAACGCATATCTGTAGTTGTTTGGACGATTTCGCCTTCGGACCACGGTGCGGCAGGACTTTGAATTTTCGCGGGAGTTTGAAAAATTTCGAAGCAAACGGTGTTTTCGGCGAACATCTGGAAAACGAGGGCGACAACCGTGGTCGAACCGTTAGAGTAATACGTTCGAAATGGAACGAGGAACGCATATCTGTAGTTGTTTGGACGATTGGACGATTTCGCCTCCGGATCACGGTGCGGTAGGACTTTGCATTTTCGCGGGAGTTTGAAAAATTTCGAAGCAAACGGTGTTTTCGGCGAATATCTGGAAAACGAGGGCGACAACCGTGGTCGAACCGTTAGAGTAATACGTTCGAAATGGAACGAGGAACGCGTGTCTGTAGTTGTTTGGACGATTGGACGTATTTAGAATTTTTCGGACCACGGTGCGGCAGGACTTTGAATTTTCGCGGGAGTTTGAAAAATTTCGAAGCAAACGGAGTTTTCGGCGAATATCTGGAAAACGAGGGCAACAACCGTGGTCGGACCGTTAGAGTAATACGTTCTAAATGGAACGAGGAACGCGTATCTGTAGTTGTTTGGACGATTTCGCCTTCGGACCACGGTGCGGCAGGACTTTGAATTTTCGCGGGAGTTTGAAAAATTTCGAAGCAAACGGAGTTTTCGGCGAATATCTGGAAAACGAGGGCGACAACCGTGGTCGAACCGTTAGAGTAATACGTTCGAAATGGAATGAGGAACGCGTATCTGTAGTTGTTTGGACGATTGGACGATTTGGCCTCCGGACCACGGTGCGGCAGGACTTTGAATTTTCGCGGGACTTTGACAAATTTCGAAGCAAACGGAGTTTTCGGCGAATATCTGGAAAACGAGGGCGACAACTGTGGTCGAACCGTTAGAGTAATACGTTCGAAATGGAACGAGGAACGCGTATCTGTAATTGTTCGGACGATTGGACGTATTTAGAATTTTTCGGACCACGGTGCGGCAGGACTTTGAATTTTCGCGGGAGTTTGAAAAATTTCGAAGCAAACGGAGTTTTCGGCGAATATCTGGAAAACGAGGGCGACAACCGTGGTCGAACCGTTAGAGTAATACGTTCGAAATGGAACGAGGAACGCGTATCTGTAGTTGTTTGGACGATTGGACGATTTCGCCTCCGGACCACGGTGCGGCAGGACTTTGAATTTTCGCGGGAGTTTGAAAAATTTCGAAGCAAACGGTGTTTTCGGCGAATATCTGGAAAACGAGGGCAACAACCGTGGTCGGACCGTTAGAGTAATACGTTCGAAATGGAACGAGGAACGCGTATCTGTAGTTGTTTGGACGATTTCGCCTTCGGACCACGGTGCGGCAGGACTTTGAATTTTCGCGGGAGTTTGAAAAATTTCGAAGCAAACGGAGTTTTCGGCGAATATCTGGAAAACGAGGGCGACAACCGTGGTCGAACCGTTAGAGTAATACGTTCGAAATGGAACGAGGAACGCGTATCTGTAGTTGTTTGGACGATTTCGCCTCCGGACCACGGTGCGGCAGGACTTTGAATTTTCGCGGGAGTTTGAAAAATATCGAAGCAAACGGTGTTTTCGGCGAATATCTGGAAAACGAGGGCAACAACCGTGGTCGGACCGTTAGAGTGATACGTTCGAAATGGAACGAGGAACGCGTATCTGTAGTTGTTTGGACGATTTCGCCTTCGGACCACGGTGCGGCAGGACTTTGAATTTTCGCGGGAGTTTGAAAAATTTCGAAGCAAACGGAGTTTTCGGCGAATATCTGGAAAACGAGGGCGACAACCGTGGTCGGACCGTTAGAGTAATACGTTCGAAATGGAACGAGGAACGCGTATCTGTAGTTTTTTGGACGATTGGACGATTTGGCCTCCGGACCACGGTGCGGCAGGACTTTGAATTTTCGCGGGACTTTGACAAATTTCGAAGCAAACGGAGTTTTCGGCGAATATCTGGAAAACGAGGGCAACAACCGTGGTCGGACCGTTAGAGTAATACGTTCTAAATGGAACGAGGAACGCGTATCTGTAGTTGTTTGGACGATTTCGCCTTCGGACCACGGTGCGGCAGGACTTTGAATTTTCGCGGGAGTTTGAAAAGTTTCGAAGCAAACGCAGTTTTCGGCGAATATCTGGAAAACGAGGGCGACAACCGTGGTCGAACCGTTAGAGTAATACGTTCGAAATGGAATGAGGAACGCGTATCTGTAGTTGTTTGGACGATTGGACGATTTGGCCTCCGGACCACGGTGCGGCAGGACTTTGCATTTTCGCGGGAGTTTGAAAAATTTCGAAGCAAACGGTGTTTTCGGCGAATATCTGGAAAACGAGGGCGACAACCGTGGTCGAACCGTTAGAGTAATACGTTCGAAATGGAACGAGGAACGCGTATCTGTAGTTGTTTGGACGATTGGACGTATTTAGAATTTTTCGGACCACGGTGCGGCAGGACTTTGAATTTTCGCGGGAGTTTGAAAAATTTCGAAGCAAACGGAGTTTTCGGCGAATATCTGGCAAACGAGGGCGACAACCGTGGTCGGACCGTTAGAGTAATACGTTCTAAATGGAACGTGGAACGCGTATCTGTAGTTGTTTGGACGATTTCGCCTTCGGACCACGGTGCGGCAGGACTTTGAATTTTCGCGGGAGTTTGAAAAATTTCGAAGCAAACGCAGTTTTCGGCGAATATCTGGAAAACGAGGGCGACAACCGTGGTCGAACCGTTAGAGTAATACGTTCGAAATGGAACGAGGAACGCGTATCTGTAATTGTTCGGACGATTGGACGTATTTAGAATTTTTCGGACCACGGTGCGGCAGGACTTTGAATTTCGCGGGAGTTTGGAGTTCGCAGGACTTTGAATTTCGCGTATCTGTAGTTGTTTGGACGATTGGACGATTTGGCCTCCGGACCACGGTGCGGCAGGACTTTGAATTTTCGCGGGACTTTGACAAATTTCGAAGCAAACGGAGTTTTCGGCGAATATCTGGAAAACGAGGGCGACAACCGTGGTCGAACCGTTAGAGTAATACGTTCGAAATGGAACGAGGAACGCGTATCTGTAATTGTTCGGACGATTGGACGTATTTAGAATTTTTCGGACCACGGTGCGGCAGGACTTTGAATTTCGCGGGAGTTTGAAAAATTTCGAAGCAAACGCAGTTTTCGGCGAATATCTGGAAAACGAGGGCGACAACCGAGGTCGAACCGTTAGAGTAATACGTTCGAAATGGAACGAGGAACGCGTATCTGTAGTTGTTTGGACGATTGGACGATTTCGCCTCCGGACCACGGTGCGGCAGGACTTTGAATTTTCGCGGGAGTTTGAAAAATTTCGATGCAAACGGAGTTTTCGGCGAACATCTGGAAAACGAGGGCGACAACCGTGGTCGAGCCGTTAGAGTAATACGTTCGAAATGGAACGAGGAACGCGTATCTGTAGTTGTTTGGACGATTGGACGATTTCGCCTCCGGATCACGGTGCGGTAGGACTTTGCATTTTCGCGGGAGTTTGAAAAATTTCGAAGCAAACGGTGTTTTCGGCGAATATCTGGAAAACGAGGGCGACAACCGTGGTCGAACCGTTAGAGTAATACGTTCGAAATGGAACGAGGAACGCGTATCTGTAGTTGTTTGGACGATTGGACGATTTCGCCTCCGGACCACGGTGCGGTAGGACTTTACATTTTCGCGGGAGTTTGAAAAATTTCGAAGCAAACGGTGTTTTCGGCGAATATCTGGAAAACGAGGGCGACAACCGTGGTCGAACCGTTAGAGTAATACGTTCGAAATGGAACGAGGAACGCGTATCTGTAGTTGTTTCGACGATTGGACGTATTTAGAATTTTTTGGACCACGGTGCGGCAGGACTTTGAATTTTCGCGGGAGTTTGAAAAATTTCGAAGCAAACGGAGTTTTCGGCGAATATCTGGCAAACGAGGGCGACAACCGTGGTCGGACCGTTAGAGTAATACGTTCGAAATGGAACGAGGAACGCGTATCTGTAGTTGTTTGGACGATTTCGCCTTCGGACCACGGTGCGGCAGGACTTTGAATTTTCGCAGGAGTTTGAAAAATTTCGAAGCAAACGGAGTTTTCGGCGAACATCTGGAAAACGAGGGCGACAACCGTGGTCGAACCGTTAGAGTAATACGTTCGAAATGGAACGAGGAACGCGTATCTGTAGTTGTTTGGACGATTGGACGATTTCGCGTCCGGATCACGGTGCGGCAGGACTTTGCATTTTCGCGGAAGTTTGAAAAATTTCGAAGCAAACGGTGTTTTCGGCGAATATCTGGAAAACGAGGGCGACAACCGTGGTCGAACCGTTAGAGTAATACGTTCGAAATGGAACGAGGAACGCGTATCTGTAGTTGTTTTGGACGATTGGACGATTTCGCCTCCGGACCACGGTGCGGCAGGACTTTACATTTTCGCGGGAGTTTGAAAAATTTCGAAGCAAACGGTGTTTTCGGCGAACATCTGGAAAACGAGGGCGACAACCGTGGTCGAACCGTTAGAGTAATACGTTCGAAATGGAACGAGGAACGCGTATCTGTAGTTGTTTGGACGATTGGACGATTTCGCCTCCGGATCACGGTGCGGTAGGACTTTGCATTTTCGCGGGAGTTTGAAAAATTTCGAAGCAAACGGTGTTTTCGGCGAATATCTGGAAAACGAGGGCGACAACCGTGGTCGAACCGTTAGAGTAATACGTTCGAAATGGAACGAGGAACGCGTATCTGTAGTTGTTTGGACGATTGGACGTATTTAGAATTTTTCGGACCACGGTGCGTCAGGACTTTGAATTTTCGCGGGAGTTTGAAAAATTTCGAAGCAAACGGAGTTTTCGGCGAATATCTGGAAAACGAGGGCGACAACCGAGGTCGAACCGTTAGAGTAATACGTTCGAAATGGAACGAGGAACGCGTATCTGTAGTTGTTTGGACGATTGGACGATTTCGCCTCCGGACCACGGTGCGGCAGGACTTTGAATTTTCGCGGGAGTTTGAAAAATTTCGAAGCAAACGGAGTTTTCGGCGAACATCTGGAAAACGAGGGCGACAACCGTGGTCGAACCGTTAGAGTAATACGTTCGAAATGGAACGAGGAACGCGTATCTGTAGTTGTTTGGACGATTGGACGATTTCGCCTCCGGATCACGGTGCGGTAGGACTTTGCATTTTCGCGGGAGTTTGAAAAATTTCGAAGCAAACGGTGTTTTCGGCGAATATCTGGAAAACGAGGGCGACAACCGTGGTCGAACCGTTAGAGTAATACGTTCGAAATGGAACGAGGAACGCGTATCTGTAGTTGTTTGGACGATTGGACGTATTTAGAATTTTTCGGACCACGGTGCGGCAGGACTTTGAATTTTCGCGGGAGTTTGAAAAATTTCGAAGCAAACGGAGTTTTCGGCGAATATCTGGAAAACGAGGGCAACAACCGTGGTCGGACCGTTAGAGTAATACGTTCTAAATGGAACGAGGAACGCGTATCTGTAGTTGTTTGGACGATTTCGCCTTCGGACCACGGTGCGGCAGGACTTTGAATTTTCGCGGGAGTTTGAAAAATTTCGAAGCAAACGCAGTTTTCGACGAATATCTGGAAAACGAGGGCGACAACCGTGGTCGAACCGTTAGAGTAATACGTTCGAAATGGAATGAGGAATGCGTATCTGTAGTTGTTTGGACGATTGGACGATTTGGCCTCCGGACCACGGTGCGGCAGGACTTTGAATTTTCGCGGGACTTTGACAAATTTCGAAGCAAACGGAGTTTTCGGCGAATATCTGGAAAACGAGGGCGACAACCGTGGTCGAACCGTTAGAGTAATACGTTCGAAATGGAACGAGGAACGCGTATCTGTAATTGTTCGGACGATTGGACGTATTTAGAATTTTTCGGACCACGGTGCGGCAGGACTTTGAATTTTCGCGGGAGTTTGAAAAATTTCGAAGCAAACGGAGTTTTCGGCGAATATCTGGAAAACGAGGGCGACAACCGAGGTCGAACCGTTAGAGTAATACGTTCGAAATGGAACGAGGAACGCGTATCTGTAGTTGTTTGGACGATTGGACGATTTCGCCTCCGGACCACGGTGCGGCAGGACTTTGAATTTTCGCGGGAGTTTGAAAAATTTCGAAGCAAACGGAGTTTTCGGCGAGTATCTGGAAAACGAGGGCGACAACCGTGGTCGAACCGTTAGAGTAATACGTTCGAAATGGAACGAGGAACGCGTATCTGTAGTTGTTTGGACGATTGGACGTATTTAGAATTTTTCGGACCACGGTGCGGCAGGACTTTGAATTTTCGCGGGAGTTTGAAAAATTTCGAAGCAAACGGAGTTTTCGGCGAATATCTGGAAAACGAGGGCGACAACCGTGGTCGAACCGTTAGAGTAATACGTTCGAAATGGAACGAGGAACGCGTATCTGTAGTTGTTTGGACGATTGGACGATTTCGCCTCCGGATCACGGTGCGGTAGGACTTTGCATTTTCGCGGGAGTTTGAAAAATTTCGAAGCAAACGGTGTTTTCGGCGAATATCTGGAAAACGAGGGCGACAACCGTGGTCGAACCGTTAGAGTAATACGTTCGAAATGGAACGAGGAACGCGTATCTGTAGTTGTTTGGACGATTGGACGTATTTAGAATTTTTCGGACCACGGTGCGGCAGGACTTTGAATTTTCGCGGGAGTTTGAAAAATTTCGAAGCAAACGGAGTTTTCGGCGAATATCTGGAAAACGAGGGCAACAACCGTGGTCGGACCGTTAGAGTAATACGTTCTAAATGGAACGAGGAACGCGTATCTGTAGTTGTTTGGACGATTTTGCCTTCGGACCACGGTGCGGCAGGACTTTGAATTTTCGCGGGAGTTTGAAAAATTTCGAAGCAAACGCAGTTTTCGGCGAATATCTGGAAAACGAGGGCGACAACCGTGATCGAACCGTTAGAGTAATACGTTCGAAATGGAATGAGGAACGCGTATCTGTAGTTGTTTGGACGATTGGACGATTTGGCCTCCGGACCACGGTGCGGCAGGACTTTGAATTTTCGCGGGACTTTGACAAATTTCGAAGCAAACGGAGTTTTCGGCGAATATCTGGAAAACGAGGGCGACAACCGTGGTCGAACCGTTAGAGTAATACGTTCGAAATGGAACGAGGAACGCGTATCTGTAGTTGTTTGGACGATTGGACGTATTTAGAATTTTTCGGACCACGGTGCGGCAGGACTTTGAATTTTCGCGGGAGTTTGAAAAATTTCGAAGCAAACGGAGTTTTCGGCGAATATCTGGAAAACGAGGGCAACAACCGTGGTCGGACCGTTAGAGTAATACGTTCTAAATGGAACGAGGAACGCGTATCTGTAGTTGTTTGGACGATTTTGCCTTCGGACCACGGTGCGGCAGGACTTTGAATTTTCGCGGGAGTTTGAAAAATTTCGAAGCAAACGCAGTTTTCGGCGAATATCTGGAAAACGAGGGCGACAACCGTGGTCGAACCGTTAGAGTAATACGTTCGAAATGGAATGAGGAACGCGTATCTGTAGTTGTTTGGACGATTGGACGATTTGGCCTCCGGACCACGGTGCGGCAGGACTTTGAATTTTCGCGGGACTTTGACAAATTTCGAAGCAAACGGAGTTTTCGGCGAATATCTGGAAAACGAGGGCGACAACCGTGGTCGAACCGTTAGAGTAATACGTTCGAAATGGAACGAGGAACGCGTATCTGTAGTTGTTTGGACGATTGGACGATTTCGCCTCCGGATCACGGTGCGGTAGGACTTTGCATTTTCGCGGGAGTTTGAAAAATTTCAAAGCAAACGGTGTTTTCGGCGAATATCTGGAAAACGAGGGCGACAACCGTGGTCGAACCGTTAGAGTAATACGTTCGAAATGGAACGAGGAACGCGTGTCTGTAGTTGTTTGGACGATTGGACGTATTTAGAATTTTTCGGACCACGGTGCGGCAGGACTTTGAATTTTCGCGGGAGTTTGAAAAATTTCGAAGCAAACGGAGTTTTCGGCGAATATCTGGAAAACGAGGGCGACAACCGTGGTCGAACCGTTAGAGTAATACGTTCGAAATGGAACGAGGAACGCATATCTGTAGTTGTTTGGACGATTTCGCCTTCGGACCACGGTGCGGCAGGACTTTGAATTTTCGCGGGAGTTTGAAAAATTTCGAAGCAAACGGTGTTTTCGGCGAACATCTGGAAAACGAGGGCGACAACCGTGGTCGAACCGTTAGAGTAATACGTTCGAAATGGAACGAGGAACGCGTATCTGTAGTTGTTTGGACGATTGGACGATTTCGCCTCCGGATCACGGTGCGGTAGGACTTTGCATTTTCGCGGGAGTTTGAAAAATTTCAAAGCAAACGGTGTTTTCGGCGAATATCTGGAAAACGAGGGCGACAACCGTGGTCGAACCGTTAGAGTAATACGTTCGAAATGGAACGAGGAACGCGTGTCTGTAGTTGTTTGGACGATTGGACGTATTTAGAATTTTTCGGACCACGGTGCGGCAGGACTTTGAATTTTCGCGGGAGTTTGAAAAATTTCGAAGCAAACGGAGTTTTCGGCGAATATCTGGAAAACGAGGGCAACAACCGTGGTCGGACCGTTAGAGTAATACGTTCTAAATGGAACGAGGAACGCGTATCTGTAGTTGTTTGGACGATTTCGCCTTCGGACCACGGTGCGGCAGGACTTTGAATTTTCGCGGGAGTTTGAAAAATTTCGAAGCAAACGCAGTTTTCGGCGAATATCTGGAAAACGAGGGCGACAACCGTGGTCGAACCGTTAGAGTAATACGTTCGAAATGGAATGAGGAACGCGTATCTGTAGTTGTTTGGACGATTGGACGATTTGGCCTCCGGACCACGGAGCGGCAGGACTTTGAATTTTCGCGGGACTTTGACAAATTTCGAAGCAAACGGAGTTTTCGGCGAATATCTGGAAAACGAGGGCGACAACCGTGGTCGAACCGTTAGAGTAATACGTTCGAAATGGAACGAGGAACGCGTATCTGTAGTTGTTTGGACGATTGGACGTATTTAGAATTTTTCGGACCACGGTGCGGCAGGACTTTGAATTTTCGCGGGAGTTTGAAAAATTTCGAAGCAAACGGAGTTTTCGGCGAATATCTGGAAAACGAGGGCAACAACCGTGGTCGGACCGTTAGAGTAATACGTTCTAAATGGAACGAGGAACGCGTATCTGTAGTTGTTTGGACGATTTTGCCTTCGGACCACGGTGCGGCAGGACTTTGAATTTTCGCGGGAGTTTGAAAAATTTCGAAGCAAACGCAGTTTTCGGCGAATATCTGGAAAACGAGGGCGACAACCGTGGTCGAACCGTTAGAGTAATACGTTCGAAATGGAATGAGGAACGCGTATCTGTAGTTGTTTGGACGATTGGACGATTTGGCCTCCGGACCACGGTGCGGCAGGACTTTGAATTTTCGCGGGACTTTGACAAATTTCGAAGCAAACGGAGTTTTCGGCGAATATCTGGAAAACGAGGGCGACAACCGTGGTCGAACCGTTAGAGTAATACGTTCGAAATGGAACGAGGAACGCGTATCTGTAATTGTTCGGACGATTGGACGTATTTAGAATTTTTCGGACCACGGTGCGGCAGGACTTTGAATTTTCGCGGGAGTTTGAAAAATTTCGAAGCAAACGGAGTTTTCGGCGAATATCTGGAAAACGAGGGCAACAACCGTGGTCGGACCGTTAGAGTAATACGTTCTAAATGGAACGAGGAACGCGTATCTGTAGTTGTTTGGACGATTTCGCCTTCGGACCACGGTGCGGCAGGACTTTGAATTTTCGCGGGAGTTTGAAAAATTTCGAAGCAAACGCAGTTTTCGGCGAATATCTGGAAAACGAGGGCGACAACCGTGGTCGAACCGTTAGAGTAATACGTTCGAAATGGAATGAGGAACGCGTATCTGTAGTTGTTTGGACGATTGGACGATTTGGCCTCCGGACCACGGTGCGGCAGGACTTTGAATTTTCGCGGGACTTTGACAAATTTCGAAGCAAACGGAGTTTTCGGCGAATATCTGGAAAACGTGGGCGACAACTGTGGTCGAACCGTTAGAGTAATACGTTCGAAATGGAACGAGGAACGCGTATCTGTAATTGTTCGGACGATTGGACGTATTTAGAATTTTTCGGACCACGGTGCGGCAGGACTTTGAATTTTCGCGGGAGTTTGAAAAATTTCGAAGCAAACGGAGTTTTCGGCGAATATCTGGAAAACGAGGGCGACAACCGTGGTCGAACCGTTAGAGTAATACGTTCGAAATGGAACGAGGAACGCGTATCTGTAGTTGTTTGGACGATTGGACGATTTCGCCTCCGGACCACGGTGCGGCAGGACTTTGAATTTTCGCGGGAGTTTGAAAAATTTCGAAGCAAACGGTGTTTTCGGCGAATATCTGGAAAACGAGGGCAACAACCGTGGTCGGACCGTTAGAGTAATACGTTCGAAATGGAACGAGGAACGCGTATCTGTAGTTGTTTGGACGATTTCGCCTTCGGACCACGGTGCGGCAGGACTTTGAATATTCGCGGGAGTTTGAAAAATTTCGAAGCAAACGGAGTTTTCGGCGAATATCTGGAAAACGAGGGCGACAACCGTGGTCGAACCGTTAGAGTAATACGTTCGAAATGGAACGAGGAACGCGTATCTGTAGTTGTTTGGACGATTTCGCCTCCGGACCACGGTGCGGCAGGACTTTGAATTTTCGCGGGAGTTTGAAAAATATCGAAGCAAACGGTGTTTTCGGCGAATATCTGGAAAACGAGGGCAACAACCGTGGTCGGACCGTTAGAGTAATACGTTCGAAATGGAACGAGGAACGCGTATCTGTAGTTGTTTGGACGATTTCGCCTTCGGACCACGGTGCGGCAGGACTTTGAATTTTCGCGGGAGTTTGAAAAATTTCGAAGCAAACGGAGTTTTCGGCGAATATCTGGAAAACGAGGGCGACAACCGTGGTCGGACCGTTAGAGTAATACGTTCGAAATGGAACGAGGAACGCGTATCTGTAGTTTTTTGGACGATTGGACGATTTGGCCTCCGGACCACGGTGCGGCAGGACTTTGAATTTTCGCGGGACTTTGACAAATTTCGAAGCAAACGGAGTTTTCGGCGAATATCTGGAAAACGAGGGCAACAACCGTGGTCGGACCGTTAGAGTAATACGTTCTAAATGGAACGAGGAACGCGTATCTGTAGTTGTTTGGACGATTTCGCCTTCGGACCACGGTGCGGCAGGACTTTGAATTTTCGCGGGAGTTTGAAAAGTTTCGAAGCAAACGCAGTTTTCGGCGAATATCTGGAAAACGAGGGCGACAACCGTGGTCGAACCGTTAGAGTAATACGTTCGAAATGGAATGAGGAACGCGTATCTGTAGTTGTTTGGACGATTGGACGATTTGGCCTCCGGACCACGGTGCGGCAGGACTTTGAATTTTCGCGGGACTTTGACAAATTTCGAAGCAAACGGAGTTTTCGGCGAATATCTGGAAAACGAGGGCGACAACCGTGGTCGAACCGTTAGAGTAATACGTTCGAAATGGAACGAGGAACGCGTATCTGTAATTGTTCGGACGATTGGACGTATTTAGAATTTTTCGGACCACGGTGCGGCAGGACTTTGAATTTTCGCGGGAGTTTGAAAAATTTCGAAGCAAACGGAGTTTTCGGCGAATATCTGGAAAACGAGGGCGACAACCGTGGTCGAACCGTTAGAGTAATACGTTCGAAATGGAAAGAGGAACGCATATCTGTAGTTGTTTGGACGATTTCGCCTTCGGACCACGGTGCGGCAGGACTTTGAATTTTCGCGGGAGTTTGAAAAATTTCGAAGCAAACGGTGTTTTCGGCGAACATCTGGAAAACGAGGGCGACAACCGAGGTCGAACCGTTAGAGTAATACGTTCGAAATGGAACGAGGAACGCGTATCTGTAGTTGTTTGGACGATTGGACGATTTCGCCTCCGGAACACGGTGCGGCAGGACTTTGCATTTTCGCGGGAGTTTGAAAAATTTCGAAGCAAACGGTGTTTTCGGCGAATATCTGGAAAACGAGGGCGACAACCGTGGTCGAACCGTTAGAGTAATACGTTCGAAATGGAACGAGGAACGCGTATCTGTAGTTGTTTGGACGATTGGACGATTTCGCCTCCGGATCACGGTGCGGTAGGACTTTGCATTTTCGCGGGAGTTTGAAAAATTTCGAAGCAAACGGAGTTTTCGGCGAATATTTGGAAAACGAGAGCGACAACCGTGGTCGAACCGTTAGAGTAATACGTTCGAAATGGAATGAGGAACGCGTATCTGTAGTTGTTTGGACGATTGGACGATTTGGCCTCCGGACCACGGTGCGGCAGGACTTTGAATTTTCGCGGGACTTTGACAAATTTCGAAGCAAACGGAGTTTTCGGCGAATATCTGGAAAACGAGGGCGACAACCGTGGTCGAACCGTTAGAGTAATACGTTCGAAATGGAATGAGGAACGCGTATCTGTAGTTGTTTGGAAGTTTGGACGATTTGGCCTCCGGACCACGGTGCGGCAGGACTTTGAATTTTCGCGGGACTTTGACAAATTTCGAAGCAAACGGAGTTTTCGGCGAATATCTGGAAAACGAGGGCAACAACCGTGGTCGGACCGTTAGAGTAATACGTTCTAAATGGAACGAGGAACGCGTATCTGTAGTTGTTTGGACGATTTCGCCTTCGGACCACGGTGCGGCAGGACTTTGAATTTTCGCGGGAGTTTGAAAAATTTCGAAGCAAACGCAGTTTTCGGCGAATATCTGGAAAACGAGGGCGACAACCGTGGTCGAACCGTTAGAGTAATACGTTCGAAATGGAATGAGGAACGCGTATCTGTAGTTGTTTGGACGATTGGACGATTTGGCCTCCGGACCACGGTGCGGCAGGACTTTGAATTTTCGCGGGACTTTGACAAATTTCGAAGCAAACGGAGTTTTCGGCGAATATCTGGAAAACGAGGGCGACAACCGTGGTCGAACCGTTAGAGTAATACGTTCGAAATGGAACGAGGAACGCGTATCTGTAATTGTTCGGACGATTGGACGTATTTAGAATTTTTCGGACCACGGTGCGGCAGGACTTTGAATTTTCGCGGGAGTTTGAAAAATTTCGAAGCAAACGGAGTTTTCGGCGAATATCTGGAAAACGAGGGCGACAACCGTGGTCGAACCGTTAGAGTAATACGTTCGAAATGGAACGAGGAACGCATATCTGTAGTTGTTTGGACGATTTCGCCTTCGGACCACGGTGCGGCAGGACTTTGAATTTTCGCGGGAGTTTGAAAAATTTCGAAGCAAACGGTGTTTTCGGCGAACATCTGGAAAACGAGGGCGACAACCGTGGTCGAACCGTTAGAGTAATACGTTCGAAATGGAACGAGGAACGCGTATCTGTAGTTGTTTGGACGATTGGACGATTTCGCCTCCGGATCACGGTGCGGTAGGACTTTGCATTTTCGTGGGAGTTTGAAAAATTTCGAAGCAAACGGTGTTTTCGGCGAATATCTGGAAAACGAGGGCGACAACCGTGGTCGAACCGTTAGAGTAATACGTTCGAAATGGAACGAGGAACGCGTATCTGTAGTTGTTTGGACGATTGGACGATTTCGCCTCCGGATCACGGTGCGGTAGGACTTTGCATTTTCGCGGGAGTTTGAAAAACTTCGAAGCAAACGGAGTTTTCGGCGAATATTTGGAAAACGAGAGCGACAACCGTGGTCGAACCGTTAGAGTAATACGTTCGAAATGGAATGAGGAACGCGTATCTGTAGTTGTTTGGACGATTGGACGATTTGGCCTCCGGACCACGGTGCGGCAGGACTTTGAATTTTCGCGGGACTTTGACAAATTTCGAAGCAAACGGAGTTTTCGGCGAATATCTGGAAAACGAGGGCGACAACCGTGGTCGAACCGTTAGAGTAATACGTTCGAAATGGAATGAGGAACGCGTATCTGTAGTTGTTTGGAAGTTTGGACGATTTGGCCTCCGGACCACGGTGCGGCAGGACTTTGAATTTTCGCGGGAGTTTGAAAAATTTCGAAGCAAACGGAGTTTTCGGCGAATATCTGAAAAACGAGGGCGACAACCGTGGTCGAACCGTTAGAGTAATACGTTCGAAATGGAACGAGGAACGCGTATCTGTAATTGTTTGGACGATTGGACGTATTTAGAATTTTTCGGACCACGGTGCGGCAGGACTTTGAATTTTCGCGGGAGTTTGAAAAATTTCGAAGCAAACGGAGTTTTCGGCGAATATCTGGAAAACGAGGGCAACAACCGTGGTCGGACCGTTAGAGTAATACGTTCGAAATGGAACGAGGAACGCGTATCTGTAGTTGTTTGGACGATTGGACGCATTTAGAATTTTTCGGACCACGGTGCGGCAGGACTTTGAATTTTCGCGGGAGTTTGAAAAATTTCGAAGCAAACGGAGTTTTCGGCGAATATCTGGAAAACGAGGGCGACAACCGTGGTCGGACCGTTAGAGTAATACGTTCGAAATGGAACGAGGAACGCGTATCTGTAGTTTTTTGGACGATTGGACGATTTGGCCTCCGGACCACGGTGCGGCAGGACTTTGAATTTTCGCGGGACTTTGACAAATTTCGAAGCAAACGCAGTTTTCGGCGAATATCTGGAAAACGAGGGCAACAACCGTGGTCGGACCGTTAGAGTAATACGTTCTAAATGGAACGAGGAACGCGTATCTGTAGTTGTTTGGACGATTTCGCCTTCGGACCACGGTGCGGCAGGACTTTGAATTTTCGCGGGAGTTTGAAAAATTTCGAAGCAAACGCAGTTTTCGGCGAATATCTGGAAAACGAGGGCGACAACCGTGGTCGAACCGTTAGAGTAATACGTTCGAAATGGAATGAGGAACGCGTATCTGTAGTTGTTTGGACGATTGGACGATTTGGCCTCCGGACCACGGTGCGGCAGGACTTTGAATTTTCGCGGGACTTTGACAAATTTCGAAGCAAACGGAGTTTTCGGCGAATATCTGGAAAACGAGGGCGACAACCGTGGTCGAACCGTTAGAGTAATACGTTCGAAATGGAACGAGGAACGCATATCTGTAGTTGTTTGGACGATTTCGCCTTCGGACCACGGTGCGGCAGGACTTTGAATTTTCGCGGGAGTTTGAAAAATTTCGAAGCAAACGGTGTTTTCGGCGAACATCTGGAAAACGAGGGCGACAACCGTGGTCGAACCGTTAGAGTAATACGTTCGAAATGAAACGAGGAACGCGTATCTGTAGTTGTTTGGACGATTGGACGATTTCGCCTCCGGATCACGGTGCGGTAGGACTTTGCATTTTCGCGGGAGTTTGAAAAATTTCGAAGCAAACGGTGTTTTCGGCGAATATCTGGAAAACGAGGGCGACAACCGTGGTCGAACCGTTAGAGTAATACGTTCGAAATGGAACGAGGAACGCGTGTCTGTAGTTGTTTGGACGATTGGACGTATTTAGAATTTTTCGGACCACGGTGCGGCAGGACTTTGAATTTTCGCGGGAGTTTGAAAAATTTCGAAGCAAACGGAGTTTTCGGCGAATATCTGGAAAACGAGGGCGACAACCATGGTCGAACCGTTAGAGTAATACGTTCGAAATGGAACGAGGAACGCATATCTGTAGTTGTTTGGACGATTTCGCCTTCGGACCACGGTGCGGCAGGACTTTGAATTTTCGCGGGAGTTTGAAAAATTTCGAAGCAAACGGTGTTTTCGGCGAACATCTGGAAAACGAGGGCGACAACCGTGGTCGAACCGTTAGAGTAATACGTTCGAAATGGAACGAGGAACGCGTATCTGTAGTTGTTTGGACGATTGGACGATTTCGCCTCCGGATCACGGTGCGGTAGGACTTTGCATTTTCGCGGGAGTTTGAAAAATTTCGAAGCAAACGGTGTTTTCGGCGAATATCTGGAAAACGAGGGCGACAACCGTGGTCGAACCGTTAGAGTAATACGTTCGAAATGGAACGAGGAACGCGTGTCTGTAGTTGTTTGAACGATTGGACGTATTTAGAATTTTTCGGACCACGGTGCGGCAGGACTTTGAATTTTCGCGGGAGTTTGAAAAATTTCGAAGCAAACGGAGTTTTCGGCGAATATCTGGAAAACGAGGGCAACAACCGTGGTCGGACCGTTAGAGTAATACGTTCTAAATGGAACGAGGAACGCGTATCTGTAGTTGTTTGGACGATTTCGCCTTCGGACCACGGTGCGGCAGGACTTTGAATTTTCGCGGGAGTTTGAAAAATTTCGAAGCAAACGCAGTTTTCGGCGAATATCTGGAAAACGAGGGCGACAACCGTGGTCGAACCGTTAGAGTAATACGTTCGAAATGGAATGAGGAACGCGTATCTGTAGTTGTTTGGACGATTGGACGATTTGGCCTCCGGACCACGGTGCGGCAGGACTTTGAATTTTCGCGGGACTTTGACAAATTTCGAAGCAAACGGAGTTTTCGGCGAATATCTGGAAAACGAGGGCGACAACCGTGGTCGAACCGTTAGAGTAATACGTTCGAAATGGAACGAGGAACGCGTATCTGTAATTGTTCGGACGATTGGACGTATTTAGAATTTTTCGGACCACGGTGCGGCAGGACTTTGAATTTTCGCGGGAGTTTGAAAAATTTCGAAGCAAACGGAGTTTTCGGCGAATATCTGGAAAACGAGGGCAACAACCGTGGTCGGACCGTTAGAGTAATACGTTCGAAATGGAACGAGGAACGCGTATCTGTAGTTGTTTGGACGATTGGACGTATTTAGAATTTTTCGGACCACGGTGCGGCAGGACTTTGAATTTTCGCGGGAGTTTGAAAAATTTCGAAGCAAACGGAGTTTTCGGCGAATATCTGGAAAACGAGGGCGACAACCGTGGTCGAACCGTTAGAGTAATACGTTCGAAATGGAACGAGGAACGCGTATCTGTAGTTGTTTGGACGATTGGACGTATTTAGAATTTTTCGGACCACGGTGCGGCAGGACTTTGAATTTTCGCGGGAGTTTGAAAAATTTCGAAGCAAACGGAGTTTTCGGCGAATATCTGGCAAACGAGGGCGACAACCGTGGTCGGACCGTTAGAGTAATACGTTCGAAATGGAACGAGGAACGCGTATCTGTAGTTGTTTGGACGATTTCGCCTTCGGACCACGGTGCGGCAGGACTTTGAATTTTCGCGGGAGTTTGAAAAATTTCGAAGCAAACGGAGTTTTCGGCGAATATCTGAAAAACGAGGGCGACAACCGTGGTCGTACCGTTAGAGTAATACGTTCGAAATGGAACGAGGAACGCGTATCTGTAATTGTTTGGACGATTGGACGTATTTAGAATTTTTCGGACCACGGTGCGGCAGGACTTTGAATTTTCGCGGGAGTTTGAAAAATTTCGAAGCAAACGGAGTTTTCGGCGAATATCTGGAAAACGAGGGCAACAACCGTGGTCGGACCGTTAGAGTAATACGTTCGAAATGGAACGAGGAACGCGTATCTGTAGTTGTTTGGACGATTGGACGTATTTAGAATTTTTCGGACCACGGTGCGGCAGGACTTTGAATTTTCGCGGGAGTTTGAAAAATTTCGAAGCAAACGGAGTTTTCGGCGAATATCTGGAAAACGAGGGCGACAACCGTGGTCGGACCGTTAGAGTAATACGTTCGAAATGGAACGAGGAACGCGTATCTGTAGTTTTTTGGACGATTGGACGATTTGGCCTCCGGACCACGGTGCGGCAGGACTTTGAATTTTCGCGGGACTTTGACAAATTTCGAAGCAAACGGAGTTTTCGGCGAATATCTGGAAAACGAGGGCAACAACCGTGGTCGGACCGTTAGAGTAATACGTTCTAAATGGAACGAGGAACGCGTATCTGTAGTTGTTTGGACGATTTCGCCTTCGGACCACGGTGCGGCAGGACTTTGAATTTTCGCGGGAGTTTGAAAAATTTCGAAGCAAACGCAGTTTTCGGCGAATATCTGGAAAACGAGGGCGACAACCGTGGTCGAACCGTTAGAGTAATACGTTCGAAATGGAATGAGGAACGCGTATCTGTAGTTGTTTGGACGATTGGACGATTTGGCCTCCGGACCACGGTGCGGCAGGACTTTGAATTTTCGCGGGACTTTGACAAATTTCGAAGCAAACGGAGTTTTCGGCGAATATCTGGAAAACGAGGGCGACAACCGTGGTCGAACCGTTAGAGTAATACGTTCGAAATGGAACGAGGAACGCGTATCTGTAATTGTTCGGACGATTGGACGTATTTAGAATTTTTCGGACCACGGTGCGGCACGACTTTGAATTTTCGCGGGAGTTTGAAAAATTTCGAAGCAAACGGAGTTTTCGGCGAATATCTGGAAAACGAGGGCGACAACCGAGGTCGAACCGTTAGAGTAATACGTTCGAAATGGAACGAGGAACGCATATCTGTAGTTGTTTGGACGATTTCGCCTTCGGACCACGGTGCGGCAGGACTTTGAATTTTCGCGGGAGTTTGAAAAATTTCGAAGCAAACGGTGTTTTCGGCGAACATCTGGAAAACGAGGGCGACAACCGTGGTCGAACCGTTAGAGTAATACGTTCGAAATGGAACGAGGAACGCGTATCTGTAGTTGTTTGGACGATTGGACGATTTCGCCTCCGGATCACGGTGCGGTAGGACTTTGCATTTTCGCGGGAGTTTGAAAAATTTCGAAGCAAACGGTGTTTTCGGCGAATATCTGGAAAACGAGGGCGACAACCGTGGTCGAACCGTTAGAGTAATACGTTCGAAATGGAACGAGGAACGCGTATCTGTAGTTGTTTGGACGATTGGACGATTTCGCCTCCGGATCACGGTGCGGTAGGACTTTGCATTTTCGCGGGAGTTTGAAAAATTTCGAAGCAGACGGAGTTTTCGGCGAATATTTGGAAAACGAGAGCGACAACCGTGGTCGAACCGTTAGAGTAATACGTTCGAAATGGAATGAGGAACGCGTATCTGTAGTTGTTTGGACGATTGGACGATTTGGCCTCCGGACCACGGTGCGGCAGGACTTTGAATTTTCGCGGGACTTTGACAAATTTCGAAGCAAACGGAGTTTTCGGCGAATATCTGGAAAACGAGGGCGACAACCGTGGTCGAAACGTTAGAGTAATACGTTCGAAATGGAATGAGGAACGCGTATCTGTAGTTGTTTGGACGATTGGACGATTTGGCCTCCGGACCACGGTGCGGCAGGACTTTGAATTTTCGCGGGACTTTGACAAATTTCGAAGCAAACGGAGTTTTCGGCGAATATCTGGAAAACGAGGGCGACAACCGTGGTCGAACCGTTAGAGTAATACGTTCGAAATGGAACGAGGAACGCGTATCTGTAATTGTTCGGACGATTGGACGTATTTAGAATTTTTCGGACCACGGTGCGGCAGGACTTTGAATTTTCGCGGGAGTTTGAAAAATTTCGAAGCAAACGGAGTTTTCGGCGAATATCTGGAAAACGAGGGCGACAACCGTGGTCGAACCGTTAGAGTAATACGTTCGAAATGGAACGAGGAACGCGTATCTGTAGTTGTTTGGACGATTGGACGTATTTAGAATTTTTCGGACCACGGTGCGGCAGGACTTTGAATTTTCGCGGGAGTTTGAAAAATTTCGAAGCAAACGGAGTTTTCGGCGAATATCTGGCAAACGAGGGCGACAACCGTGGTCGGACCGTTAGAGTAATACGTTCGAAATGGAACGAGGAACGCGTATCTGTAGTTGTTTGGACGATTTCGCCTTCGGACGACGGTGCGGCAGGACTTTGAATTTTCGCGGGAGTTTGAAAAATTTCGAAGCAAACGGAGTTTTCGGCGAATATCTGAAAAACGAGGGCGACAACCGTGGTCGAACCGTTAGAGTAATACGTTCGAAATGGAACGAGAAACGCGTATCTGTAATTGTTTGGACGATTGGACGTATTTAGAATTTTTCGGACCACGGTGCGGCAGGACTTTGAATTTTCGCGGGAGTTTGAAAAATTTCGAAGCAAACGGAGTTTTCGGCGAATATCTGGAAAACGAGGGCAACAACCGTGGTCGGACCGTTAGAGTAATACGTTCGAAATGGAACGAGGAACGCGTATCTGTAGTTGTTTGGACGATTGGACGTATTTAGAATTTTTGGACCACGGTGCGGCAGGACTTTGAATTTTCGCGGGAGTTTGAAAAATTTCGAAGCAAACGGAGTTTTCGGCGAATATCTGGAAAACGAGGGCGACAACCGTGGTCGGACCGTTAGAGTAATACGTTCGAAATGGAACGAGGAACGCGTATCTGTAGTTTTTTGGACGATTGGACGATTTGGCCTCCGGACCACGGTGCGGCAGGACTTTGAATTTTCGCGGGACTTTGACAAATTTCGAAGCAAACGGAGTTTTCGGCGAATATCTGGAAAACGAGGGCAACAACCGTGGTCGGACCGTTAGAGTAATACGTTCTAAATGGAACGAGGAACGCGTATCTGTAGTTGTTTGGACGATTTCGCCTTCGGACCACGGTGCGGCAGGACTTTGAATTTTCGCGGGAGTTTGAAAAATTTCGAAGCAAACGCAGTTTTCGGCGAATATCTGGAAAACGAGGGCGACAACCGTGGTCGAACCGTTAGAGTAATACGTTCGAAATGGAATGAGGAACGCGTATCTGTAGTTGTTTGGACGATTGGACGATTTGGCCTCCGGACCACGGTGCGGCAGGACTTTGAATTTTCGCGGGAGTTTGAAAAATTTCGAAGCAAACGGAGTTTTCGGCGAATATCTGAAAAACGAGGGCGACAACCGTGGTCGAACCGTTAGAGTAATACGTTCGAAATGGAACGAGGAACGCGTATCTGTAATTGTTCGGACGATTGGACGTATTTAGAATTTTTCGGACCACGGTGCGGCAGGACTTTGAATTTTCGCGGGAGTTTGAAAAATTTCGAAGCAAACGGAGTTTTCGGCGAATATCTGGAAAACGAGGGCGACAACCGTGGTCGAACCGTTAGAGTAATACGTTCGAAATGGGACGAGGAACGCATATCTGTAGTTGTTTGGACGATTTCGCCTTCGGACCACGGTGCGGCAGGACTTTGAATTTTCGCGGGAGTTTGAAAAATTTCGAAGCAAACGGTGTTTTCGGCGAACATCTGGAAAACGAGGGCGACAACCGTGGTCGAACCGTTAGAGTAATACGTTCGAAATGGAACGAGGAACGCGTATCTGTAGTTGTTTGGACGATTGGACGATTTCGCCTCCGGATCACGGTGCGGTAGGACTTTGCATTTTCGCGGGAGTTTGAAAAATTTCGAAGCAAACGGTGTTTTCGGCGAATATCTGGAAAACGAGGGCGACAACCGTGGTCGAACCGTTAGAGTAATACGTTCGAAATGGAACGAGGAACGCGTATCTGTAGTTTTTTGGACGATTGGACGATTTGGCCTCCGGACCACGGTGCGGCAGGACTTTGAATTTTCGCGGGACTTTGACAAATTTCGAAGCAAACGGAGTTTTCGGCGAATATCTGGAAAACGAGGGCAACAACCGTGGTCGGACCGTTAGAGTAATACGTTCTAAATGGAACGAGGAACGCGTATCTGTAGTTGTTTGGACGATTTCGCCTTCGGACCACGGTGCGGCAGGACTTTGAATTTTCGCGGGAGTTTGAAAAATTTCGAAGCAAACGCAGTTTTCGGCGAATATCTGGAAAACGAGGGCGACAACCGTGGTCGAACCGTTAGAGTAATACGTTCGAAATGGAACGAGGAACGCGTATCTGTAATTGTTCGGACGATTGGA
The DNA here is from genome assembly GCA_929113495.1 of Andrena minutula. Classification (NCBI taxonomy): domain Eukaryota; kingdom Metazoa; phylum Arthropoda; class Insecta; order Hymenoptera; family Andrenidae; genus Andrena; species Andrena minutula. The sequence goes on from OV815993.1 coordinate 19,749,337, forward strand.
CGTATTTAGAATTTTTCGGACCACGGTGCGGCAGGACTTTGAATTTTCGCGGGAGTTTGAAAAATTTCGAAGCAAACGGAGTTTTCGGCGAATATCTGGAAAACGAGGGCGACAACCGTGGTCGGACCGTTAGAGTAATACGTTCGAAATGGAACGAGGAACGCATATCTGTAGTTGTTTGGACGATTTCGCCTTCGGACCACGGTGCGGCAGGACTTTGAATTTTCGCGGGAGTTTGAAAAATTTCGAAGCAAACGGTGTTTTCGGCGAACATCTGGAAAACGAGGGCGACAACCGTGGTCGAACCGTTAGAGTAATACGTTCGAAATGGAACGAGGAACGCGTATCTGTAGTTGTTTGGACGATTGGACGATTTCGCCTCCGGATCACGGTGCGGTAGGACTTTGCATTTTCGCGGGAGTTTGAAAAATTTCGAAGCAAACGGTGTTTTCGGCGAATATCTGGAAAACGAGGGCGACAACCGTGGTCGAACCGTTAGAGTAATACGTTCGAAATGGAACGAGGAACGCGTGTCTGTAGTTGTTTGGACGATTGGACGTATTTAGAATTTTTCGGACCACGGTGCGGCAGGACTTTGAATTTTCGCGGGAGTTTGAAAAATTTCGAAGCAAACGGAGTTTTCGGCGAATATCTGGAAAACGAGGGCTACAACCGTGGTCGGACCGTTAGAGTAATACGTTCTAAATGGAACGAGGAACGCGTATCTGTAGTTGTTTGGACGATTTCGCCTTCGGACCACGGTGCGGCAGGACTTTGAATTTTCGCGGGAGTTTGAAAAATTTCGAAGCAAACGCAGTTTTCGGCGAATATCTGGAAAACGAGGGCGACAACCGTGGTCGAACCGTTAGAGTAATACGTTCGAAATGGAATGAGGAACGCGTATCTGTAGTTGTTTGGACGATTGGACGATTTGGCCTCCGGACCACGGAGCGGCAGGACTTTGAATTTTCGCGGGACTTTGACAAATTTCGAAGCAAACGGAGTTTTCGGCGAATATCTGGAAAACGAGGGCGACAACTGTGGTCGAACCGTTAGAGTAATACGTTCGAAATGGAACGAGGAACGCGTATCTGTAATTGTTCGGACGATTGGACGTATTTAGAATTTTCGGACCACGGTGCGGCAGGACTTTGAATTTTCGCGGGAGTTTGAAAAATTTCGAAGCAAACGGAGTTTTCGGCGAATATCTGGAAAACGAGGGCGACAACCGTGGTCGAACCGTTAGAGTAATACGTTCGAAATGGAACGAGGAACGCGTATCTGTAGTTGTTTGGACGATTGGACGATTTCGCCTCCGGACCACGGTGCGGCAGGACTTTGAATTTTCGCGGGAGTTTGAAAAATTTCGAAGCAAACGGTGTTTTCGGCGAATATCTGGAAAACGAGGGCAACAACCGTGGTCGGACCGTTAGAGTAATACGTTCGAAATGGAACGAGGAACGCGTATCTGTAGTTGTTTGGACGATTTCGCCTTCGGACCACGGTGCGGCAGGACTTTGAATTTTCGCGGGAGTTTGAAAAATTTCGAAGCAAACGGAGTTTTCGGCGAATATCTGGAAAACGAGGGCGACAACCGTGGTCGAACCGTTAGAGTAATACGTTCGAAATGGAACGAGGAACGCGTATCTGTAGTTGTTTGGACGATTGGACGATTTCGCCTCCGGACCACGGTGCGGCAGGACTTTGAATTTTCGCGGGAGTTTGAAAAATATCGAAGCAAACGGTGTTTTCGGCGAATATCTGGAAAACGAGGGCAACAACCGTGGTCGGACCGTTAGAGTAATACGTTCGAAATGGAACGAGGAACGCGTATCTGTAGTTGTTTGGACGATTGGACGTATTTAGAATTTTTCGGACCACGGTGCGGCAGGACTTTGAATTTTCGCGGGAGTTTGAAAAATTTCGAAGCAAACGGAGTTTTCGGCGAATATCTGGAAAACGAGGGCGACAACCGTGGTCGAACCGTTAGAGTAATACGTTCGAAATGGAACGAGGAACGCGTATCTGTAGTTGTTTGGACGATTGGACGTATTTAGAATTTTTCGGACCACGGTGCGGCAGGACTTTGAATTTTCGCGGGAGTTTGAAAAATTTCGAAGCAAACGGAGTTTTCGGCGAATATCTGGCAAACGAGGGCGACAACCGTGGTCGGACCGTTAGAGTAATACGTTCGAAATGGAACGAGGAACGCGTATCTGTAGTTGTTTGGACGATTTCGCCTTCGGACCACGGTGCGGCAGGACTTTGAATTTTCGCGGGAGTTTGAAAAATTTCGAAGCAAACGGAGTTTTCGGCGAATATCTGAAAAACGAGGGCGACAACCGTGGTCGAACCGTTAGAGTAATACGTTCGAAATGGAACGAGGAACGCGTATCTGTAATTGTTTGGACTATTGGACGTATTTAGAATTTTTCGGACCACGGTGCGGCAGGACTTTGAATTTTCGCGGGAGTTTGAAAAATTTCGAAGCAAACGGAGTTTTCGGCGAATATCTGGAAAACGAGGGCAACAACCGTGGTCGGACCGTTAGAGTAATACGTTCGAAATGGAACGAGGAACGCGTATCTGTAGTTGTTTGGACGATTGGACGTATTTAGAATTTTTCGGACCACGGTGCGGCAGGACTTTGAATTTTCGCGGGAGTTTGAAAAATTTCGAAGCAAACGGAGTTTTCGGCGAATATCTGGAAAACGAGGGCGACAACCGTGGTCGGACCGTTAGAGTAATACGTTCGAAATGGAACGAGGAACGCGTATCTGTAGTTTTTTGGACGATTGGACGATTTGGCCTCCGGACCACGGTGCGGCAGGACTTTGAATTTTCGCGGAACTTTGACAAATTTCGAAGCAAACGGAGTTTTCGGCGAATATCTGGAAAACGAGGGCGACAACCGTGGTCGAACTGTTAGAGTAATACGTTCGAAATGGAACGAGGAACGCGTATCTGTAGTTGTTTGGACGATTGGACGATTTCGCCTCCGGACCACGGTGCGGCAGGACTTTGAATTTTCGCGGGAGTTTGAAAAATATCGAAGCAAACGGTGTTTTCGGCGAATATCTGGAAAACGAGGGCAACAACCGTGGTCGGACCGTTAGAGTAATACGTTCGAAATGGAACGAGGAACGCGTATCTGTAGTTGTTTGGACGATTGGACGTATTTAGAATTTTTCGGACCACGGTGCGGCAGGACTTTGAATTTTCGCGGGAGTTTGAAAAATTTCGAAGCAAACGGAGTTTTCGGCGAATATTTGGAAAACGAGAGCGACAACCGTGGTCGAACCGTTAGAGTAATACGTTCGAAATGGAACGAGGAACGCGTATCTGTAGTTGTTTGGACGATTGGACGATTTCGCCTCCGGATCACGGTGCGGTAGGACTTTGCATTTTCGCGGGAGTTTGAAAAATTTCGAAGCAAACGGAGTTTTCGGCGAATATCTGGAAAACGAGGGCGACAACCGTGGTCGAACCGTTAGAGTAATACGTTCGAAATGGAACGATAAACGCGTATCTGTAATTGTTTGGACGATTGGACGTATTTAGAATTTTTCGGACCACGGTGCGGCAGGACTTTGAATTTTCGCGGGAGTTTGAAAAATTTCGAAGCAAACGGAGTTTTCGGCGAATATCTGGAAAACGAGGGCGACAACCGTGGTCGAACCGTTAGAGTAATACGTTCGAAATGGAACGAGGAACGCGTATCTGTAGTTGTTTGGACGATTGGACGATTTCGCCTCCGGATCACGGTGCGGTAGGACTTTGCATTTTCGCGGGAGTTTGAAAAATTTCGAAGCAAACGGAGTTTTCGGCGAATATTTGGAAAACGAGAGCGACAACCGTGGTCGAACCGTTAGAGTAATACGTTCGAAATGGAATGAGGAACGCGTATCTGTAGTTGTTTGGACGATTGGACGATTTGGCCTCCGGACCACGGTGCGGCAGGACTTTGAATTTTCGCGGGACTTTGACAAATTTCGAAGCAAACGGAGTTTTCGGCGAATATCTGGAAAACGAGGGCGACAACCGTGGTCGAACCGTTAGAGTAATACGTTCGAAATGGAATGAGGAACGCGTATCTGTAGTTGTTTGGACGATTGGACGATTTGGCCTCCGGACCACGGTGCGGCAGGACTTTGAATTTTCGCGGGACTTTGACAAATTTCGAAGCAAACGGAGTTTTCGGCGAATATCTGGAAAACGAGGGCGACAACCGTGGTCGAACCGTTAGAGTAATACGTTCGAAATGGAATGAGGAACGCGTATCTGTAGTTGTTTGGACGATTGGACGATTTGGCCTCCGGACCACGGTGCGGCAGGACTTTGAATTTTCGCGGGACTTTGACAAATTTCGAAGCAAACGGAGTTTTCGGCGAATATCTGGAAAACGAGGGCGACAACCGTGGTCGAACCGTTAGAGTAATACGTTCGAAATGGAACGAGGAACGCGTATCTGTAATTGTTCGGACGATTGGACGTATTTAGAATTTTTCGGACCACGGTGCGGCAGGACTTTGAATTTTCGCGGGAGTTTGAAAAATTTCGAAGCAAACGGAGTTTTCGGCGAATATCTGGAAAACGAGGGCGACAACCGTGGTCGAACCGTTAGAGTAATACGTTCGAAATGGAACGAGGAACGCGTATCTGTAGTTGTTTGGACGATTGGACGTATTTAGAATTTTTCGGACCACGGTGCGGCAGGACTTTGAATTTTCGCGGGAGTTTGAAAAATATCGAAGCAAACGGAGTTTTCGGCGAATATCTGGCAAACGAGGGCGACAACCGTGGTCGGACCGTTAGAGTAATACGTTCGAAATGGAACGAGGAACGCGTATCTGTAGTTGTTTGGACGATTTCGCCTTCGGACCACGGTGCGGCAGGACTTTGAATTTTCGCGGGAGTTTGAAAAATTTCGAAGCAAACGGAGTTTTCGGCGAATATCTGAAAAACGAGGGCGACAACCGTGGTCGAACCGTTAGAGTAATACGTTCGAAATGGAACGAGGAACGCGTATCTGTAATTGTTTGGACGATTGGACGTATTTAGAATTTTTCGGACCACGGTGCGGCAGGACTTTGAATTTTCGCGGGAGTTTGAAAAATTTCGAAGCAAACGGAGTTTTCGGCGAATATCTGGAAAACGAGGGCAACAACCGTGGTCGGACCGTTAGAGTAATACGTTCGAAATGGAACGAGGAACGCGTATCTGTAGTTGTTTGGACGATTGGACGTATTTAGAATTTTTCGGACCACGGTGCGGCAGGACTTTGAATTTTCGCGGGAGTTTGAATAATTTCGAAGCAAACGGAGTTTTCGGCGAATATCTGGAAAACGAGGGCGACAACCGTGGTCGGACCGTTAGAGTAATACGTTCGAAATGGAACGAGGAACGCGTATCTGTAGTTTTTTGGACGATTGGTCGATTTGGCCTCCGGACCACGGTGCGGCAGGACTTTGAATTTTCGCGGGACTTTGACAAATTTCGAAGCAAACGGAGTTTTCGGCGAATATCTGGAAAACGAGGGCAACAACCGTGGTCGGACCGTTAGAGTAATACGTTCGAAATGGAACGAGGAACGCGTATCTGTAATTGTTCGGACGATTGGACGTATTTAGAATTTTTCGGACCACGGTGCGGCAGGACTTTGAATTTTCGCGGGAGTTTGAAAAATTTCGAAGCAAACGGAGTTTTCGGCGAATATCTGGAAAACGAGGGCGACAACCGTGGTCGAACCGTTAGAGTAATACGTTCGAAATGGAACGAGGAACGCATATCTGTAGTTGTTTGGACGATTTCGCCTTCGGACCACGGTGCGGCAGGACTTTGAATTTTCGCGGGAGTTTGAAAAATTTCGAAGCAAACGGTGTTTTCGGCGAACATCTGGAAAACGAGGGCGACAACCGTGGTCGAACCGTTAGAGTAATACGTTCGAAATGGAACGAGGAACGCGTATCTGTAGTTGTTTGGACGATTGGACGATTTCGCCTCCGGATCACGGTGCGGTAGGACTTTGCATTTTCGCGGGAGTTTGAAAAATTTCGAAGCAAACGGTGTTTTCGGCGAATATCTGGAAAACGAGGGCGACAACCGTGGTCGAACCGTTAGAGTAATACGTTCGAAATGGAACGAGGAACGCGTGTCTGTAGTTGTTTGGACGATTGGACGTATTTAGAATTTTTCGGACCACGGTGCGGCAGGACTTTGAATTTTCGCGGGAGTTTGAAAAATTTCGAAGCAAACGGAGTTTTCGGCGAATATCTGGAAAACGAGGGCAACAACCGTGGTCGGACCGTTAGAGTAATACGTTCTAAATGGAACGAGGAACGCGTATCTGTAGTTGTTTGGACGATTTCGCCTTCGGACCACGGTGCGGCAGGACTTTGAATTTTCGCGGGAGTTTGAAAAATTTCGAAGCAAACGGTGTTTTCGGCGAACATCTGGAAAACGAGGGCGACAACCGTGGTCGAACCGTTAGAGTAATACGTTCGAAATGGAACGAGGAACGCGTATCTGTAGTTGTTTGGACGATTGGACGATTTCGCCTCCGGATCACGGTGCGGTAGGACTTTGCATTTTCGCGGGAGTTTGAAAAATTTCGAAGCAAACGGTGTTTTCGGCGAATATCTGGAAAACGAGGGCGACAACCGTGGTCGAACCGTTAGAGTAATACGTTCGAAATGGAACGAGGAACGCGTGTCTGTAGTTGTTTGGACGATTGGACGTATTTAGAATTTTTCGGACCACGGTGCGGCAGGACTTTGAATTTTCGCGGGAGTTTGAAAAATTTCGAAGCAAACGGAGTTTTCGGCGAATATCTGGAAAACGAGGGCAACAACCGTGGTCGGACCGTTAGAGTAATACGTTCTAAATGGAACGAGGAACGCGTATCTGTAGTTGTTTGGACGATTTCGCCTTCGGACCACGGTGCGGCAGGACTTTGAATTTTCGCGGGAGTTTGAAAAATTTCGAAGCAAACGCAGTTTTCGGCGAATATCTGGAAAACGAGGGCGACAACCGTGGTCGAACCGTTAGAGTAATACGTTCGAAATGGAATGAGGAACGCGTATCTGTAGTTGTTTGGACGATTGGACGATTTGGCCTCCGGACCACGGTGCGGCAGGACTTTGAATTTTCGCGGGACTTTGACAAATTTCGAAGCAAACGGAGTTTTCGGCGAATATCTGGAAAACGAGGGCGACAACTGTGGTCGAACCGTTAGAGTAATACGTTCGAAATGGAACGAGGAACGCGTATCTGTAATTGTTCGGACGATTGGACGTATTTAGAATTTTTCGGACCACGGTGCGGCAGGACTTTGAATTTTTTTTTTTTTTTTTTTTTTTTTAATCGTCTTTATTCTTTTACAACAAAAAACAATTTAGAATTTTCGCGGGACTTTGACAAATTTCGAAGCAAACGGAGTTTTCGGCGAATATCTGGAAAACGAGGGCGACAACTGTGGTCGAACCGTTAGAGTAATACGTTCGAAATGGAACGAGGAACGCGTATCTGTAATTGTTCGGACGATTGGACGTATTTAGAATTTTCGGACCACGGTGCGGCAGGACTTTGAATTTTCGCGGGAGTTTGAAAAATTTCGAAGCAAACGGAGTTTTCGGCGAATATCTGGAAAACGAGGGCGACAACCGTGGTCGAACCGTTAGAGTAATACGTTCGAAATGGAACGAGGAACGCGTATCTGTAGTTGTTTGGACGATTGGACGATTTCGCCTCCGGACCACGGTGCGGCAGGACTTTGAATTTTCGCGGGAGTTTGAAAAATTTCGAAGCAAACGGTGTTTTCGGCGAATATCTGGAAAACGAGGGCAACAACCGTGGTCGGACCGTTAGAGTAATACGTTCGAAATGGAACGAGGAACGCGTATCTGTAGTTGTTTGGACGATTTCGCCTTCGGACCACGGTGCGGCAGGACTTTGAATTTTCGCGGGAGTTTGAAAAATTTCGAAGCAAACGGAGTTTTCGGCGAATATCTGGAAAACGAGGGCGACAACCGTGGTCGAACCGTTAGAGTAATACGTTCGAAATGGAACGAGGAACGCGTATCTGTAGTTGTTTGGACGATTGGACGATTTCGCCTCCGGACCACGGTGCGGCAGGACTTTGAATTTTCGCGGGAGTTTGAAAAATATCGAAGCAAACGGTGTTTTCGGCGAATATCTAGAAAACGAGGGCAACAACCGTGGTCGGACCGTTAGAGTAATACGTTCGAAATGGAACGAGGAACGCGTATCTGTAGTTGTTTGGACGATTGGACGTATTTAGAATTTTTCGGACCACGGTGCGGCAGGACTTTGAATTTTCGCGGGAGTTTGAAAAATTTCGAAGCAAACGGAGTTTTCGGCGAATATCTGGAAAACGAGGGCGACAACCGTGGTCGAACCGTTAGAGTAATACGTTCGAAATGGAACGAGGAACGCGTATCTGTAGTTGTTTGGACGATTGGACGTATTTAGAATTTTTCGGACCACGGTGCGGCAGGACTTTGAATTTTCGCGGGAGTTTGAAAAATTTCGAAGCAAACGGAGTTTTCGGCGAATATCTGGCAAACGAGGGCGACAACCGTGGTCGGACCGTTAGAGTAATACGTTCGAAATGGAACGAGGAACGCGTATCTGTAGTTGTTTGGACGATTTCGCCTTCGGACCACGGTGCGGCAGGACTTTGAATTTTCGCGGGAGTTTGAAAAATTTCGAAGCAAACGGAGTTTTCGGCGAATATCTGAAAAACGAGGGCGACAACCGTGGTCGAACCGTTAGAGTAATACGTTCGAAATGGAACGAGGAACGCGTATCTGTAATTGTTTGGACTATTGGACGTATTTAGAATTTTTCGGACCACGGTGCGGCAGGACTTTGAATTTTCGCGGGAGTTTGAAAAATTTCGAAGCAAACGGAGTTTTCGGCGAATATCTGGAAAACGAGGGCAACAACCGTGGTCGGACCGTTAGAGTAATACGTTCGAAATGGAACGAGGAACGCGTATCTGTAGTTGTTTGGACGATTGGACGTATTTAGAATTTTTCGGACCACGGTGCGGCAGGACTTTGAATTTTCGCGGGAGTTTGAAAAATTTCGAAGCAAACGGAGTTTTCGGCGAATATCTGGAAAACGAGGGCGACAACCGTGGTCGGACCGTTAGAGTAATACGTTCGAAATGGAACGAGGAACGCGTATCTGTAGTTTTTTGGACGATTGGACGATTTGGCCTCCGGACCACGGTGCGGCAGGACTTTGAATTTTCGCGGAACTTTGACAAATTTCGAAGCAAACGGAGTTTTCGGCGAATATCTGGAAAACGAGGGCGACAACCGTGGTCGAACTGTTAGAGTAATACGTTCGAAATGGAACGAGGAACGCGTATCTGTAGTTGTTTGGACGATTGGACGATTTCGCCTCCGGACCACGGTGCGGCAGGACTTTGAATTTTCGCGGGAGTTTGAAAAATATCGAAGCAAACGGTGTTTTCGGCGAATATCTGGAAAACGAGGGCAACAACCGTGGTCGGACCGTTAGAGTAATACGTTCGAAATGGAACGAGGAACGCGTATCTGTAGTTGTTTGGACGATTGGACGTATTTAGAATTTTTCGGACCACGGTGCGGCAGGACTTTGAATTTTCGCGGGAGTTTGAAAAATTTCGAAGCAAACGGAGTTTTCGGCGAATATTTGGAAAACGAGAGCGACAACCGTGGTCGAACCGTTAGAGTAATACGTTCGAAATGGAACGAGGAACGCGTATCTGTAGTTGTTTGGACGATTGGACGATTTCGCCTCCGGATCACGGTGCGGTAGGACTTTGCATTTTCGCGGGAGTTTGAAAAATTTCGAAGCAATCGGAGTTTTCGGCGAATATCTGGAAAACGAGGGCGACAACCGTGGTCGAACCGTTAGAGTAATACGTTCGAAATGGAACGATAAACGCGTATCTGTAATTGTTTGGACGATTGGACGTATTTAGAATTTTTCGGACCACGGTGCGGCAGGACTTTGAATTTTCGCGGGAGTTTGAAAAATTTCGAAGCAAACGGAGTTTTCGGCGAATATCTGGAAAACGAGGGCGACAACCGTGGTCGAACCGTTAGAGTAATACGTTCGAAATGGAACGAGGAACGCGTATCTGTAGTTGTTTGGACGATTTCGCCTTCGGACCACGGTGCGGCAGGACTTTGAATTTTCGCGGGAGTTTGAAAAATTTCGAAGCAAACGGAGTTTTCGGCGAATATCTGGAAAACGAGGGCAACAACCGTGGTCGGACCGTTAGAGTAATACGTTCTAAATGGAACGAGGAACGCGTATCTGTAGTTTTTTTGGACGATTGGACGATTTGGCCTCCGGACCACGGTGCGGCAGGACTTTGAATTTTCGCGGGACTTTGACAAATTTCGAAGCAAACGGAGTTTTCGGCGAATATCTGGAAAACGAGGGCGACAACCGTGGTCGAACCGTTAGAGTAATACGTTCGAAATGGAACGAGGAACGCGTATCTGTAGTTGTTTGGACGATTGGACGATTTCGCCTCCGGATCACGGTGCGGTAGGACTTTGCATTTTCGCGGGAGTTTGAAAAATTTCGAAGCAAACGGAGTTTTCGGCGAATATTTGGAAAACGAGAGCGACAACCGTGGTCGAACCGTTAGAGTAATACGTTCGAAATGGAATGAGGAACGCGTATCTGTAGTTGTTTGGACGATTGGACGATTTGGCCTCCGGACCACGGTGCGGCAGGACTTTGAATTTTCGCGGGACTTTGACAAATTTCGAAGCAAACGGAGTTTTCGGCGAATATCTGGAAAACGAGGGCGACAACCGTGGTCGAACCGTTAGAGTAATACGTTCGAAATGGAATGAGGAACGCGTATCTGTAGTTGTTTGGACGATTGGACGATTTGGCCTCCGGACCACGGTGCGGCAGGACTTTGAATTTTCGCGGGACTTTGACAAATTTCGAAGCAAACGGAGTTTTCGGCGAATATCTGGAAAACGAGGGCGACAACCGTGGTCGAACCGTTAGAGTAATACGTTCGAAATGGAACGAGGAACGCGTATCTGTAATTGTTCGGACGATTGGACGTATTTAGAATTTTTCGGACCACGGTGCGGCAGGACTTTGAATTTTCGCGGGAGTTTGAAAAATTTCGAAGCAAACGGAGTTTTCGGCGAATATCTGGAAAACGAGGGCGACAACCGTGGTCGAACCGTTAGAGTAATACGTTCGAAATGGAACGAGGAACGCGTATCTGTAGTTGTTTGGACGATTGGACGTATTTAGAATTTTTCGAACCACGGTGCGGCAGGACTTTGAATTTTCGCGGGAGTTTGAAAAATATCGAAGCAAACGGAGTTTTCGGCGAATATCTGGCAAACGAGGGCGACAACCGTGGTCGGACCGTTAGAGTAATACGTTCGAAATGGAACGAGGAACGCGTATCTGTAGTTGTTTGGACGATTTCGCCTTCGGACCACGGTGCGGCAGGACTTTGAATTTTCGCGGGAGTTTGAAAAATTTCGAAGCAAACGGTGTTTTCGGCGAACATCTGGAAAACGAGGGCGACAACCGTGGTCGAACCGTTAGAGTAATACGTTCGAAATGGAACGAGGAACGCGTATCTGTAGTTGTTTGGACGATTGGACGATTTCGCCTCCGGATCACGGTGCGGTAGGACTTTGCATTTTCGCGGGAGTTTGAAAAATTTCGAAGCAAACGGTGTTTTCGGCGAATATCTGGAAAACGAGGGCGACAACCGTGGTCGAACCGTTAGAGTAATACGTTCGAAATGGAACGAGGAACGCGTGTCTGTAGTTGTTTGGACGATTGGACGTATTTAGAATTTTTCGGACCACGGTGCGGCAGGACTTTGAATTTTCGCGGGAGTTTGAAAAATTTCGAAGCAAACGCAGTTTTCGGCGAATATCTGGAAAACGAGGGCAACAACCGTGGTCGGACCGTTAGAGTAATACGTTCTAAATGGAACGAGGAACGCGTATCTGTAGTTGTTTGGACGATTTCGCCTTCGGACCACGGTGCGGCAGGACTTTGAATTTTCGCGGGAGTTTGAAAAATTTCGAAGCAAACGGTGTTTTCGGCGAACATCTGGAAAACGAGGGCGACAACCGTGGTCGAACCGTTAGAGTAATACGTTCGAAATGGAACGAGGAACGCGTATCTGTAGTTGTTTGGACGATTGGACGATTTCGCCTCCGGATCACGGTGCGGTAGGACTTTGCATTTTCGCGGGAGTTTGAAAAATTTCGAAGCAAACGGTGTTTTCGGCGAATATCTGGAAAACGAGGGCGACAACCGTGGTCGAACCGTTAGAGTAATACGTTCGAAATGGAACGAGGAACGCGTGTCTGTAGTTGTTTGGACGATTGGACGTATTTAGAATTTTTCGGACCACGGTGCGGCAGGACTTTGAATTTTCGCGGGAGTTTGAAAAATTTCGAAGCAAACGGAGTTTTCGGCGAATATCTGGAAAACGAGGGCAACAACCGTGGTCGGACCGTTAGAGTAATACGTTCTAAATGGAACGAGGAACGCGTATCTGTAGTTGTTTGGACGATTTCGCCTTCGGACCACGGTGCGGCAGGACTTTGAATTTTCGCGGGAGTTTGAAAAATTTCGAAGCAAACGCAGTTTTCGGCGAATATCTGGAAAACGAGGGCGACAACCGTGGTCGAACCGTTAGAGTAATACGTTCGAAATGGAATGAGGAACGCGTATCTGTAGTTGTTTGGACGATTGGACGATTTGGCCTCCGGACCACGGTGCGGCAGGACTTTGAATTTTCGCGGGACTTTGACAAATTTCGAAGCAAACGGAGTTTTCGGCGAATATCTGGAAAACGAGGGCGACAACTGTGGTCGAACCGTTAGAGTAATACGTTCGAAATGGAACGAGGAACGCGTATCTGTAATTGTTCGGACGATTGGACGTATTTAGAATTTTTCGGACCACGGTGCGGCAGGACTTTGAATTTTTTTTTTTTTTTTTTTTTTTTTAATCGTCTTTATTCTTTTACAACAAAAAACAATTTAGAATTTTCGCGGGACTTTGACAAATTTCGAAGCAAACGGAGTTTTCGGCGAATATCTGGAAAACGAGGGCGACAACTGTGGTCGAACCGTTAGAGTAATACGTTCGAAATGGAACGAGGAACGCGTATCTGTAATTGTTCGGACGATTGGACGTATTTAGAATTTTCGGACCACGGTGCGGCAGGACTTTGAATTTTCGCGGGAGTTTGAAAAATTTCGAAGCAAACGGAGTTTTCGGCGAATATCTGGAAAACGAGGGCGACAACCGTGGTCGAACCGTTAGAGTAATACGTTCGAAATGGAACGAGGAACGCGTATCTGTAGTTGTTTGGACGATTGGACGATTTCGCCTCCGGACCACGGTGCGGCAGGACTTTGAATTTTCGCGGGAGTTTGAAAAATTTCGAAGCAAACGGTGTTTTCGGCGAATATCTGGAAAACGAGGGCAACAACCGTGGTCGGACCGTTAGAGTAATACGTTCTAAATGGAACGAGGAACGCGTATCTGTAGTTGTTTGGACGATTTCGCCTTCGGACCACGGTGCGGCAGGACTTTGAATTTTCGCGGGAGTTTGAAAAATTTCGAAGCAAACGGAGTTTTCGGCGAATATCTGGAAAACGAGGGCGACAACCGTGGTCGAACCGTTAGAGTAATACGTTCGAAATGGAACGAGGAACGCGTATCTGTAGTTGTTTGGACGATTGGACGATTTCGCCTCCGGACCACGGTGCGGCAGGACTTTGAATTTTCGCGGGAGTTTGAAAAATATCGAAGCAAACGGTGTTTTCGGCGAATATCTGGAAAACGAGGGCAACAACCGTGGTCGGACCGTTAGAGTAATACGTTCGAAATGGAACGAGGAACGCGTATCTGTAGTTGTTTGGACGATTGGACGTATTTAGAATTTTTCGGACCACGGTGCGGCAGGACTTTGAATTTTCGCGGGAGTTTGAAAAATTTCGAAGCAAACGGAGTTTTCGGCGAATATCTGGAAAACGAGGGCGACAACCGTGGTCGAACCGTTAGAGTAATACGTTCGAAATGGAACGAGGAACGCGTATCTGTAGTTGTTTGGACGATTGGACGTATTTAGAATTTTTCGGACCACGGTGCGGCAGGACTTTGAATTTTCGCGGGAGTTTGAAAAATTTCGAAGCAAACGGAGTTTTCGGCGAATATCTGGCAAACGAGGGCGACAACCGTGGTCGGACCGTTAGAGTAATACGTTCGAAATGGAACGAGGAACGCGTATCTGTAGTTGTTTGGACGATTTCGCCTTCGGACCACGGTGCGGCAGGACTTTGAATTTTCGCGGGAGTTTGAAAAATTTCGAAGCAAACGGAGTTTTCGGCGAATATCTGAAAAACGAGGGCGACAACCGTGGTCGAACCGTTAGAGTAATACGTTCGAAATGGAACGAGGAACGCGTATCTGTAATTGTTTGGACTATTGGACGTATTTAGAATTTTTCGGACCACGGTGCGGCAGGACTTTGAATTTTCGCGGGAGTTTGAAAAATTTCGAAGCAAACGGAGTTTTCGGCGAATATCTGGAAAACGAGGGCAACAACCGTGGTCGGACCGTTAGAGTAATACGTTCGAAATGGAACGAGGAACGCGTATCTGTAGTTGTTTGGACGATTGGACGTATTTAGAATTTTTCGGACCACGGTGCGGCAGGACTTTGAATTTTCGCGGGAGTTTGAAAAATTTCGAAGCAAACGGAGTTTTCGGCGAATATCTGGAAAACGAGGGCGACAACCGTGGTCGGACCGTTAGAGTAATACGTTCGAAATGGAACGAGGAACGCGTATCTGTAGTTTTTTGGACGATTGGACGATTTGGCCTCCGGACCACGGTGCGGCAGGACTTTGAATTTTCGCGGAACTTTGACAAATTTCGAAGCAAACGGAGTTTTCGGCGAATATCTGGAAAACGAGGGCGACAACCGTGGTCGAACTGTTAGAGTAATACGTTCGAAATGGAACGAGGAACGCGTATCTGTAGTTGTTTGGACGATTGGACGATTTCGCCTCCGGACCACGGTGCGGCAGGACTTTGAATTTTCGCGGGAGTTTGAAAAATATCGAAGCAAACGGTGTTTTCGGCGAATATCTGGAAAACGAGGGCAACAACCGTGGTCGGACCGTTAGAGTAATACGTTCGAAATGGAACGAGGAACGCGTATCTGTAGTTGTTTGGACGATTGGACGTATTTAGAATTTTTCGGACCACGGTGCGGCAGGACTTTGAATTTTCGCGGGAGTTTGAAAAATTTCGAAGCAAACGGAGTTTTCGGCGAATATTTGGAAAACGAGAGCGACAACCGTGGTCGAACCGTTAGAGTAATACGTTCGAAATGGAACGAGGAACGCGTATCTGTAGTTGTTTGGACGATTGGACGATTTCGCCTCCGGATCACGGTGCGGTAGGACTTTGCATTTTCGCGGGAGTTTGAAAAATTTCGAAGCAATCGGAGTTTTCGGCGAATATCTGGAAAACGAGGGCGACAACCGTGGTCGAACCGTTAGAGTAATACGTTCGAAATGGAACGATAAACGCGTATCTGTAATTGTTTGGACGATTGGACGTATTTAGAATTTTTCGGACCACGGTGCGGCAGGACTTTGAATTTTCGCGGGAGTTTGAAAAATTTCGAAGCAAACGGAGTTTTCGGCGAATATCTGGAAAACGAGGGCGACAACCGTGGTCGAACCGTTAGAGTAATACGTTCGAAATGGAACGAGGAACGCGTATCTGTAGTTGTTTGGACGATTTCGCCTTCGGACCACGGTGCGGCAGGACTTTGAATTTTCGCGGGAGTTTGAAAAATTTCGAAGCAAACGGAGTTTTCGGCGAATATCTGGAAAACGAGGGCAACAACCGTGGTCGGACCGTTAGAGTAATACGTTCTAAATGGAACGAGGAACGCGTATCTGTAGTTTTTTTGGACGATTGGACGATTTGGCCTCCGGACCACGGTGCGGCAGGACTTTGAATTTTCGCGGGACTTTGACAAATTTCGAAGCAAACGGAGTTTTCGGCGAATATCTGGAAAACGAGGGCGACAACCGTGGTCGAACCGTTAGAGTAATACGTTCGAAATGGAACGAGGAACGCGTATCTGTAGTTGTTTGGACGATTGGACGATTTCGCCTCCGGATCACGGTGCGGTAGGACTTTGCATTTTCGCGGGAGTTTGAAAAATTTCGAAGCAAACGGAGTTTTCGGCGAATATTTGGAAAACGAGAGCGACAACCGTGGTCGAACCGTTAGAGTAATACGTTCGAAATGGAATGAGGAACGCGTATCTGTAGTTGTTTGGACGATTGGACGATTTGGCCTCCGGACCACGGTGCGGCAGGACTTTGAATTTTCGCGGGACTTTGACAAATTTCGAAGCAAACGGAGTTTTCGGCGAATATCTGGAAAACGAGGGCGACAACCGTGGTCGAACCGTTAGAGTAATACGTTCGAAATGGAATGAGGAACGCGTATCTGTAGTTGTTTGGACGATTGGACGATTTGGCCTCCGGACCACGGTGCGGCAGGACTTTGAATTTTCGCGGGACTTTGACAAATTTCGAAGCAAACGGAGTTTTCGGCGAATATCTGGAAAACGAGGGCGACAACCGTGGTCGAACCGTTAGAGTAATACGTTCGAAATGGAACGAGGAACGCGTATCTGTAATTGTTCGGACGATTGGACGTATTTAGAATTTTTCGGACCACGGTGCGGCAGGACTTTGAATTTTCGCGGGAGTTTGAAAAATTTCGAAGCAAACGGAGTTTTCGGCGAATATCTGGAAAACGAGGGCGACAACCGTGGTCGAACCGTTAGAGTAATACGTTCGAAATGGAACGAGGAACGCGTATCTGTAGTTGTTTGGACGATTGGACGTATTTAGAATTTTTCGAACCACGGTGCGGCAGGACTTTGAATTTTCGCGGGAGTTTGAAAAATATCGAAGCAAACGGAGTTTTCGGCGAATATCTGGCAAACGAGGGCGACAACCGTGGTCGGACCGTTAGAGTAATACGTTCGAAATGGAACGAGGAACGCGTATCTGTAGTTGTTTGGACGATTTCGCCTTCGGACCACGGTGCGGCAGGACTTTGAATTTTCGCGGGAGTTTGAAAAATTTCGAAGCAAACGGAGTTTTCGGCGAATATCTGAAAAACGAGGGCGACAACCGTGGTCGAACCGTTAGAGTAATACGTTCGAAATGGAACGAGGAACGCGTATCTGTAATTGTTTGGACGATTGGACGTATTTAGAATTTTTCGGACCACGGTGCGGCAGGACTTTGAATTTTCGCGGGAGTTTGAAAAATTTCGAAGCAAACGGAGTTTTCGGCGAATATCTGGAAAACGAGGGCAACAACCGTGGTCGGACCGTTAGAGTAATACGTTCGAAATGGAACGAGGAACGCGTATCTGTAGTTGTTTGGACGATTGGACGTATTTAGAATTTTTCGGACCACGGTGCGGCAGGACTTTGAATTTTCGCGGGAGTTTGAAAAATTTCGAAGCAAACGGAGTTTTCGGCGAATATCTGGAAAACGAGGGCGACAACCGTGGTCGGACCGTTAGAGTAATACGTTCGAAATGGAACGAGGAACGCGTATCTGTAGTTTTTTGGACGATTGGACGATTTGGCCTCCGGACCACGGTGCGGCAGGACTTTGAATTTTCGCGGGACTTTGACAAATTTCGAAGCAAACGGAGTTTTCGGCGAATATCTGGAAAACGAGGGCAACAACCGTGGTCGGACCGTTAGAGTAATACGTTCGAAATGGAACGAGGAACGCGTATCTGTAATTGTTCGGACGATTGGACGTATTTAGAATTTTTCGGACCACGGTGCGGCAGGACTTTGAATTTTCGCGGGAGTTTGAAAAATTTCGAAGCAAACGGAGTTTTCGGCGAATATCTGGAAAACGAGGGCGACAACCGTGGTCGAACCGTTAGAGTAATACGTTCGAAATGGAACGAGGAACGCATATCTGTAGTTGTTTGGACGATTTCGCCTTCGGACCACGGTGCGGCAGGACTTTGAATTTTCGCGGGAGTTTGAAAAATTTCGAAGCAAACGGTGTTTTCGGCGAACATCTGGAAAACGAGGGCGACAACCGTGGTCGAACCGTTAGAGTAATACGTTCGAAATGGAACGAGGAACGCGTATCTGTAGTTGTTTGGACGATTGGACGATTTCGCCTCCGGATCACGGTGCGGTAGGACTTTGCATTTTCGCGGGAGTTTGAAAAATTTCGAAGCAAACGGTGTTTTCGGCGAATATCTGGAAAACGAGGGCGACAACCGTGGTCGAACCGTTAGAGTAATACGTTCGAAATGGAACGAGGAACGCGTGTCTGTAGTTGTTTGGACGATTGGACGTATTTAGAATTTTTCGGACCACGGTGCGGCAGGACTTTGAATTTTCGCGGGAGTTTGAAAAATTTCGAAGCAAACGGAGTTTTCGGCGAATATCTGGAAAACGAGGGCAACAACCGTGGTCGGACCGTTAGAGTAATACGTTCTAAATGGAACGAGGATCGCGTATCTGTAGTTGTTTGGACGATTTCGCCTTCGGACCACGGTGCGGCAGGACTTTGAATTTTCGCGGGAGTTTGAAAAATTTCGAAGCAAACGGTGTTTTCGGCGAACATCTGGAAAACGAGGGCGACAACCGTGGTCGAACCGTTAGAGTAATACGTTCGAAATGGAACGAGGAACGCGTATCTGTAGTTGTTTGGACGATTGGACGATTTCGCCTCCGGATCACGGTGCGGTAGGACTTTGCATTTTCGCGGGAGTTTGAAAAATTTCGAAGCAAACGGTGTTTTCGGCGAATATCTGGAAAACGAGGGCGACAACCGTGGTCGAACCGTTAGAGTAATACGTTCGAAATGGAACGAGGAACGCGTGTCTGTAGTTGTTTGGACGATTGGACGTATTTAGAATTTTTCGGACCACGGTGCGGCAGGACTTTGAATTTTCGCGGGACTTTGACAAATTTCGAAGCAAACGGAGTTTTCGGCGAATATCTGGAAAACGAGGGCGACAACTGTGGTCGAACCGTTAGAGTAATACGTTCGAAATGGAACGAGGAACGCGTATCTGTAATTGTTCGGACGATTGGACGTATTTAGAATTTTTCGGACCACGGTGCGGCAGGACTTTGAATTTTTTTTTTTTTTTTTTTTTTTTTAATCGTCTTTATTCTTTTACAACCAAAAACAATTTAGAATTTTCGCGGGACTTTGACAAATTTCGAAGCAAACGGAGTTTTCGGCGAATATCTGGAAAACGAGGGCGACAACTGTGGTCGAACCGTTAGAGTAATACGTTCGAAATGGAACGAGGAACGCGTATCTGTAATTGTTCGGACGATTGGACGTATTTAGAATTTTCGGACCACGGTGCGGCAGGACTTTGAATTTTCGCGGGAGTTTGAAAAATTTCGAAGCAAACGGAGTTTTCGGCGAATATCTGGAAAACGAGGGCGACAACCGTGGTCGAACCGTTAGAGTAATACGTTCGAAATGGAACGAGGAACGCGTATCTGTAGTTGTTTGGACGATTGGACGATTTCGCCTCCGGACCACGGTGCGGCAGGACTTTGAATTTTCGCGGGAGTTTGAAAAATTTCGAAGCAAACGGTGTTTTCGGCGAATATCTGGAAAACGAGGGCAACAACCGTGGTCGGACCGTTAGAGTAATACGTTCGAAATGGAACGAGGAACGCGTATCTGTAGTTGTTTGGACGATTTCGCCTTCGGACCACGGTGCGGCAGGACTTTGAATTTTCGCGGGAGTTTGAAAAATTTCGAAGCAAACGGAGTTTTCGGCGAATATCTGGAAAACGAGGGCGACAACCGTGGTCGAACCGTTAGAGTAATACGTTCGAAATGGAACGAGGAACGCGTATCTGTAGTTGTTTGGACGATTGGACGATTTCGCCTCCGGACCACGGTGCGGCAGGACTTTGAATTTTCGCGGGAGTTTGAAAAATATCGAAGCAAACGGTGTTTTCGGCGAATATCTGGAAAACGAGGGCAACAACCGTGGTCGGACCGTTAGAGTAATACGTTCGAAATGGAACGAGGAACGCGTATCTGTAGTTGTTTGGACGATTGGACGTATTTAGAATTTTTCGGACCACGGTGCGGCAGGACTTTGAATTTTCGCGGGAGTTTGAAAAATTTCGAAGCAAACGGAGTTTTCGGCGAATATCTGGAAAACGAGGGCGACAACCGTGGTCGAACCGTTAGAGTAATACGTTCGAAATGGAACGAGGAACGCGTATCTGTAGTTGTTTGGACGATTGGACGTATTTAGAATTTTTCGGACCACGGTGCGGCAGGACTTTGAATTTTCGCGGGAGTTTGAAAAATTTCGAAGCAAACGGAGTTTTCGGCGAATATCTGGCAAACGAGGGCGACAACCGTGGTCGGACCGTTAGAGTAATACGTTCGAAATGGAACGAGGAACGCGTATCTGTAGTTGTTTGGACGATTTCGCCTTCGGACCACGGTGCGGCAGGACTTTGAATTTTCGCGGGAGTTTGAAAAATTTCGAAGCAAACGGAGTTTTCGGCGAATATCTGAAAAACGAGGGCGACAACCGTGGTCGAACCGTTAGAGTAATACGTTCGAAATGGAACGAGGAACGCGTATCTGTAATTGTTTGGACTATTGGACGTATTTAGAATTTTTCGGACCACGGTGCGGCAGGACTTTGAATTTTCGCGGGAGTTTGAAAAATTTCGAAGCAAACGGAGTTTTCGGCGAATATCTGGAAAACGAGGGCAACAACCGTGGTCGGACCGTTAGAGTAATACGTTCGAAATGGAACGAGGAACGCGTATCTGTAGTTGTTTGGACGATTGGACGTATTTAGAATTTTTCGGACCACGGTGCGGCAGGACTTTGAATTTTCGCGGGAGTTTGAAAAATTTCGAAGCAAACGGAGTTTTCGGCGAATATCTGGAAAACGAGGGCGACAACCGTGGTCGGACCGTTAGAGTAATACGTTCGAAATGGAACGAGGAACGCGTATCTGTAGTTTTTTGGACGATTGGACGATTTGGCCTCCGGACCACGGTGCGGCAGGACTTTGAATTTTCGCGGAACTTTGACAAATTTCGAAGCAAACGGAGTTTTCGGCGAATATCTGGAAAACGAGGGCGACAACCGTGGTCGAACTGTTAGAGTAATACGTTCGAAATGGAACGAGGAACGCGTATCTGTAGTTGTTTGGACGATTGGACGATTTCGCCTCCGGACCACGGTGCGGCAGGACTTTGAATTTTCGCGGGAGTTTGAAAAATATCGAAGCAAACGGTGTTTTCGGCGAATATCTGGAAAACGAGGGCAACAACCGTGGTCGGACCGTTAGAGTAATACGTTCGAAATGGAACGAGGAACGCGTATCTGTAGTTGTTTGGACGATTGGACGTATTTAGAATTTTTCGGACCACGGTGCGGCAGGACTTTGAATTTTCGCGGGAGTTTGAAAAATTTCGAAGCAAACGGAGTTTTCGGCGAATATTTGGAAAACGAGAGCGACAACCGTGGTCGAACCGTTAGAGTAATACGTTCGAAATGGAACGAGGAACGCGTATCTGTAGTTGTTTGGACGATTGGACGATTTCGCCTCCGGATCACGGTGCGGTAGGACTTTGCATTTTCGCGGGAGTTTGAAAAATTTCGAAGCAATCGGAGTTTTCGGCGAATATCTGGAAAACGAGGGCGACAACCGTGGTCGAACCGTTAGAGTAATACGTTCGAAATGGAACGATAAACGCGTATCTGTAATTGTTTGGACGATTGGACGTATTTAGAATTTTTCGGACCACGGTGCGGCAGGACTTTGAATTTTCGCGGGAGTTTGAAAAATTTCGAAGCAAACGGAGTTTTCGGCGAATATCTGGAAAACGAGGGCGACAACCGTGGTCGAACCGTTAGAGTAATACGTTCGAAATGGAACGAGGAACGCGTATCTGTAGTTGTTTGGACGATTTCGCCTTCGGACCACGGTGCGGCAGGACTTTGAATTTTCGCGGGAGTTTGAAAAATTTCGAAGCAAACGGAGTTTTCGGCGAATATCTGGAAAACGAGGGCAACAACCGTGGTCGGACCGTTAGAGTAATACGTTCTAAATGGAACGAGGAACGCGTATCTGTAGTTGTTTGGACGATTGGACGTATTTAGAATTTTTCGGACCACGGTGCGGCAGGACTTTGAATTTTCGCGGGAGTTTGAAAAATTTCGAAGCAAACGGAGTTTTCGGCGAATATCTGGAAAACGAGGGCGACAACCGTGGTCGGACCGTTAGAGTAATACGTTCGAAATGGAACGAGGAACGCGTATCTGTAGTTTTTTGGACGATTGGACGATTTGGCCTCCGGACCACGGTGCGGCAGGACTTTGAATTTTCGCGGGACTTTGACAAATTTCGAAGCAAACGGAGTTTTCGGCGAATATCTGGAAAACGAGGGCAACAACCGTGGTCGGACCGTTAGAGTAATACGTTCTAAATGGAACGAGGAACGCGTATCTGTAGTTGTTTGGACGATTGGACGTATTTAGAATTTTTCGGACCACGGTGCGGCAGGACTTTGAATTTTCGCGGGAGTTTGAAAAATTTCGAAGCAAACGGAGTTTTCGGCGAATATCTGGAAAACGAGGGCGACAACCGTGGTCGGACCGTTAGAGTAATACGTTCGAAATGGAACGAGGAACGCGTATCTGTAGTTTTTTTGGACGATTGGACGATTTGGCCTCCGGACCACGGTGCGGCAGGACTTTGAATTTTCGCGGGACTTTGACAAATTTCGAAGCAAACGGAGTTTTCGGCGAATATCTGGAAAACGAGGGCGACAACCGTGGTCGAACCGTTAGAGTAATACGTTCGAAATGGAACGAGGAACGCGTATCTGTAGTTGTTTGGACGATTGGACGATTTCGCCTCCGGATCACGGTGCGGTAGGACTATGCATTTTCGCGGGAGTTTGAAAAATTTCGAAGCAAACGGAGTTTTCGGCGAATATTTGGAAAACGAGAGCGACAACCGTGGTCGAACCGTTAGAGTAATACGTTCGAAATGGAATGAGGAACGCGTATCTGTAGTTGTTTGGACGATTGGACGATTTGGCCTCCGGACCACGGTGCGGCAGGACTTTGAATTTTCGCGGGACTTTGACAAATTTCGAAGCAAACGGAGTTTTCGGCGAATATCTGGAAAACGAGGGCGACAACCGTGGTCGAACCGTTAGAGTAATACGTTCGAAATGGAATGAGGAACGCGTATCTGTAGTTGTTTGGACGATTGGACGATTTGGCCTCCGGACCACGGTGCGGCAGGACTTTGAATTTTCGCGGGACTTTGACAAATTTCGAAGCAAACGGAGTTTTCGGCGAATATCTGGAAAACGAGGGCGACAACCGTGGTCGAACCGTTAGAGTAATACGTTCGAAATGGAACGAGGAACGCGTATCTGTAATTGTTCGGACGATTGGACGTATTTAGAATTTTTCGGACCACGGTGCGGCAGGACTTTGAATTTTCGCGGGAGTTTGAAAAATTTCGAAGCAAACGGAGTTTTCGGCGAATATCTGGAAAACGAGGGCGACAACCGTGGTCGAACCGTTAGAGTAATACGTTCGAAATGGAACGAGGAACGCGTATCTGTAGTTGTTTGGACGATTGGACGTATTTAGAATTTTTCGGACCACGGTGCGGCAGGACTTTGAATTTTCGCGGGAGTTTGAAAAATTTCGAAGCAAACGGAGTTTTCGGCGAATATCTGGCAAACGAGGGCGACAACCGTGGTCGGACCGTTAGAGTAATACGTTCGAAATGGAACGAGGAACGCGTATCTGTAGTTGTTTGGACGATTTCGCCTTCGGACCACGGTGCGGCAGGACTTTGAATTTTCGCGGGAGTTTGAAAAATTTCGAAGCAAACGGAGTTTTCGGCGAATATCTGAAAAACGAGGGCGACAACCGTGGTCGAACCGTTAGAGTAATACGTTCGAAATGGAACGAGGAACGCGTATCTGTAATTGTTTGGACGATTGGACGTATTTAGAATTTTTCGGACCACGGTGCGGCAGGACTTTGAATTTTCGCGGGAGTTTGAAAAATTTCGAAGCAAACGGAGTTTTCGGCGAATATCTGGAAAACGAGGGCAACAACCGTGGTCGGACCGTTAGAGTAATACGTTCGAAATGGAACGAGGAACGCGTATCTGTAGTTGTTTGGACGATTGGACGTATTTAGAATTTTTCGGACCACGGTGCGGCAGGACTTTGAATTTTCGCGGGAGTTTGAAAAATTTCGAAGCAAACGGAGTTTTCGGCGAATATCTGGAAAACGAGGGCGACAACCGTGGTCGGACCGTTAGAGTAATACGTTCGAAATGGAACGAGGAACGCGTATCTGTAGTTTTTTGGACGATTGGACGATTTGGCCTCCGGACCACGGTGCGGCAGGACTTTGAATTTTCGCGGGACTTTGACAAATTTCGAAGCAAACGGAGTTTTCGGCGAATATCTGGAAAACGAGGGCAACAACCGTGGTCGGACCGTTAGAGTAATACGTTCGAAATGGAACGAGGAACGCGTATCTGTAGTTTTTTGGACGATTGGACGATTTGGCCTCCGGACCACGGTGCGGCAGGACTTTGAATTTTCGCGGGACTTTGACAAATTTCGAAGCAAACGGAGTTTTCGGCGAATATCTGGAAAACGAGGGCGACAACCGTGGTCGGACCGTTAGAGTAATACGTTCGAAATGGAACGAGGAACGCGTATCTGTAATTGTTCGGACGATTGGACGTATTTAGAATTTTTCGGACCACGGTGCGGCAGGACTTTGAATTTTCGCGGGAGTTTGAAAAATTTCGAAGCAAACGGAGTTTTCGGCGAATATCTGGAAAACGAGGGCGACAACCGTGGTCGAACCGTTAGAGTAATACGTTCGAAATGGAACGAGGAACGCATATCTGTAGTTGTTTGGACGATTTCGCCTTCGGACCACGGTGCGGCAGGACTTTGAATTTTCGCGGGAGTTTGAAAAATTTCGAAGCAAACGGTGTTTTCGGCGAACATCTGGAAAACGAGGGCGACAACCGTGGTCGAACCGTTAGAGTAATACGTTCGAAATGGAACGAGGAACGCGTATCTGTAGTTGTTTGGACGATTGGACGATTTCGCCTCCGGATCACGGTGCGGTAGGACTTTGCATTTTCGCGGGAGTTTGAAAAATTTCGAAGCAAACGGTGTTTTCGGCGAATATCTGGAAAACGAGGGCGACAACCGTGGTCGAACCGTTAGAGTAATACGTTCGAAATGGAACGAGGAACGCGTGTCTGTAGTTGTTTGGACGATTGGACGTATTTAGAATTTTTCGGACCACGGTGCGGCAGGACTTTGAATTTTCGCGGGAGTTTGAAAAATTTCGAAGCAAACGGAGTTTTCGGCGAATATCTGGAAAACGAGGGCAACAACCGTGGTCGGACCGTTAGAGTAATACGTTCTAAATGGAACGAGGAACGCGTATCTGTAGTTGTTTGGACGATTTCGCCTTCGGACCACGGTGCGGCAGGACTTTGAATTTTCGCGGGAGTTTGAAAAATTTCGAAGCAAACGCAGTTTTCGGCGAATATCTGGAAAACGAGGGCGACAACCGTGGTCGAACCGTTAGAGTAATACGTTCGAAATGGAATGAGGAACGCGTATCTGTAGTTGTTTGGACGATTGGACGATTTGGCCTCCGGACCACGGTGCGGCAGGACTTTGAATTTTCGCGGGACTTTGACAAATTTCGAAGCAAACGGAGTTTTCGGCGAATATCTGGAAAACGAGGGCGACAACTGTGGTCGAACCGTTAGAGTAATACGTTCGAAATGGAACGAGGAACGCGTATCTGTAATTGTTCGGACGATTGGACGTATTTAGAATTTTTCGGACCACGGTGCGGCAGGACTTTGAATTTTTTTTTTTTTTTTTTTTTTTTTTTAATCGTCTTTATTCTTTTACAACAAAAAACAATTTAGAATTTTCGCGGCAGTTTGAAAAATTTCGAAGCAAACGGAGTTTTCGGCGAATATCTGGAAAACGAGGGCGACAACCGTGGTCGAACCGTTAGAGTAATACGTTCGAAATGGAACGAGGAACGCGTATCTGTAGTTGTTTGGACGATTGGACGATTTCGCCTCCGGACCACGGTGCGGCAGGACTTTGAATTTTCGCGGGAGTTTGAAAAATTTCGAAGCAAACGGTGTTTTCGGCGAATATCTGGAAAACGAGGGCAACAACCGTGGTCGGACCGTTAGAGTAATACGTTCGAAATGGAACGAGGAACGCGTATCTGTAGTTGTTTGGACGATTGGACGATTTCGCCTCCGGATCACGGTGCGGTAGGACTTTGCATTTTCGCGGGAGTTTGAAAAATTTCGAAGCAAACGGTGTTTTCGGCGAATATCTGGAAAACGAGGGCGACAACCGTGGTCGAACCGTTAGAGTAATACGTTCGAAATGGAACGAGGAACGCGTATCTGTAGTTGTTTGGACGATTGGACGATTTCGCCTCCGGATCACGGTGCGGTAGGACTTTGCATTTTCGCGGGAGTTTGAAAAATTTCGAAGCAAACGGAGTTTTCGGCGAATATTTGGAAAACGAGAGCGACAACCGTGGTCGAACCGTTAGAGTAATACGTTCGAAATGGAATGAGGAACGCGTATCTGTAGTTGTTTGGACGATTGGACGATTTGGCCTCCGGACCACGGTGCGGCAGGACTTTGAATTTTCGCGGGACTTTGACAAATTTCGAAGCAAACGGAGTTTTCGGCGAATATCTGGAAAACGAGGGCGACAACCGTGGTCGAACCGTTAGAGTAATACGTTCGAAATGGAATGAGGAACGCGTATCTGTAGTTGTTTGGAAGTTTGGACGATTTGGCCTCCGGACCACGGTGCGGCAGGACTTTGAATTTTCGCGGGACTTTGACAAATTTCGAAGCAAACGGAGTTTTCGGCGAATATCTGGAAAACGAGGGCGACAACCGTGGTCGGACCGTTAGAGTAATACGTTCGAAATGGAACGAGGAACGCGTATCTGTAGTTGTTTGGACGATTGGACGTATTTAGAATTTTTCGGACCACGGTGCGGCAGGACTTTGAATTTTCGCGGGAGTTTGAAAAATTTCGAAGCAAACGGAGTTTTCGGCGAATATCTGGAAAACGAGGGCGACAACCGTGGTCGGACCGTTAGAGTAATACGTTCGAAATGGAACGAGGAACGCGTATCTGTAGTTTTTTGGACGATTGGACGATTTGGCCTCCGGACCACGGTGCGGCAGGACTTTGAATTTTCGCGGGACTTTGACAAATTTCGAAGCAAACGGAGTTTTCGGCGAATATCTGGAAAACGAGGGCAACAACCGTGGTCGGACCGTTAGAGTAATACGTTCTAAATGGAACGAGGAACGCGTATCTGTAGTTGTTTGGACGATTTCGCCTTCGGACCACGGTGCGGCAGGACTTTGAATTTTCGCGGGAGTTTGAAAAATTTCGAAGCAAACGCAGTTTTCGGCGAATATCTGGAAAACGAGGGCGACAACCGTGGTCGAACCGTTAGAGTAATACGTTCGAAATGGAATGAGGAACGCGTATCTGTAGTTGTTTGGACGATTGGACGATTTGGCCTCCGGACCACGGTGCGGCAGGACTTTGAATTTTCGCGGGACTTTGACAAATTTCGAAGCAAACGGAGTTTTCGGCGAATATCTGGAAAACGAGGGCGACAACCGTGGTCGAACCGTTAGAGTAATACGTTCGAAATGGAACGAGGAACGCGTATCTGTAATTGTTCGGACGATTGGACGTATTTAGAATTTTTCGGACCACGGTGCGGCAGGACTTTGAATTTTCGCGGGAGTTTGAAAAATTTCGAAGCAAACGGAGTTTTCGGCGAATATCTGGAAAACGAGGGCGACAACCGTGGTCGAACCGTTAGAGTAATACGTTCGAAATGGAACGAGGAACGCATATCTGTAGTTGTTTGGACGATTTCGCCTTCGGACCACGGTGCGGCAGGACTTTGAATTTTCGCGGGAGTTTGAAAAATTTCGAAGCAAACGGAGTTTTCGGCGAATATCTGGAAAACGAGGGCAACAACCGTGGTCGGACCGTTAGAGTAATACGTTCTAAATGGAACGAGGAACGCGTATCTGTAGTTGTTTGGACGATTTCGCCTTCGGACCACGGTGCGGCAGGACTTTGAATTTTCGCGGGAGTTTGAAAAATTTCGAAGCAAACGCAGTTTTCGGCGAATATCTGGAAAACGAGGGCGACAACCGTGGTCGAACCGTTAGAGTAATACGTTCGAAATGGAATGAGGAACGCGTATCTGTAGTTGTTTGGACGATTGGACGATTTGGCCTCCGGACCACGGTGCGGCAGGACTTTGAATTTTCGCGGGACTTTGACAAATTTCGAAGCAAACGGAGTTTTCGGCGAATATCTGGAAAACGAGGGCGACAACCGTGGTCGAACCGTTAGAGTAATACGTTCGAAATGGAACGAGGAACGCGTATCTGTAATTGTTCGGACGATTGGACGTATTTAGAATTTTTCGGACCACGGTGCGGCAGGACTTTGAATTTTCGCGGGAGTTTGAAAAATTTCGAAGCAAACGGAGTTTTCGGCGAATATCTGGAAAACGAGGGCAACAACCGTGGTCGGACCGTTAGAGTAATACGTTCGAAATGGAACGAGGAACGCGTATCTGTAGTTGTTTGGACGATTGGACGTATTTAGAATTTTTCGGACCACGGTGCGGCAGGACTTTGAATTTTCGCGGGAGTTTGAAAAATTTCGAAGCAAACGGAGTTTTCGGCGAATATCTGGAAAACGAGGGCGACAACCGTGGTCGAACCGTTAGAGTAATACGTTCGAAATGGAACGAGGAACGCGTATCTGTAGTTGTTTGGACGATTGGACGTATTTAGAATTTTTCGGACCACGGTGCGGCAGGACTTTGAATTTTCGCGGGAGTTTGAAAAATTTCGAAGCAAACGGAGTTTTCGGCGAATATCTGGCAAACGAGGGCGACAACCGTGGTCGGACCGTTAGAGTAATACGTTCGAAATGGAACGAGGAACGCGTATCTGTAGTTGTTTGGACGATTTCGCCTTCGGACCACGGTGCGGCAGGACTTTGAATTTTCGCGGGAGTTTGAAAAATTTCGAAGCAAACGGAGTTTTCGGCGAATATCTGAAAAACGAGGGCGACAACCGTGGTCGAACCGTTAGAGTAATACGTTCGAAATGGAACGAGGAACGCGTATCTGTAATTGTTTGGACGATTGGACGTATTTAGAATTTTTCGGACCACGGTGCGGCAGGACTTTGAATTTTCGCGGGAGTTTGAAAAATTTCGAAGCAAACGGAGTTTTCGGCGAATATCTGGAAAACGAGGGCAACAACCGTGGTCGGACCGTTAGAGTAATACGTTCGAAATGGAACGAGGAACGCGTATCTGTAGTTGTTTGGACGATTGGACGTATTTAGAATTTTTCGGACCACGGTGCGGCAGGACTTTGAATTTTCGCGGGAGTTTGAAAAATTTCGAAGCAAACGGAGTTTTCGGCGAATATCTGGAAAACGAGGGCGACAACCGTGGTCGGACCGTTAGAGTAATACGTTCGAAATGGAACGAGGAACGCGTATCTGTAGTTTTTTGGACGATTGGACGATTTGGCCTCCGTACCACGGTGCGGCAGGACTTTGAATTTTCGCGGGACTTTGACAAATTTCGAAGCAAACGGAGTTTTCGGCGAATATCTGGAAAACGAGGGCAACAACCGTGGTCGGACCGTTAGAGTAATACGTTCTAAATGGAACGAGGAACGCGTATCTGTAGTTGTTTGGACGATTTCGCCTTCGGACCACGGTGCGGCAGGACTTTGAATTTTCGCGGGAGTTTGAAAAATTTCGAAGCAAACGCAGTTTTCGGCGAATATCTGGAAAACGAGGGCGACAACCGTGGTCGAACCGTTAGAGTAATACGTTCGAAATGGAATGAGGAACGCGTATCTGTAGTTGTTTGGACGATTGGACGATTTGGCCTCCGGACCACGGTGCGGCAGGACTTTGAATTTTCGCGGGACTTTGACAAATTTCGAAGCAAACGGAGTTTTCGGCGAATATCTGGAAAACGAGGGCGACAACCGTGGTCGAACCGTTAGAGTAATACGTTCGAAATGGAACGAGGAACGCGTATCTGTAATTGTTCGGACGATTGGACGTATTTAGAATTTTTCGGACCACGGTGCGGCAGGACTTTGAATTTTCGCGGGAGTTTGAAAAATTTCGAAGCAAACGGAGTTTTCGGCGAATATCTGGAAAACGAGGGCGACAACCGTGGTCGAACCGTTAGAGTAATACGTTCGAAATGGAACGAGGAACGCATATCTGTAGTTGTTTGGACGATTTCGCCTTCGGACCACGGTGCGGCAGGACTTTGAATTTTCGAGGGAGTTTGAAAAATTTCGAAGCAAACGGTGTTTTCGGCGAACATCTGGAAAACGAGGGCGACAACCGTGGTCGAACCGTTAGAGTAATACGTTCGAAATGGAACGAGGAACGCGTATCTGTAGTTGTTTGGACGATTGGACGATTTCGCCTCCGGATCACGGTGCGGTAGGACTTTGCATTTTCGCGGGAGTTTGAAAAATTTCGAAGCAAACGGTGTTTTCGGCGAATATCTGGAAAACGAGGGCGACAACCGTGGTCGAACCGTTAGAGTAATACGTTCGAAATGGAACGAGGAACGCGTATCTGTAGTTGTTTGGACGATTGGACGATTTCGCCTCCGGATCACGGTGCGGTAGGACTTTGCATTTTCGCGGGAGTTTGAAAAATTTCGAAGCAAACGGAGTTTTCGGCGAATATTTGGAAAACGAGAGCGACAACCGTGGTCGAACCGTTAGAGTAATACGTTCGAAATGGAATGAGGAACGCGTATCTGTAGTTGTTTGGACGATTGGACGATTTGGCCTCCGGACCACGGTGCGGCAGGACTTTGAATTTTCGCGGGAGTTTGAAAAATTTCGAAGCAAACGGAGTTTTCGGCGAATATCTGGAAAACGAGGGCGACAACCGTGGTCGAAACGTTAGAGTAATACGTTCGAAATGGAATGAGGAACGCGTATCTGTAGTTGTTTGGACGATTGGACGATTTGGCCTCCGGACCACGGTGCGGCAGGACTTTGAATTTTCGCGGGACTTTGACAAATTTCGAAGCAAACGGAGTTTTCGGCGAATATCTGGAAAACGAGGGCGACAACCGTGGTCGAACCGTTAGAGTAATACGTTCGAAATGGAACGAGGAACGCGTATCTGTAATTGTTCGGACGATTGGACGTATTTAGAATTTTTCGGACCACGGTGCGGCAGGACTTTGAATTTTCGCGGGAGTTTGAAAAATTTCGAAGCAAACGGAGTTTTCGGCGAATATCTGGAAAACGAGGGCGACAACCGTGGTCGAACCGTTAGAGTAATACGTTCGAAATGGAACGAGGAACGCGTATCTGTAGTTGTTTGGACGATTGGACGTATTTAGAATTTTTCGGACCCCGGTGCGGCAGGACTTTGAATTTTCGCGGGAGTTTGAAAAATTTCGAAGCAAACGGAGTTTTCGGCGAATATCTGGCAAACGAGGGCGACAACCGTGGTCGGACCGTTAGAGTAATACGTTCGAAATGGAACGAGGAACGCGTATCTGTAGTTGTTTGGACGATTTCGCCTTCGGACGACGGTGCGGCAGGACTTTGAATTTTCGCGGGAGTTTGAAAAATTTCGAAGCAAACGGAGTTTTCGGCGAATATCTGAAAAACGAGGGCGACAACCGTGGTCGAACCGTTAGAGTAATACGTTCGAAATGGAACGAGGAACGCGTATCTGTAATTGTTTGGACGATTGGACGTATTTAGAATTTTTCGGACCACGGTGCGGCAGGACTTTGAATTTTCGCGGGAGTTTGAAAAATTTCGAAGCAAACGGAGTTTTCGGCGAATATCTGGAAAACGAGGGCAACAACCGTGGTCGGACCGTTAGAGTAATACGTTCGAAATGGAACGAGGAACGCGTATCTGTAGTTGTTTGGACGATTGGACGTATTTAGAATTTTTCGGACCACGGTGCGGCAGGACTTTGAATTTTCGCGGGAGTTTGAAAAATTTCGAAGCAAACGGAGTTTTCGGCGAATATCTGGAAAACGAGGGCGACAACCGTGGTCGGACCGTTAGAGTAATACGTTCGAAATGGAACGAGGAACGCGTATCTGTAGTTTTTTGGACGATTGGACGATTTGGCCTCCGGACCACGGTGCGGCAGGACTTTGAATTTTCGCGGGACTTTGACAAATTTCGAAGCAAACGGAGTTTTCGGCGAATATCTGGAAAACGAGGGCAACAACCGTGGTCGGACCGTTAGAGTAATACGTTCTAAATGGAACGAGGAACGCGTATCTGTAGTTGTTTGGACGATTTCGCCTTCGGACCACGGTGCGGCAGGACTTTGAATTTTCGCGGGAGTTTGAAAAATTTCGAAGCAAACGCAGTTTTCGGCGAATATCTGGAAAACGAGGGCGACAACCGTGGTCGAACCGTTAGAGTAATACGTTCGAAATGGAATGAGGAACGCGTATCTGTAGTTGTTTGGACGATTGGACGATTTGGCCTCCGGACCACGGTGCGGCAGGACTTTGAATTTTCGCGGGACTTTGACAAATTTCGAAGCAAACGGAGTTTTCGGCGAATATCTGGAAAACGAGGGCGACAACCGTGGTCGAACCGTTAGAGTAATACGTTCGAAATGGAACGAGGAACGCGTATCTGTAATTGTTCGGACGATTGGACGTATTTAGAATTTTTCGGACCACGGTGCGGCAGGACTTTGAATTTTCGCGGGAGTTTGAAAAATTTCGAAGCAAACGGAGTTTTCGGCGAATATCTAGAAAACGAGGGCGACAACCGTGGTCGAACCGTTAGAGTAATACGTTCGAAATGGAACGAGGAACGCATATCTGTAGTTGTTTGGACGATTTCGCCTTCGGACCACGGTGCGGCAGGACTTTGAATTTTCGCGGGAGTTTGAAAAATTTCGAAGCAAACGGTGTTTTCGGCGAACATCTGGAAAACGAGGGCGACAACCGTGGTCGAACCGTTAGAGTAATACGTTCGAAATGGAACGAGGAACGCGTATCTGTAGTTGTTTGGACGATTGGACGATTTCGCCTCCGGATCACGGTGCGGGAGGACTTTGCATTTTCGCGGGAGTTTGAAAAATTTCGAAGCAAACGGAGTTTTCGGCGAATATCTGGAAAACGAGGGCGACAACCGTGGTCGAACCGTTAGAGTAATACGTTCGAAATGGAACGAGGAACGCGTATCTGTAGTTTTTTGGACGATTGGACGATTTGGCCTCCGGACCACGGTGCGGCAGGACTTTGAATTTTCGCGGGACTTTGACAAATTTCGAAGCAAACGGAGTTTTCGGCGAATATCTGGAAAACGAGGGCAACAACCGTGGTCGGACCGTTAGAGTAATACGTTCTAAATGGAACGAGGAACGCGTATCTGTAGTTGTTTGGACGATTTCGCCTTCGGACCACGGTGCGGCAGGACTTTGAATTTTCGCGGGAGTTTGAAAAATTTCGAAGCAAACGCAGTTTTCGGCGAATATCTGGAAAACGAGGGCGACAACCGTGGTCGAACCGTTAGAGTAATACGTTCGAAATGGAACGAGGAACGCGTATCTGTAATTGTTCGGACGATTGGACGTATTTAGAATTTTTCGGACCACGGTGCGGCAGGACTTTGAATTTTCGCGGGAGTTTGAAAAATTTCGAAGCAAACGGAGTTTTCGGCGAATATCTGGAAAACGAGGGCGACAACCGTGGTCGAACCGTTAGAGTAATACGTTCGAAATGGAACGAGGAACGCATATCTGTAGTTGTTTGGACGATTTCGCCTTCGGACCACGGTGCGGCAGGACTTTGAATTTTCGCGGGAGTTTGAAAAATTTCGAAGCAAACGGTGTTTTCGGCGAACATCTGGAAAACGAGGGCGACAACCGTGGTCGAACCGTTAGAGTAATACGTTCGAAATGGAACGAGGAACGCGTATCTGTAGTTGTTTGGACGATTGGACGATTTCGCCTCCGGATCACGGTGCGGTAGGACTTTGCATTTTCGCGGGAGTTTGAAAAATTTCGAAGCAAACGGTGTTTTCGGCGAATATCTGGAAAACGAGGGCGACAACCGTGGTCGAACCGTTAGAGTAATACGTTCGAAATGGAACGAGGAACGCGTATCTGTAGTTGTTTGGACGATTGGACGATTTCGCCTCCGGATCACGGTGCGGTAGGACTTTGCATTTTCGCGGGAGTTTGAAAAATTTCGAAGCAAACGGAGTTTTCGGCGAATATTTGGAAAACGAGAGCGACAACCGTGGTCGAACCGTTAGAGTAATACGTTCGAAATGGAACGAGGAACGCGTATCTGTAGTTGTTTGGACGATTGGACGATTTGGCCTCCGGACCACGGTGCGGCAGGACTTTGAATTTTCGCGGGACTTTGACAAATTTCGAAGCAAACGGAGTTTTCGGCGAATATCTGGAAAACGAGGGCGACAACCGTGGTCGAAACGTTAGAGTAATACGTTCGAAATGGAATGAGGAACGCGTATCTGTAGTTGTTTGGACGATTGGACGATTTGGCCTCCGGACCACGGTGCGGCAGGACTTTGAATTTTCGCGGGACTTTGACAAATTTCGAAGCAAACGGAGTTTTCGGCGAATATCTGGAAAACGAGGGCGACAACCGTGGTCGAACCGTTAGAGTAATACGTTCGAAATGGAACGAGGAACGCGTATCTGTAATTGTTCGGACGATTGGACGTATTTAGAATTTTTCGGACCACGGTGCGGCAGGACTTTGAATTTTCGCGGGAGTTTGAAAAATTTCGAAGCAAACGGAGTTTTCGGCGAATATCTGGAAAACGAGGGCGACAACCGTGGTCGAACCGTTAGAGTAATACGTTCGAAATGGAACGAGGAACGCGTATCTGTAGTTGTTTGGACGATTGGACGTATTTAGAATTTTTCGGACCCCGGTGCGGCAGGACTTTGAATTTTCGCGGGAGTTTGAAAAATTTCGAAGCAAACGGAGTTTTCGGCGAATATCTGGCAAACGAGGGCGACAACCGTGGTCGGACCGTTAGAGTAATACGTTCGAAATGGAACGAGGAACGCGTATCTGTAGTTGTTTGGACGATTTCGCCTTCGGACGACGGTGCGGCAGGACTTTGAATTTTCGCGGGAGTTTGAAAAATTTCGAAGCAAACGGAGTTTTCGGCGAATATCTGAAAAACGAGGGCGACAACCGTGGTCGAACCGTTAGAGTAATACGTTCGAAATGGAACGAGGAACGCGTATCTGTAATTGTTTGGACGATTGGACGTATTTAGAATTTTTCGGACCACGGTGCGGCAGGACTTTGAATTTTCGCGGGAGTTTGAAAAATTTCGAAGCAAACGGAGTTTTCGGCGAATATCTGGAAAACGAGGGCAACAACCGTGGTCGGACCGTTAGAGTAATACGTTCGAAATGGAACGAGGAACGCGTATCTGTAGTTGTTTGGACGATTGGACGTATTTAGAATTTTTCGGACCACGGTGCGGCAGGACTTTGAATTTTCGCGGGAGTTTGAAAAATTTCGAAGCAAACGGAGTTTTCGGCGAATATCTGGAAAACGAGGGCGACAACCGTGGTCGGACCGTTAGAGTAATACGTTCGAAATGGAACGAGGAACGCGTATCTGTAGTTTTTTGGACGATTGGACGATTTGGCCTCCGGACCACGGTGCGGCAGGACTTTGAATTTTCGCGGGACTTTGACAAATTTCGAAGCAAACGGAGTTTTCGGCGAATATCTGGAAAACGAGGGCAACAACCGTGGTCGGACCGTTAGAGTAATACGTTCTAAATGGAACGAGGAACGCGTATCTGTAGTTGTTTGGACGATTTCGCCTTCGGACCACGGTGCGGCAGGACTTTGAATTTTCGCGGGAGTTTGAAAAATTTCGAAGCAAACGCAGTTTTCGGCGAATATCTGGAAAACGAGGGCGACAACCGTGGTCGAACCGTTAGAGTAATACGTTCGAAATGGAATGAGGAACGCGTATCTGTAGTTGTTTGGACGATTGGACGATTTGGCCTCCGGACCACGGTGCGGCAGGACTTTGAATTTTCGCGGGACTTTGACAAATTTCGAAGCAAACGGAGTTTTCGGCGAATATCTGGAAAACGAGGGCGACAACCGTGGTCGAACCGTTAGAGTAATACGTTCGAAATGGAACGAGGAACGCGTATCTGTAATTGTTCGGACGATTGGACGTATTTAGAATTTTTCGGACCACGGTGCGGCAGGACTTTGAATTTTCGCGGGAGTTTGAAAAATTTCGAAGCAAACGGAGTTTTCGGCGAATATCTGGAAAACGAGGGCGACAACCGTGGTCGAACCGTTAGAGTAATACGTTCGAAATGGAACGAGGAACGCGTATCTGTAGTTGTTTGGACGATTTCGCCTTCGGACCACGGTGCGGCAGGACTTTGAATTTTCGAGGGAGTTTGAAAAATTTCGAAGCAAACGGTGTTTTCGGCGAACATCTGGAAAACGAGGGCGACAACCGTGGTCGAACCGTTAGAGTAATACGTTCGAAATGGAACGAGGAACGCGTATCTGTAGTTGTTTGGACGATTGGACGATTTCGCCTCCGGATCACGGTGCGGTAGGACTTTGCATTTTCGCGGGAGTTTGAAAAATTTCGAAGCAAACGGTGTTTTCGGCGAATATCTGGAAAACGAGGGCGACAACCGTGGTCGAACCGTTAGAGTAATACGTTCGAAATGGAACGAGGAACGCGTATCTGTAGTTTTTTGGACGATTGGACGATTTGGCCTCCGGACCACGGTGCGGCAGGACTTTGAATTTTCGCGGGACTTTGACAAATTTCGAAGCAAACGGAGTTTTCGGCGAATATCTGGAAAACGAGGGCAACAACCGTGGTCGGACCGTTAGAGTAATACGTTCTAAATGGAACGAGGAACGCGTATCTGTAGTTGTTTGGACGATTTCGCCTTCGGACCACGGTGCGGCAGGACTTTGAATTTTCGCGGGAGTTTGAAAAATTTCGAAGCAAACGGAGTTTTCGGCGAATATCTGGAAAACGAGGGCGACAACCGTGGTCGAACCGTTAGAGTAATACGTTCGAAATGGAACGAGGAACGCGTATCTGTAATTGTTCGGACGATTGGACGTATTTAGAATTTTTCGGACCACGGTGCGGCAGGACTTTGAATTTTCGCGGGAGTTTGAAAAATTTCGAAGCAAACGGAGTTTTCGGCGAATATCTGGAAAACGAGGGCGACAACCGTGGTCGAACCGTTAGAGTAATACGTTCGAAATGGAACGAGGAACGCATATCTGTAGTTGTTTGGACGATTTCGCCTTCGGACCACGGTGCGGCAGGACTTTGAATTTTCGCGGGAGTTTGAAAAATTTCGAAGCAAACGGTGTTTTCGGCGAACATCTGGAAAACGAGGGCGACAACCGTGGTCGAACCGTTAGAGTAATACGTTCGAAATGGAACGAGGAACGCGTATCTGTAGTTGTTTGGACGATTGGACGATTTCGCCTCCGGATCACGGTGCGGTAGGACTTTGCATTTTCGCGGGAGTTTGAAAAATTTCGAAGCAAACGGTGTTTTCGGCGAATATCTGGAAAACGAGGGCGACAACCGTGGTCGAACCGTTAGAGTAATACGTTCGAAATGGAACGAGGAACGCGTGTCTGTAGTTGTTTGGACGATTGGACGTATTTAGAATTTTTCGGACCACGGTGCGGCAGGACTTTGAATTTTCGCGGGAGTTTGAAAAATTTCGAAGCAAACGGAGTTTTCGGCGAATATCTGGAAAACGAGGGCAACAACCGTGGTCGGACCGTTAGAGTAATACGTTCTAAATGGAACGAGGAACGCGTATCTGTAGTTGTTTGGACGATTTCGCCTTCGGACCACGGTGCGGCAGGACTTTGAATTTTCGCGGGAGTTTGAAAAATTTCGTAGCAAACGCAGTTTTCGGCGAATATCTGGAAAACGAGGGCGACAACCGTGGTCGAACCGTTAGAGTAATACGTTCGAAATGGAATGAGGAACGCGTATCTGTAGTTGTTTGGACGATTGGACGATTTGGCCTCCGGACCACGGTGCGGCAGGACTTTGAATTTTCGCGGGACTTTGACAAATTTCGAAGCAAACGGAGTTTTCGGCGAATATCTGGAAAACGAGGGCGACAACTGTGGTCGAACCGTTAGAGTAATACGTTCGAAATGGAACGAGGAACGCGTATCTGTAATTGTTCGGACGATTGGACGTATTTAGAATTTTCGGACCACGGTGCGGCAGGACTTTGAATTTTCGCGGGAGTTTGAAAAATTTCGAAGCAAACGGAGTTTTCGGCGAATATCTGGAAAACGAGGGCGACAACCGTGGTCGAACCGTTAGAGTAATACGTTCGAAATGGAATGAGGAACGCGTATCTGTAGTTGTTTGGACGATTGGACGATTTCGCCTCCGGACCACGGTGCGGCAGGACTTTGAATTTTCGCGGGAGTTTGAAAAATTTCGAAGCAAACGGTGTTTTCGGCGAATATCTGGAAAACGAGGGCAACAACCGTGGTCGGACCGTTAGAGTAATACGTTCGAAATGGAACGAGGAACGCGTATCTGTAGTTGTTTGGACGATTTCGCCTTCGGACCACGGTGCGGCAGGACTTTGAATTTTCGCGGGAGTTTGAAAAATTTCGAAGCAAACGGAGTTTTCGGCGAATATCTGGAAAACGAGGGCGACAACCGTGGTCGAACCGTTAGAGTAATACGTTCGAAATGGAACGAGGAACGCGTATCTGTAGTTGTTTGGACGATTGGACGATTTCGCCTCCGGACCACGGTGCGGCAGGACTTTGAATTTTCGCGGGAGTTTGAAAAATATCGAAGCAAACGGTGTTTTCGGCGAATATCTGGAAAACGAGGGCAACAACCGTGGTCGGACCGTTAGAGTAATACGTTCGAAATGGAACGAGGAACGCGTATCTGTAGTTGTTTGGACGATTGGACGTATTTAGAATTTTTCGGACCACGGTGCGGCAGGACTTTGAATTTTCGCGGGAGTTTGAAAAATTTCGAAGCAAACGGAGTTTTCGGCGAATATCTGGAAAACGAGGGCGACAACCGTGGTCGAACCGTTAGAGTAATACGTTTGAAATGGAACGAGGAACGCGTATCTGTAGTTGTTTGGACGATTGGACGTATTTATTTCATTTCATTTCATTTCATTTCATTTATTAACGGGAAGACCCTTTAGAATATAGAGATATAAAGACATAAAAGATAATTAAACTTATAAAGAAATAAAAATAAGTGAAAAAGCGTAATTATACAAAAATACAAATAAAATAATCAAGATAAACATAAACACAACAACATAACAAAACACTTTACTGAGGTAACAGACTCTTAAATAGTGAGCTTTTAAACGAAGCAAGAGAGACGGTGAAAAGATCTATCTCTACAGGGCACTGGTTCATAACCTCCATGGCCCGATTTATAGGATCAACAGCATAATGAAAGTAGTCAGGGACACTCGCTACAAAAAGAGGTCTCGGACGCAACGACCGTTGTGGTGCGTGAAATGAAACCATTGCAACGAGATCCCGACAGTTAATCAAACCATTAATTATTTTGTAGAGAAATATCAGGTCGGTACAGACACGGCGATCGCTAAGACTCGCAAGTCCAGTCTTACGCATGGCAGGACCATAATCATGATCATCAAACCTCATAGGGCTACCAGTAAGTCTCATGGCAAGTCTAAGAAACTTATGTTGCACCCTCTCTATTAGTGTGACATATTGCTTATGCCTAGGGCACCAGATAGCTGACGCATATTCAACCAATGGCCTTACAAGTGCAACATATAATAACTTCAGAGTTCTGAGTTGTCTAAAATGTTTGCCAAAACGGGCAATAAACCCAAGGGTTTTCATGGCCCTTCTAGTGATAATGCTATAATGATTACGAAAGTCTAGACAAGAAGTAAACGTTACCCCAAGGTCAATGACCTCATTCGCAACTGTCAATGGGGTGTCACACAGCATATAAGACGATTGGATACAACTGATAGTCCTATGAGATCTGGTGACCATACATTTACTGGTGTTAAGGTACAACTTATTAGCGATACACCAGTCGTCAAATCTCGTCAGATCCATCTGCATCATATCAACATCGGCAGGCGTACTAATAATACGGAAGACTTTCAAATCATCCGCATACATAAGGAACTTACTGTGAAGAAAAACATCGCTGAGATCGTTAATAAAAAGAAGGAACAGTAGAGGACCCAGATGTGAGCCCTGAGGCACTCCTGACGTTACTTTAACAGGATAAGACCGTTGATCATGAACCATAATAACTTGCTCACGACCATTCAAGTAGCTACCAATCCAGGCAAGGAGTGAACCACTGATCCCAATTGAAACTAACTTGTTATACAAAATATGGTGATCAACCGAATCAAAAGCCTTCCGGAAATCAGTGTATACCGTATCAACTTGCAAACCCGAATCCAAAGCCGATGAAACGAAGCTATGATAAACCGCCAGATTAGATGTCGTTGACCTCCGAGGAACAAATCCATGCTGCTCATCGCAGATAACATTTACGAGACAAGGTGTTAAATACTCCGTAATTATTTCATCGAAGATCTTGGGCATAACAGATAACTTACAAATCGGCCGATAGTTCCTTACATCAGAGCGATCGCCAGCCTTGAATATCGGAGAGACCAAAGTATTCTTCCAAGCTGCCGGGAAGGTACCCATTGAAAGAGAGGAATTAAAAATATGCCAGAGGGGCCTAGAAAGAATAAAGGAGCACTCTCTTAAAAACTGTGGCGGAATACCATCATAGCCAGGTCCTTTCGTGGAGTCTAGTCCCGCAAGTTTAGAATATATTTGGCTTAATGAAATGGATACTGAATGAATGTTTACTTCATTGCCAGAGGACATACCGGGGTTCAAGACAGGCGGCCCTCCAGTCTGAGGATTGAAGACAGACCCAAAGAATTCAGCAAAAAGATTGGCAGCTGCCGAATGAGTCGAGACAGAATTATGATCAAGGTGTACCTCAGCAGGAATACCTTGCTGTCCTCGCGCAGTAGTAACAAATTTCCAGAAGCAAGATACATTGTTCGATACGGCACTCTCAACGCGATTGATGTAGTTACGATGGTCGAGCAATAGGGTCGCCTTACATTTCGAGCGAAGACTAGAAAAGTGCAGATAGTCGCCGTATCCACCTGAACGCTTAAAGGCTCTATGCGCCATCTTCTTATATCGGATCAGGGACCTCAAACAAGGGGAAAACCAGTGCGGAAACGTAGATCGTACTACCGACCGAACAGGAATAAAGGCATCTATTGCCCAATAAATGTGACCATAAAGTCTCTCCAGAGCAACGTCTGGCTCAATGTTACCGATTTCACTATCCCAGTCGACAGAATTTAGATAAAGCAATACACTAGGATAATCCCCATGTTTGAAGTCCCTATATTCAATGTTACCACCCACAAGATCAGGATTTATAAACAAATCACTGAATAAGGTATACAATGGTGGGTGATAAACATCAGGTACAACAAGGGAGTCAATGACCCTGTCAACTAAAACTTTAGTACTGCTAACAAAAATAAGATCCAACATAGCATCGTATTCGTTAAAAACAGTATTAACTTGGGTAAGATTACAATACCCAGCACAACCCAGGAGGAGATCAATTGCAGCTGACTCGCTAGAGGACAATCCAGACCTCTTGAAACACGCTACATCCGAGTCGTTGAACCAAACAGCATGAGGCAAATTATAATCCCCAAACAGAGAGAAGGTGTCATCAGTGTAATTATGGAATAATTCAAGAACACAATCAACATGACTCGAGTAAAGTGAAGGATGTGATGAAGGCGGAAAATACACAGCGCCCAACATTAGATGTTTATTATAACCAAGGTGAACACGGACAAACACCTGCTCAACGTTTGAACAGCAGATCTTGATAGGATTGGACGGTAACGAGTCTCTGACCGCAATAAGAACTCCCCCGCCCCTTGTAAAACAACTTGTTTGATGGGTTCTATCGCACCTGTACACAATGTACCCCCTTAGCCCAAGCTCAGCAGAAGAGATAGCGGAAGTGAGCCAAGTTTCAACTAAAATAATAATGTCATATGACACAGCGGAGGAGAGAACAGAGTTAAGTAAAGTGTCGAGCTTCGTACGTAGACCACGGACATTTTGAAAATACACTAAAGGGCCAGATTTTAGTTTTTTTGCGTAGAGTTCCTAGTAGGTCTCCCCGGCACAATCTTCGGAACACCATGAGAATAGCGTATAGTCATGTTGGTATCCCCCAGCTCATGTAGGTCGCGCAGCTTCAACCTAAGCTGGGAAAGAGTCTCCCGTTGATGCCTTGTCTTGTCGTCCGATATCTTGACAGGCCCCTTATAGCGATGTTTATTCTGTAGTATATTCTTGACGGTATCAGCGGAGCCGAACCGCACACACAGAGGCCTGCAGGGCGTCGAGCCCTTCTTCCCAAGTCGATGTGTAGTCAGATCCTGGGAGCGAAGGGGACAGATGTCAGCCAAGACAGCACGCACTCCCTCAACATCCGCAGCTTTGGCAATGTCCAACGATGACTCCACAGACTCAGGCAGGCCAAAAATAACTATATTTCTGGCCCTGTACTCCCTATCCTTCAGCTCTTCGAAGACGTCATCCACCTGAGGTGAAGGCAGCTGCTCGGCAGGAGTGGATGATTTATCCTCAAGAGCCTTAACCCTTTCGGATACAGATTTAATCTCGGCCTTCATGTCTGAGAG
Source organism: Andrena minutula (assembly GCA_929113495.1). Taxonomy (NCBI): domain Eukaryota; kingdom Metazoa; phylum Arthropoda; class Insecta; order Hymenoptera; family Andrenidae; genus Andrena; species Andrena minutula. The sequence continues at coordinate 19,792,473 of OV815993.1, forward strand.
ATCAGATCTCAGGCCATTTAGGCTGGATAAGATGTCTTCTCTAAAGGCTGAGAACTGGATCATTAATTCCTCCTTAAAATTCCGGAAGTCATCGGCCGACGGTAAGGAGGAAAGCGCCTGGAGCGTAGCGGCTGGTAAGTTAGGAGGCGACTGACTCGGCGAAGCAACTAATTGGCTAGTGCTAGGTGTCGGCTTTGAGGATCCCAACCGACAATCCAAAAGAGCCCCATGAGACCACGGATGCCCAGACCGAATCAAACACGAAGATCCAGGATGGCAGGACATCCCACAACCAGGACAGGTGACCGGGTTGGCAACCTGAGAGCCACAGCCTTTACATTTTACAGCCTTGGGACCCACCGGCATAGTGACTGACTCGAGTAAAACAGCCGGAAACAAAAAGTCACACGGAGCACAAAGCTACACGTCGGGCGACAAAAAACCACTTAGCACACTGCCTCAAAGGGTCAAGGGCCAGGAGACTTGCCCTAAAGATGCACCACAAAATTCAGGAACAGCAAACGGAGATAACGAATCCAGGGACTTTAAACGTCAACGGACAGCACGCGCCAAACACTTGCGTAATCAAAACAATCAACTTGTCACCTCGGAGGTTGAAACGAGACTGATATTTAGAATTTTTCGGACCACGGTGCGGCAGGACTTTGAATTTTCGCGGGAGTTTGAAAAATTTCGAAGCAAACGGAGTTTTCGGCGAATATCTGGCAAACGAGGGCGACAACCGTGGTCGGACCGTTAGAGTAATACGTTCGAAATGGAACGAGGAACGCGTATCTGTAGTTGTTTGGACGATTTCGCCTTCGGACCACGGTGCGGCAGGACTTTGAATTTTCGCGGGAGTTTGAAAAATTTCGAAGCAAACGGAGTTTTCGGCGAATATCTGAAAAACGAGGGCGACAACCGTGGTCGAACCGTTAGAGTAATACGTTCGAAATGGAACGAGGAACGCGTATCTGTAATTGTTTGGACTATTGGACGTATTTAGAATTTTTCGGACCACGGTGCGGCAGGACTTTGAATTTTCGCGGGAGTTTGAAAAATTTCGAAGCAAACGGAGTTTTCGGCGAATATCTGGAAAACGAGGGCAACAACCGTGGTCGGACCGTTAGAGTAATACGTTCGAAATGGAACGAGGAACGCGTATCTGTAGTTGTTTGGACGATTGGACGTATTTAGAATTTTTCGGACCACGGTGCGGCAGGACTTTGAATTTTCGCGGGAGTTTGAAAAATTTCGAAGCAAACGGAGTTTTCGGCGAATATCTGGAAAACGAGGGCGACAACCGTGGTCGGACCGTTAGAGTAATACGTTCGAAATGGAACGAGGAACGCGTATCTGTAGTTTTTTGGACGATTGGACGATTTGGCCTCCGGACCACGGTGCGGCAGGACTTTGAATTTTCGCGGAACTTTGACAAATTTCGAAGCAAACGGAGTTTTCGGCGAATATCTGGAAAACGAGGGCGACAACCGTGGTCGAACTGTTAGAGTAATACGTTCGAAATGGAACGAGGAACGCGTATCTGTAATTGTTTGGACGATTGGACGTATTTAGAATTTTTCGGACCACGGTGCGGCAGGACTTTGAATTTTCGCGGGAGTTTGAAAAATTTCGAAGCAAACGGAGTTTTCGGCGAATATCTGGAAAACGAGGGCAACAACCGTGGTCGGACCGTTAGAGTAATACGTTCGAAATGGAACGAGGAACGCGTATCTGTAGTTGTTTGGACGATTGGACGTATTTAGAATTTTTCGGACCACGGTGCGGCAGGACTTTGAATTTTCGCGGGAGTTTGAAAAATTTCGAAGCAAACGGAGTTTTCGGCGAATATCTGGAAAACGAGGGCGACAACCGTGGTCGGACCGTTAGAGTAATACGTTCGAAATGGAACGAGGAACGCGTATCTGTAGTTTTTTGGACGATTGGACGATTTGGCCTCCGGACCACGGTGCGGCAGGACTTTGAATTTTCGCGGGACTTTGACAAATTTCGAAGCAAACGGAGTTTTCGGCGAATATCTGGAAAACGAGGGCAACAACCGTGGTCGTACCGTTAGAGTAATACGTTCTAAATGGAACGAGGAACGCGTATCTGTAGTTGTTTGGACGATTTCGCCTTCGGACCACGGTGCGGCAGGACTTTGAATTTTCGCGGGAGTTTGAAAAATTTCGAAGCAAACGCAGTTTTCGGCGAATATCTGGAAAACGAGGGCGACAACCGTGGTCGAACCGTTAGAGTAATACGTTCGAAATGGAATGAGGAACGCGTATCTGTAGTTGTTTGGACGATTGGACGATTTGGCCTCCGGACCACGGTGCGGCAGGACTTTGAATTTTCGCGGGACTTTGACAAATTTCGAAGCAAACGGAGTTTTCGGCGAATATCTGGAAAACGAGGGCGACAACCGTGGTCGAACCGTTAGAGTAATACGTTCGAAATGGAACGAGGAACGCGTATCTGTAATTGTTCGGACGATTGGACGTATTTAGAATTTTTCGGACCACGGTGCGGCAGGACTTTGAATTTTCGCGGGAGTTTGAAAAATTTCGAAGCAAACGGAGTTTTCGGCGAATATCTGGAAAACGAGGGCGACAACCGTGGTCGAACCGTTAGAGTAATACGTTCGAAATGGAACGAGGAACGCATATCTGTAGTTGTTTGGACGATTTCGCCTTCGGACCACGGTGCGGCAGGACTTTGAATTTTCGCGGGAGTTTGAAAAATTTCGAAGCAAACGGTGTTTTCGGCGAACATCTGGAAAACGAGGGCGACAACCGTGGTCGAACCGTTAGAGTAATACGTTCGAAATGGAACGAGGAACGCGTATCTGTAGTTGTTTGGACGATTGGACGATTTCGCCTCCGGATCACGGTGCGGTAGGACTTTGCATTTTCGCGGGAGTTTGAAAAATTTCGAAGCAAACGGTGTTTTCGGCGAATATCTGGAAAACGAGGGCGACAACCGTGGTCGAACCGTTAGAGTAATACGTTCGAAATGGAACGAGGAACGCGTGTCTGTAGTTGTTTGGACGATTGGACGTATTTAGAATTTTTCGGACCACGGTGCGGCAGGACTTTGAATTTTCGCGGGAGTTTGAAAAATTTCGAAGCAAACGGAGTTTTCGGCGAATATCTGGAAAACGAGGGCAACAACCGTGGTCGGACCGTTAGAGTAATACGTTCTAAATGGAACGAGGAACGCGTATCTGTAGTTGTTTGGACGATTTCGCCTTCGGACCACGGTGCGGCAGGACTTTGAATTTTCGCGGGAGTTTGAAAAATTTCGAAGCAAACGCAGTTTTCGGCGAATATCTGGAAAACGAGGGCGACAACCGTGGTCGAACCGTTAGAGTAATACGTTCGAAATGGAATGAGGAACGCGTATCTGTAGTTGTTTGGACGATTGGACGATTTGGCCTCCGGACCACGGTGCGGCAGGACTTTGAATTTTCGCGGGACTTTGACAAATTTCGAAGCAAACGGAGTTTTCGGCGAATATCTGGAAAACGAGGGCGACAACTGTGGTCGAACCGTTAGAGTAATACGTTCGAAATGGAACGAGGAACGCGTATCTGTAATTGTTCGGACGATTGGACGTATTTAGAATTTTCGGACCACGGTGCGGCAGGACTTTGAATTTTCGCGGGAGTTTGAAAAATTTCGAAGCAAACGGAGTTTTCGGCGAATATCTGGAAAACGAGGGCGACAACCGTGGTCGAACCGTTAGAGTAATACGTTCGAAATGGAACGAGGAACGCGTATCTGTAGTTGTTTGGACGATTGGACGATTTCGCCTCCGGACCACGGTGCGGCAGGACTTTGAATTTTCGCGGGAGTTTGAAAAATTTCGAAGCAAACGGTGTTTTCGGCGAATATCTGGAAAACGAGGGCAACAACCGTGGTCGGACCGTTAGAGTAATACGTTCGAAATGGAACGAGGAACGCGTATCTGTAGTTGTTTGGACGATTTCGCCTTCGGACCACGGTGCGGCAGGACTTTGAATTTTCGCGGGAGTTTGAAAAATTTCGAAGCAAACGGAGTTTTCGGCGAATATCTGGAAAACGAGGGCGACAACCGTGGTCGAACCGTTAGAGTAATACGTTCGAAATGGAACGAGGAACGCGTATCTGTAGTTGTTTGGACGATTGGACGATTTCGCCTCCGGACCACGGTGCGGCAGGACTTTGAATTTTCGCGGGAGTTTGAAAAATATCGAAGCAAACGGTGTTTTCGGCGAATATCTGGAAAACGAGGGCAACAACCGTGGTCGGACCGTTAGAGTAATACGTTCGAAATGGAACGAGGAACGCGTATCTGTAGTTGTTTGGACGATTGGACGTATTTAGAATTTTTGGGACCACGGTGCGGCAGGACTTTGAATTTTCGCGGGAGTTTGAAAAATTTCGAAGCAAACGGAGTTTTCGGCGAATATCTGGAAAACGAGGGCGACAACCGTGGTCGAACCGTTAGAGTAATACGTTCGAAATGGAACGAGGAACGCGTATCTGTAGTTGTTTGGACGATTGGACGTATTTAGAATTTTTCGGACCACGGTGCGGCAGGGCTTTGAATTTTCGCGGGAGTTTGAAAAATTTCGAAGCAAACGGAGTTTTCGGCGAATATCTGGCAAACGAGGGCGACAACCGTGGTCGGACCGTTAGAGTAATACGTTCGAAATGGAACGAGGAACGCGTATCTGTAGTTGTTTGGACGATTTCGCCTTCGGACCACGGTGCGGCAGGTCTTTGAATTTTCGCGGGAGTTTGAAAAATTTCGAAGCAAACGGAGTTTTCGGCGAATATCTGAAAAACGAGGGCGACAACCGTGGTCGAACCGTTAGAGTAATACGTTCGAAATGGAACGAGGAACGCGTATCTGTAATTGTTTGGACTATTGGACGTATTTAGAATTTTTCGGACCACGGTGCGGCAGGTCTTTGAATTTTCGCGGGAGTTTGAAAAATTTCGAAGCAAACGGAGTTTTCGGCGAATATCTGGAAAACGAGGGCAACAACCGTGGTCGGACCGTTAGAGTAATACGTTCGAAATGGAACGAGGAACGCGTATCTGTAGTTGTTTGGACGATTGGAAGTATTTAGAATTTTTCGGACCACGGTGCGGCAGGACTTTGAATTTTCGCGGGAGTTTGAAAAATTTCGAAGCAAACGGAGTTTTCGGCGAATATCTGGAAAACGAGGGCGACAACCGTGGTCGGACCGTTAGAGTAATACGTTCGAAATGGAACGAGGAACGCGTATCTGTAGTTTTTTGGACGATTGGACGATTTGGCCTCCGGACCACGGTGCGGCAGGACTTTGAATTTTCGCGGAACTTTGACAAATTTCGAAGCAAACGGAGTTTTCGGCGAATATCTGGAAAACGAGGGCGACAACCGTGGTCGAACTGTTAGAGTAATACGTTCGAAATGGAACGAGGAACGCGTATCTGTAGTTGTTTGGACGATTGGACGATTTCGCCTCCGGACCACGGTGCGGCAGGACTTTGAATTTTCGCGGGAGTTTGAAAAATATCGAAGCAAACGGAGTTTTCGGCGAATATCTGGAAAACGAGGGCAACAACCGTGGTCGGACCGTTAGAGTAATACGTTCGAAATGGAACGAGGAACGCGTATCTGTAGTTGTTTGGACGATTGGACGATTTCGCCTCCGGATCACGGTGCGGTAGGACTTTGCATTTTCGCGGGAGTTTGAAAAATTTCGAAGCAATCGGAGTTTTCGGCGAATATCTGGAAAACGAGGGCGACAACCGTGGTCGAACCGTTAGAGTAATACGTTCGAAATGGAACGATAAACGCGTATCTGTAATTGTTTGGACGATTGGACGTATTTAGAATTTTTCGGACCACGGTGCGGCAGGACTTTGAATTTTCGCGGGAGTTTGAAAAATTTCGAAGCAAACGGAGTTTTCGGCGAATATCTGGAAAACGAGGGCGACAACCGTGGTCGAACCGTTAGAGTAATACGTTCGAAATGGAACGAGGAACGCGTATCTGTAGTTGTTTGGACGATTTCGCCTTCGGACCACGGTGCGGCAGGACTTTGAATTTTCGCGGGAGTTTGAAAAATTTCGAAGCAAACGGAGTTTTCGGCGAATATCTGGAAAACGAGGGCAACAACCGTGGTCGGACCGTTAGAGTAATACGTTCTAAATGGAACGAGGAACGCGTATCTGTAGTTGTTTGGACGATTGGACGTATTTAGAATTTTTCGGACCACGGTGCGGCAGGACTTTGAATTTTCGCGGGAGTTTGAAAAATTTCGAAGCAAACGGAGTTTTCGGCGAATATCTGGAAAACGAGGGCGACAACCGTGGTCGAACCGTTAGAGTAATACGTTCGAAATGGAACGAGGAACGCGTATCTGTAGTTGTTTGGACGATTGGACGATTTCGCCTCCGGACCACGGTGCGGCAGGACTTTGAATTTTCGCGGGAGTTTGAAAAATTTCGAAGCAAACGGTGTTTTCGGCGAATATCTGGAAAACGAGGGCAACAACCGTGGTCGGACCGTTAGAGTAATACGTTCGAAATGGAACGAGGAACGCGTATCTGTAGTTGTTTGGACGATTTCGCCTTCGGACCACGGTGCGGCAGGACTTTGAATTTTCGCGGGAGTTTGAAAAATTTCGAAGCAAACGGAGTTTTCGGCGAATATCTGGAAAACGAGGGCGACAACCGTGGTCGAACCGTTAGAGTAATACGTTCGAAATGGAACGAGGAACGCGTATCTGTAGTTGTTTGGACGATTGGACGATTTCGCCTCCGGACCACGGTGCGGCAGGACTTTGAATTTTCGCGGGAGTTTGAAAAATATCGAAGCAAACGGTGTTTTCGGCGAATATCTGGAAAACGAGGGCAACAACCGTGGTCGGACCGTTAGAGTAATACGTTCGAAATGGAACGAGGAACGCGTATCTGTAGTTGTTTGGACGATTGGACGTATTTAGAATTTTTCGGACCACGGTGCGGCAGGACTTTGAATTTTCGCGGGAGTTTGAAAAATTTCGAAGCAAACGGAGTTTTCGGCGAATATCTGGAAAACGAGGGCGACAACCGTGGTCGAACCGTTAGAGTAATACGTTCGAAATGGAACGAGGAACGCGTATCTGTAGTTGTTTGGACGATTGGACGTATTTAGAATTTTTCGGACCACGGTGCGGCAGGACTTTGAATTTTCGCGGGAGTTTGAAAAACTTCGAAGCAAACGGAGTTTTCGGCGAATATCTGGCAAACGAGGGCGACAACCGTGGTCGGACCGTTAGAGTAATACGTTCGAAATGGAACGAGGAACGCGTATCTGTAGTTGTTTGGACGATTTCGCCTTCGGACCACGGTGCGGCAGGACTTTGAATTTTCGCGGGAGTTTGAAAAATTTCGAAGCAAACGGAGTTTTCGGCGAATATCTGAAAAACGAGGGCGACAACCGTGGTCGAACCGTTAGAGTAATACGTTCGAAATGGAACGAGGAACGCGTATCTGTAATTGTTTGGACTATTGGACGTATTTAGAATTTTTCGGACCACGGTGCGGCAGGACTTTGAATTTTCGCGGGAGTTTGAAAAATTTCGAAGCAAACGGAGTTTTCGGCGAATATCTGGAAAACGAGGGCAACAACCGTGGTCGGACCGTTAGAGTAATACGTTCGAAATGGAACGAGGAACGCGTATCTGTAGTTGTTTGGACGATTGGACGTATTTAGAATTTTTCGGACCACGGTGCGGCAGGACTTTGAATTTTCGCGGGAGTTTGAAAAATATCGAAGCAAACGGTGTTTTCGGCGAATATCTGGAAAACGAGGGCAACAACCGTGGTCGGACCGTTAGAGTAATACGTTCGAAATGGAACGAGGAACGCGTATCTGTAGTTGTTTGGACGATTGGACGTATTTAGAATTTTTCGGACCACGGTGCGGCAGGACTTTGAATTTTCGCGGGAGTTTGAAAAATTTCGAAGCAAACGGAGTTTTCGGCGAATATCTGGAAAACGAGGGCGACAACCGTGGTCGGACCGTTAGAGTAATACGTTCGAAATGGAACGAGGAACGCGTATCTGTAGTTTTTTGGACGATTGGACGATTTGGCCTCCGGACCACGGTGCGGCAGGACTTTGAATTTTCGCGGGACTTTGACAAATTTCGAAGCAAACGGAGTTTTCGGCGAATATCTGGAAAACGAGGGCAACAACCGTGGTCGGACCGTTAGAGTAATACGTTCTAAATGGAACGAGGAACGCGTATCTGTAGTTGTTTGGACGATTTCGCCTTCGGACCACGGTGCGGCAGGACTTTGAATTTTCGCGGGAGTTTGAAAAATTTCGAAGCAAACGCAGTTTTCGGCGAATATCTGGAAAACGAGGGCGACAACCGTGGTCGAACCGTTAGAGTAATACGTTCGAAATGGAATGAGGAACGCGTATCTGTAGTTGTTTGGACGATTGGACGATTTGGCCTCCGGACCACGGTGCGGCAGGACTTTGAATTTTCGCGGGACTTTGACAAATTTCGAAGCAAACGGAGTTTTCGGCGAATATCTGGAAAACGAGGGCGACAACCGTGGTCGAACCGTTAGAGTAATACGTTCGAAATGGAACGAGGAACGCGTATCTGTAATTGTTCGGACGATTGGACGTATTTAGAATTTTTCGGACCACGGTGCGGCACGACTTTGAATTTTCGCGGGAGTTTGAAAAATTTCGAAGCAAACGGAGTTTTCGGCGAATATCTGGAAAACGAGGGCGACAACCGTGGTCGAACCGTTAGAGTAATACGTTCGAAATGGAACGAGGAACGCATATCTGTAGTTGTTTGGACGATTTCGCCTTCGGACCACGGTGCGGCAGGACTTTGAATTTTCGCGGGAGTTTGAAAAATTTCGAAGCAAACGGTGTTTTCGGCGAACATCTGGAAAACGAGGGCGACAACCGTGGTCGAACCGTTAGAGTAATACGTTCGAAATGGAACGAGGAACGCGTATCTGTAGTTGTTTGGACGATTGGACGATTTCGCCTCCGGATCACGGTGCGGTAGGACTTTGCATTTTCGCGGGAGTTTGAAAAATTTCGAAGCAAACGGTGTTTTCGGCGAATATCTGGAAAACGAGGGCGACAACCGTGGTCGAACCGTTAGAGTAATACGTTCGAAATGGAACGAGGAACGCGTGTCTGTAGTTGTTTGGACGATTGGACGTATTTAGAATTTTTCGGACCACGGTGCGGCAGGACTTTGAATTTTCGCGGGAGTTTGAAAAATTTCGAAGCAAACGGAGTTTTCGGCGAATATCTGGAAAACGAGGGCAACAACCGTGGTCGGACCGTTAGAGTAATACGTTCTAAATGGAACGAGGAACGCGTATCTGTAGTTGTTTGGACGATTTCGCCTTCGGACCACGGTGCGGCAGGACTTTGAATTTTCGCGGGAGTTTGAAAAATTTCGAAGCAAACGCAGTTTTCGGCGAATATCTGGAAAACGAGGGCGACAACCGTGGTCGAACCGTTAGAGTAATACGTTCGAAATGGAATGAGGAACGCGTATCTGTAGTTGTTTGGACGATTGGACGATTTGGCCTCCGGACCACGGTGCGGCAGGACTTTGAATTTTCGCGGGACTTTGACAAATTTCGAAGCAAACGGAGTTTTCGGCGAATATCTGGAAAACGAGGGCGACAACTGTGGTCGAACCGTTAGAGTAATACGTTCGAAATGGAACGAGGAACGCGTATCTGTAATTGTTCGGACGATTGGACGTATTTAGAATTTTCGGACCACGGTGCGGCAGGACTTTGAATTTTCGCGGGAGTTTGAAAAATTTCGAAGCAAACGGAGTTTTCGGCGAATATCTGGAAAACGAGGGCGACAACCGTGGTCGAACCGTTAGAGTAATACGTTCGAAATGGAACGAGGAACGCGTATCTGTAGTTGTTTGGACGATTGGACGATTTCGCCTCCGGACCACGGTGCGGCAGGACTTTGAATTTTCGCGGGAGTTTGAAAAATTTCGAAGCAAACGGTGTTTTCGGCGAATATCTGGAAAACGAGGGCAACAACCGTGGTCGGACCGTTAGAGTAATACGTTCGAAATGGAACGAGGAACGCGTATCTGTAGTTGTTTGGACGATTTCGCCTTCGGACCACGGTGCGGCAGGACTTTGAATTTTCGCGGGAGTTTGAAAAATTTCGAAGCAAACGGAGTTTTCGGCGAATATCTGGAAAACGAGGGCGACAACCGTGGTCGAACCGTTAGAGTAATACGTTCGAAATGGAACGAGGAACGCGTATCTGTAGTTGTTTGGACGATTGGACGATTTCGCCTCCGGACCACGGTGCGGCAGGACTTTGAATTTTCGCGGGAGTTTGAAAAATATCGAAGCAAACGGTGTTTTCGGCGAATATCTGGAAAACGAGGGCAACAACCGTGGTCGGACCGTTAGAGTAATACGTTCGAAATGGAACGAGGAACGCGTATCTGTAGTTGTTTGGACGATTGGACGTATTTAGAATTTTTGGGACCACGGTGCGGCAGGACTTTGAATTTTCGCGGGAGTTTGAAAAATTTCGAAGCAAACGGAGTTTTCGGCGAATATCTGGAAAACGAGGGCGACAACCGTGGTCGAACCGTTAGAGTAATACGTTCGAAATGGAACGAGGAACGCGTATCTGTAGTTGTTTGGACGATTGGACGTATTTAGAATTTTTCGGACCACGGTGCGGCAGGACTTTGAATTTTCGCGGGAGTTTGAAAAATTTCGAAGCAAACGGAGTTTTCGGCGAATATCTGGCAAACGAGGGCGACAACCGTGGTCGGACCGTTAGAGTAATACGTTCGAAATGGAACGAGGAACGCGTATCTGTAGTTGTTTGGACGATTGGACGTATTTAGAATTTTTCGGACCACGGTGCGGCAGGACTTTGAATTTTCGCGGGAGTTTGAAAAATTTCGAAGCAAACGGAGTTTTCGGCGAATATCTGAAAAACGAGGGCGACAACCGTGGTCGAACCGTTAGAGTAATACGTTCGAAATGGAACGAGGAACGCGTATCTGTAATTGTTTGGACTATTGGACGTATTTAGAATTTTTCGGACCACGGTGCGGCAGGACTTTGAATTTTCGCGGGAGTTTGAAAAATTTCGAAGCAAACGGAGTTTTCGGCGAATATCTGGAAAACGAGGGCAACAACCGTGGTCGGACCGTTAGAGTAATACGTTCGAAATGGAACGAGGAACGCGTATCTGTAGTTGTTTGGACGATTGGACGTATTTAGAATTTTTCGGACCACGGTGCGGCAGGACTTTGAATTTTCGCGGGAGTTTGAAAAATTTCGAAGCAAACGGAGTTTTCGGCGAATATCTGGAAAACGAGGGCGACAACCGTGGTCGGACCGTTAGAGTAATACGTTCGAAATGGAACGAGGAACGCGTATCTGTAGTTTTTTGGACGATTGGACGATTTGGCCTCCGGACCACGGTGCGGCAGGACTTTGAATTTTCGCGGAACTTTGACAAATTTCGAAGCAAACGGAGTTTTCGGCGAATATCTGGAAAACGAGGGCGACAACCGTGGTCGAACTGTTAGAGTAATACGTTCGAAATGGAACGAGGAACGCGTATCTGTAGTTGTTTGGACGATTGGACGATTTCGCCTCCGGACCACGGTGCGGCAGGACTTTGAATTTTCGCGGGAGTTTGAAAAATATCGAAGCAAACGGTGTTTTCGGCGAATATCTGGAAAACGAGGGCAACAACCGTGGTCGGACCGTTAGAGTAATACGTTCGAAATGGAACGAGGAACGCGTATCTGTAGTTGTTTGGACGATTGGACGTATTTAGAATTTTTCGGACCACGGTGCGGCAGGACTTTGAATTTTCGCGGGAGTTTGAAAAATTTCGAAGCAAACGGAGTTTTCGGCGAATATTTGGAAAACGAGAGCGACAACCGTGGTCGAACCGTTAGAGTAATACGTTCGAAATGGAACGAGGAACGCGTATCTGTAGTTGTTTGGACGATTGGACGATTTCGCCTCCGGATCACGGTGCGGTAGGACTTTGCATTTTCGCGGGAGTTTGAAAAATTTCGAAGCAATCGGAGTTTTCGGCGAATATCTGGAAAACGAGGGCGACAACCGTGGTCGAACCGTTAGAGTAATACGTTCGAAATGGAACGATAAACGCGTATCTGTAATTGTTTGGACGATTGGACGTATTTAGAATTTTTCGGACCACGGTGCGGCAGGACTTTGAATTTTCGCGGGAGTTTGAAAAATTTCGAAGCAAACGGAGTTTTCGGCGAATATCTGGAAAACGAGGGCGACAACCGTGGTCGAACCGTTAGAGTAATACGTTCGAAATGGAACGAGGAACGCGTATCTGTAGATGTTTGGACGATTTCGCCTTCGGACCACGGTGCGGCAGGACTTTGAATTTTCGCGGGAGTTTGAAAAATTTCGAAGCAAACGGAGTTTTCGGCGAATATCTGGAAAACGAGGGCAACAACCGTGGTCGGACCGTTAGAGTAATACGTTCTAAATGGAACGAGGAACGCGTATCTGTAGTTGTTTGGACGATTGGACGTATTTAGAATTTTTCGGACCACGGTGCGGCAGGACTTTGAATTTTCGCGGGAGTTTGAAAAATTTCGAAGCAAACGGAGTTTTCGGCGAATATCTGGAAAACGAGGGCGACAACCGTGGTCGAACCGTTAGAGTAATACGTTCGAAATGGAACGAGGAACGCGTATCTGTAGTTGTTTGGACGATTGGACGATTTCGCCTCCGGACCACGGTGCGGCAGGACTTTGAATTTTCGCGGGAGTTTGAAAAATTTCGAAGCAAACGGTGTTTTCGGCGAATATCTGGAAAACGAGGGCAACAACCGTGGTCGGACCGTTAGAGTAATACGTTCGAAATGGAACGAGGAACGCGTATCTGTAGTTGTTTGGACGATTTCGCCTTCGGACCACGGTGCGGCAGGACTTTGAATTTTCGCGGGAGTTTGAAAAATTTCGAAGCAAACGGAGTTTTCGGCGAATATCTGGAAAACGAGGGCGACAACCGTGGTCGAACCGTTAGAGTAATACGTTCGAAATGGAACGAGGAACGCGTATCTGTAGTTGTTTGGACGATTGGACGATTTCGCCTCCGGACCACGGTGCGGCAGGACTTTGAATTTTCGCGGGAGTTTGAAAAATATCGAAGTAAACGGTGTTTTCGGCGAATATCTGGAAAACGAGGGCAACAACCGTGGTCGGACCGTTAGAGTAATACGTTCGAAATGGAACGAGGAACGCGTATCTGTAGTTGTTTGGACGATTGGACGTATTTAGAATTTTTCGGACCACGGTGCGGCAGGACTTTGAATTTTCGCGGGAGTTTGAAAAATTTCGAAGCAAACGGAGTTTTCGGCGAATATCTGGAAAACGAGGGCGACAACCGTGGTCGAACCGTTAGAGTAATACGTTCGAAATGGAACGAGGAACGCGTATCTGTAGTTGTTTGGACGATTGGACGTATTTAGAATTTTTCGGACCACGGTGCGGCAGGACTTTGAATTTTCGCGGGAGTTTGAAAAACTTCGAAGCAAACGGAGTTTTCGGCGAATATCTGGCAAACGAGGGCGACAACCGTGGTCGGACCGTTAGAGTAATACGTTCGAAATGGAACGAGGAACGCGTATCTGTAGTTGTTTGGACGATTTCGCCTTCGGACCACGGTGCGGCAGGACTTTGAATTTTCGCGGGAGTTTGAAAAATTTCGAAGCAAACGGAGTTTTCGGCGAATATCTGGAAAACGAGGGCGACAACCGTGGTCGAACCGTTAGAGTAATACGTTCGAAATGGAACGAGGAACGCGTATCTGTAATTGTTTGGACTATTGGACGTATTTAGAATTTTTCGGACCACGGTGCGGCAGGACTTTGAATTTTCGCGGGAGTTTGAAAAATTTCGAAGCAAACGGAGTTTTCGGCGAATATCTGGAAAACGAGGGCAACAACCGTGGTCGGACCGTTAGAGTAATACGTTCGAAATGGAACGAGGAACGCGTATCTGTAGTTGTTTGGACGATTGGACGTATTTAGAATTTTTCGGACCACGGTGCGGCAGGACTTTGAATTTTCGCGGGAGTTTGAAAAATTTCGAAGCAAACGGAGTTTTCGGCGAATATCTGGAAAACGAGGGCGACAACCGTGGTCGGACCGTTAGAGTAATACGTTCGAAATGGAACGAGGAACGCGTATCTGTAGTTTTTTGGACGATTGGACGATTTGGCCTCCGGACCACGGTGCGGCAGGACTTTGAATTTTCGCGGAACTTTGACAAATTTCGAAGCAAACGGAGTTTTCGGCGAATATCTGGAAAACGAGGGCGACAACCGTGGTCGAACTGTTAGAGTAATACGTTCGAAATGGAACGAGGAACGCGTATCTGTAGTTGTTTGGACGATTGGACGATTTCGCCTCCGGACCACGGTGCGGCAGGACTTTGAATTTTCGCGGGAGTTTGAAAAATATCGAAGCAAACGGTGTTTTCGGCGAATATCTGGAAAACGAGGGCAACAACCGTGGTCGAACCGTTAGAGTAATACGTTCGAAATGGAACGAGGAACGCGTATCTGTAGTTGTTTGGACGATTGGACGTATTTAGAATTTTTCGGACCACGGTGCGGCAGGACTTTGAATTTTCGCGGGAGTTTGAAAAATTTCGAAGCAAACGGAGTTTTCGGCGAATATCTGGAAAACGAGGGCGACAACCGTGGTCGGACCGTTAGAGTAATACGTTCGAAATGGAACGAGGAACGCGTATCTGTAGTTTTTTGGACGATTGGACGATTTGGCCTCCGGACCACGGTGCGGCAGGACTTTGAATTTTCGCGGAACTTTGACAAATTTCGAAGCAAACGGAGTTTTCGGCGAATATCTGGAAAACGAGGGCGACAACCGTGGTCGAACTGTTAGAGTAATACGTTCGAAATGGAACGAGGAACGCGTATCTGTAGTTGTTTGGACGATTGGACGATTTCGCCTCCGGACCACGGTGCGGCAGGACTTTGAATTTTCGCGGAACTTTGACAAATTTCGAAGCAAACGGAGTTTTCGGCGAATATCTGGAAAACGAGGGCGACAACCGTGGTCGAACTGTTAGAGTAATACGTTCGAAATGGAACGAGGAACGCGTATCTGTAGTTGTTTGGACGATTGGACGATTTCGCCTCCGGACCACGGTGCGGCAGGACTTTGAATTTTCGCGGGAGTTTGAAAAATATCGAAGCAAACGGTGTTTTCGGCGAATATCTGGAAAACGAGGGCAACAACCGTGGTCGAACCGTTAGAGTAATACGTTCGAAATGGAACGAGGAACGCGTATCTGTAGTTGTTTGGACGATTTCGCCTTCGGACCACGGTGCGGCAGGACTTTGAATTTTCGCGGGAGTTTGAAAAATTTCGAAGCAAACGGAGTTTTCGGCGAATATCTGGAAAACGAGGGCAACAACCGTGGTCGGACCGTTAGAGTAATACGTTCTAAATGGAACGAGGAACGCGTATCTGTAGTTGTTTGGACGATTGGACGTATTTAGAATTTTTCGGACCACGGTGCGGCAGGACTTTGAATTTTCGCGGGAGTTTGAAAAATTTCGAAGCAAACGGAGTTTTCGGCGAATATCTGGAAAACGAGGGCGACAACCGTGGTCGAACCGTTAGAGTAATACGTTCGAAATGGAACGAGGAACGCGTATCTGTAGTTGTTTGGACGATTGGACGATTTCGCCTCCGGACCACGGTGCGGCAGGACTTTGAATTTTCGCGGGAGTTTGAAAAATATTGAAGTAAACGGTGTTTTCGGCGAATATCTGGAAAACGAGGGCAACAACCGTGGTCGGACCGTTAGAGTAATACGTTCGAAATGGAACGAGGAACGCGTATCTGTAGTTGTTTGGACGATTGGACGATTTCGCCTCCGGACCACGGTGCGGCAGGACTTTGAATTTTCGCGGGAGTTTGAAAAATATCGAAGTAAACGGTGTTTTCGGCGAATATCTGGAAAACGAGGGCAACAACCGTGGTCGGACCGTTAGAGTAATACGTTCGAAATGGAACGAGGAACGCGTATCTGTAGTTGTTTGGACGATTGGACGTATTTAGAATTTTTCGGACCACGGTGCGGCAGGACTTTGAATTTTCGCGGGAGTTTGAAAAATTTCGAAGCAAACGGAGTTTTCGGCGAATATCTGGAAAACGAGGGCGACAACCGTGGTCGAACCGTTAGAGTAATACGTTCGAAATGGAACGAGGAACGCGTATCTGTAGTTGTTTGGACGATTGGACGTATTTAGAATTTTTCGGACCACGGTGCGGCAGGACTTTGAATTTTCGCGGGAGTTTGAAAAACTTCGAAGCAAACGGAGTTTTCGGCGAATATCTGGCAAACGAGGGCGACAACCGTGGTCGGACCGTTAGAGTAATACGTTCGAAATGGAACGAGGAACGCGTATCTGTAGTTGTTTGGACGATTTCGCCTTCGGACCACGGTGCGGCAGGACTTTGAATTTTCGCGGGAGTTTGAAAAATTTCGAAGCAAACGGAGTTTTCGGCGAATATCTGAAAAACGAGGGCGACAACCGTGGTCGAACCGTTAGAGTAATACGTTCGAAATGGAACGAGGAACGCGTATCTGTAATTGTTTGGACTATTGGACGTATTTAGAATTTTTCGGACCACGGTGCGGCAGGACTTTGAATTTTCGCGGGAGTTTGAAAAATTTCGAAGCAAACGGAGTTTTCGGCGAATATCTGGAAAACGAGGGCAACAACCGTGGTCGGACCGTTAGAGTAATACGTTCGAAATGGAACGAGGAACGCGTATCTGTAGTTGTTTGGACGATTGGACGTATTTAGAATTTTTCGGACCACGGTGCGGCAGGACTTTGAATTTTCGCGGGAGTTTGAAAAATTTCGAAGCAAACGGAGTTTTCGGCGAATATCTGGAAAACGAGGGCGACAACCGTGGTCGGACCGTTAGAGTAATACGTTCGAAATGGAACGAGGAACGCGTATCTGTAGTTTTTTGGACGATTGGACGATTTGGCCTCCGGACCACGGTGCGGCAGGACTTTGAATTTTCGCGGAACTTTGACAAATTTCGAAGCAAACGGAGTTTTCGGCGAATATCTGGAAAACGAGGGCGACAACCGTGGTCGAACTGTTAGAGTAATACGTTCGAAATGGAACGAGGAACGCGTATCTGTAGTTGTTTGGACGATTGGACGATTTCGCCTCCGGACCACGGTGCGGCAGGACTTTGAATTTTCGCGGGAGTTTGAAAAATTTCGAAGCAAACGGTGTTTTCGGCGAATATCTGGAAAACGAGGGCAACAACCGTGGTCGGACCGTTAGAGTAATACGTTCGAAATGGAACGAGGAACGCGTATCTGTAGTTGTTTGGACGATTGGACGTATTTAGAATTTTTCGGACCACGGTGCGGCAGGACTTTGAATTTTCGCGGGAGTTTGAAAAATTTCGAAGCAAACGGAGTTTTCGGCGAATATTTGGAAAACGAGAGCGACAACCGTGGTCGAACCGTTAGAGTAATACGTTCGAAATGGAACGAGGAACGCGTATCTGTAGTTGTTTGGACGATTGGACGATTTCGCCTCCGGATCACGGTGCGGTAGGACTTTGCATTTTCGCGGGAGTTTGAAAAATTTCGAAGCAATCGGAGTTTTCGGCGAATATCTGGAAAACGAGGGCGACAACCGTGGTCGAACCGTTAGAGTAATACGTTCGAAATGGAACGATAAACGCGTATCTGTAATTGTTTGGACGATTGGACGTATTTAGAATTTTTCGGACCACGGTGCGGCAGGACTTTGAATTTTCGCGGGAGTTTGAAAAATTTCGAAGCAATCGGAGTTTTCGGCGAATATCTGGAAAACGAGGGCGACAACCGTGGTCGGACCGTTAGAGTAATACGTTCGAAATGGAACGAGGAACGCGTATCTGTAGTTGTTTGGACGATTGGACGTATTTAGAATTTTTCGGACCACGGTGCGGCAGGACTTTGAATTTTCGCGGGAGTTTGAAAAATTTCGAAGCAAACGGAGTTTTCGGCGAATATCTGGAAAACGAGGGCGACAACCGTGGTCGGACCGTTAGAGTAATACGTTCGAAATGGAACGAGGAACGCGTATCTGTAGTTTTTTGGACGATTGGACGATTTGGCCTCCGGACCACGGTGCGGCAGGACTTTGAATTTTCGCGGAACTTTGACAAATTTCGAAGCAAACGGAGTTTTCGGCGAATATCTGGAAAACGAGGGCGACAACCGTGGTCGAACTGTTAGAGTAATACGTTCGAAATGGAACGAGGAACGCGTATCTGTAGTTGTTTGGACGATTGGACGATTTCGCCTCCGGACCACGGTGCGGCAGGACTTTGAATTTTCGCGGGAGTTTGAAAAATATCGAAGCAAACGGTGTTTTCGGCGAATATCTGGAAAACGAGGGCAACAACCGTGGTCGGACCGTTAGAGTAATACGTTCGAAATGGAACGAGGAACGCGTATCTGTAGTTGTTTGGACGATTGGACGTATTTAGAATTTTTCGGACCACGGTGCGGCAGGACTTTGAATTTTCGCGGGAGTTTGAAAAATTTCGAAGCAAACGGTGTTTTCGGCGAATATCTGGAAAACGAGGGCGACAACCGTGGTCGTACTGTTAGAGTAATACGTTCGAAATGGAACGAGGAACGCGTATCTGTAGTTGTTTGGACGATTGGACGTATTTAGAATTTTTCGGACCACGGTGCGGCAGGACTTTGAATTTTCGCGGGAGTTTGAAAAATTTCGAAGCAAACGGAGTTTTCGGCGAATATCTGGCAAACGAGGGCGACAACCGTGGTCGGACCGTTAGAGTAATACGTTCGAAATGGAACGAGGAACGCGTATCTGTAGTTGTTTGGACGATTTCGCCTTCGGACCACGGTGCGGCAGGACTTTGAATTTTCGCGGGAGTTTGAAAAATTTCGAAGCAAACGGAGTTTTCGGCGAATATCTGAAAAACGAGGGCGACAACCGTGGTCGAACCGTTAGAGTAATACGTTCGAAATGGAACGAGGAACGCGTATCTGTAATTGTTTGGACTATTGGACGTATTTAGAATTTTTCGGACCACGGTGCGGCAGGACTTTGAATTTTCGCGGGAGTTTGAAAAATTTCGAAGCAAACGGAGTTTTCGGCGAATATCTGGAAAACGAGGGCAACAACCGTGGTCGGACCGTTAGAGTAATACGTTCGAAATGGAACGAGGAACGCGTATCTGTAGTTGTTTGGACGATTGGACGTATTTAGAATTTTTCGGACCACGGTGCGGCAGGACTTTGAATTTTCGCGGGAGTTTGAAAAATTTCGAAGCAAACGGAGTTTTCGGCGAATATCTGGAAAACGAGGGCGACAACCGTGGTCGGACCGTTAGAGTAATACGTTCGAAATGGAACGAGGAACGCGTATCTGTAGTTTTTTGGACGATTGGACGATTTGGCCTCCGGACCACGGTGCGGCAGGACTTTGAATTTTCGCGGAACTTTGACAAATTTCGAAGCAAACGGAGTTTTCGGCGAATATCTGGAAAACGAGGGCGACAACCGTGGTCGAACTGTTAGAGTAATACGTTCGAAATGGAACGAGGAACGCGTATCTGTAGTTGTTTGGACGATTGGACGATTTCGCCTCCGGACCACGGTGCGGCAGGACTTTGAATTTTCGCGGGAGTTTGAAAAATATCGAAGCAAACGGTGTTTTCGGCGAATATCTGGAAAACGAGGGCAACAACCGTGGTCGGACCGTTAGAGTAATACGTTCGAAATGGAACGAGGAACGCGTATCTGTAGTTGTTTGGACGATTGGACGTATTTAGAATTTTTCGGACCACGGTGCGGCAGGACTTTGAATTTTCGCGGGAGTTTGAAAAATTTCGAAGCAAACGGAGTTTTCGGCGAATATTTGGAAAACGAGAGCGACAACCGTGGTCGAACCGTTAGAGTAATACGTTCGAAATGGAACGAGGAACGCGTATCTGTAGTTGTTTGGACGATTGGACGATTTCGCCTCCGGATCACGGTGCGGTAGGACTTTGCATTTTCGCGGGAGTTTGAAAAATTTCGAAGCAATCGGAGTTTTCGGCGAATATCTGGAAAACGAGGGCGACAACCGTGGTCGAACCGTTAGAGTAATACGTTCGAAATGGAACGATAAACGCGTATCTGTAATTGTTTGGACGATTGGACGTATTTAGAATTTTTCGGACCACGGTGCGGCAGGACTTTGAATTTTCGCGGGAGTTTGAAAAATTTCGAAGCAATCGGAGTTTTCGGCGAATATCTGGAAAACGAGGGCGACAACCGTGGTCGGACCGTTAGAGTAATACGTTCGAAATGGAACGAGGAACGCGTATCTGTAGTTGTTTGGACGATTGGACGTATTTAGAATTTTTCGGACCACGGTGCGGCAGGACTTTGAATTTTCGCGGGAGTTTGAAAAATTTCGAAGCAAACGGAGTTTTCGGCGAATATCTGGAAAACGAGGGCGACAACCGTGGTCGGACCGTTAGAGTAATACGTTCGAAATGGAACGAGGAACGCGTATCTGTAGTTTTTTGGACGATTGGACGATTTGGCCTCCGGACCACGGTGCGGCAGGACTTTGAATTTTCGCGGAACTTTGACAAATTTCGAAGCAAACGGAGTTTTCGGCGAATATCTGGAAAACGAGGGCGACAACCGTGGTCGAACTGTTAGAGTAATACGTTCGAAATGGAACGAGGAACGCGTATCTGTAGTTGTTTGGACGATTGGACGATTTCGCCTCCGGACCACGGTGCGGCAGGACTTTGAATTTTCGCGGGAGTTTGAAAAATATCGAAGCAAACGGTGTTTTCGGCGAATATCTGGAAAACGAGGGCAACAACCGTGGTCGGACCGTTAGAGTAATACGTTCGAAATGGAACGAGGAACGCGTATCTGTAGTTGTTTGGACGATTGGACGTATTTAGAATTTTTCGGACCACGGTGCGGCAGGACTTTGAATTTTCGCGGGAGTTTGAAAAATTTCGAAGCAAACGGAGTTTTCGGCGAATATTTGGAAAACGAGAGCGACAACCGTGGTCGAACCGTTAGAGTAATACGTTCGAAATGGAACGAGGAACGCGTATCTGTAGTTGTTTGGACGATTGGACGATTTCGCCTCCGGATCACGGTGCGGTAGGACTTTGCATTTTCGCGGGAGTTTGAAAAATTTCGAAGCAATCGGAGTTTTCGGCGAATATCTGGAAAACGAGGGCGACAACCGTGGTCGAACCGTTAGAGTAATACGTTCGAAATGGAACGATAAACGCGTATCTGTAATTGTTTGGACGATTGGACGTATTTAGAATTTTTCGGACCACGGTGCGGCAGGACTTTGAATTTTCGCGGGAGTTTGAAAAATTTCGAAGCAAACGGAGTTTTCGGCGAATATCTGGAAAACGAGGGCGACAACCGTGGTCGAACCGTTAGAGTAATACGTTCGAAATGGAACGAGGAACGCGTATCTGTAGTTGTTTGGACGATTTCGCCTTCGGACCACGGTGCGGCAGGACTTTGAATTTTCGCGGGAGTTTGAAAAATTTCGAAGCAAACGGAGTTTTCGGCGAATATCTGGAAAACGAGGGCAACAACCGTGGTCGGACCGTTAGAGTAATACGTTCTAAATGGAACGAGGAACGCGTATCTGTAGTTTTTTGGACGATTGGACGATTTGGCCTCCGGACCACGGTGCGGCAGGACTTTGAATTTTCGCGGGAGTTTGAAAAATTTCGAAGCAAACGGAGTTTTCGGCGAATATCTGGAAAACGAGGGCAACAACCGTGGTCGGACCGTTAGAGTAATACGTTCGAAATGGAACGAGGAACGCGTATCTGTAGTTTTTTGGACGATTGGACGATTTGGCCTCCGGACCACGGTGCGGCAGGACTTTGAATTTTCGCGGGAGTTTGAAAAATTTCGAAGCAAACGGAGTTTTCGGCGAATATCTGGAAAACGAGGGCAACAACCGTGGTCGGACCGTTAGAGTAATACGTTCTAAATGGAACGAGGAACGCGTATCTGTAGTTGTTTGGACGATTGGACGTATTTAGAATTTTTCGGACCACGGTGCGGCAGGACTTTGAATTTTCGCGGGAGTTTGAAAAATTTCGAAGCAAACGGAGTTTTCGGCGAATATCTGGAAAACGAGGGCTACAACCGTGGTCGGACCGTTAGAGTAATACGTTCGAAATGGAACGAGGAACGCGTATCTGTAGTTTTTTGGACGATTGGACGATTTGGCCTCCGGACCACGGTGCGGCAGGACTTTGAATTTTCGCGGGACTTTGACAAATTTCGAAGCAAACGGAGTTTTCGGCGAATATCTGGAAAACGAGGGCAACAACCGTGGTCGGACCGTTAGAGTAATACGTTCTAAATGGAACGAGGAACGCGTATCTGTAGTTGTTTGGACGATTGGACGTATTTAGAATTTTTCGGACCACGGTGCGGCAGGACTTTGAATTTTCGCGGGAGTTTGAAAAATTTCGAAGCAAACGGAGTTTTCGGCGAATATCTGGAAAACGAGGGCGACAACCGTGGTCGGACCGTTAGAGTAATACGTTCGAAATGGAACGAGGAACGCGTATCTGTAGTTTTTTTGGACGATTGGACGTTTTGGCCTCCGGACCACGGTGCGGCAGGACTTTGAATTTTCGCGGGACTTTGACAAATTTCGAAGCAAACGGAGTTTTCGGCGAATATCTGGAAAACGAGGGCGACAACCGTGGTCGAACCGTTAGAGTAATACGTTCGAAATGGAACGAGGAACGCGTATCTGTAGTTGTTTGGACGATTGGACGATTTCGCCTCCGGATCACGGTGCGGTAGGACTTTGCATTTTCGCGGGAGTTTGAAAAATTTCGAAGCAAACGGAGTTTTCGGCGATTATTTGGAAAACGAGTGCGACAACCGTGGTCGAACCGTTAGAGTAATACGTTCGAAATGGAATGAGGAACGCGTATCTGTAGTTGTTTGGACGATTGGACGATTTGGCCTCCGGACCACGGTGCGGCAGGACTTTGAATTTTCGCGGGACTTTGACAAATTTCGAAGCAAACGGAGTTTTCGGCGAATATCTGGAAAACGAGGGCGACAACCGTGGTCGAACCGTTAGAGTAATACGTTCGAAATGGAATGAGGAACGCGTATCTGTAGTTGTTTGGACGATTGGACGATTTGGCCTCCGGACCACGGTGCGGCAGGACTTTGAATTTTTGCGGGACTTTGACAAATTTCGAAGCAAACGGAGTTTTCGGCGAATATCTGGAAAACGAGGGCGACAACCGTGGTCGAACCGTTAGAGTAATACGTTCGAAATGGAACGAGGAACGCGTATCTGTAATTGTTCGGACGATTGGACGTATTTAGAATTTTTTGGACCACGGTGCGGCAGGACTTTGAATTTTCGCGGGAGTTTGAAAAATTTCGAAGCAAACGGAGTTTTCGGCGAATATCTGGAAAACGAGGGCGACAACCGTGGTCGAACCGTTAGAGTAATACGTTCGAAATGGAACGAGGAACGCGTATCTGTAGTTGTTTGGACGATTGGACGTATTTAGAATTTTTCGGACCACGGTGCGGCAGGACTTTGAATTTTCGCGGGAGTTTGAAAAATTTCGAAGCAAACGGAGTTTTCGGCGAATATCTGGCAAACGAGGGCGACAACCGTGGTCGGACCGTTAGAGTAATACGTTCGAAATGGAACGAGGAACGCGTATCTGTAGTTGTTTGGACGATTTCGCCTTCGGACCACGGTGCGGCAGGACTTTGAATTTTCGCGGGAGTTTGAAAAATTTCGAAGCAAACGGAGTTTTCGGCGAATATCTGAAAAACGAGGGCGACAACCGTGGTCGAACCGTTAGAGTAATACGTTCGAAATGGAACGAGGAACGCGTATCTGTAATTGTTTGGACGATTGGACGTATTTAGAATTTTTCGGACCACGGTGCGGCAGGACTTTGAATTTTCGCGGGAGTTTGAAAAATTTCGAAGCAAACGGAGTTTTCGGCGAATATCTGGAAAACGAGGGCAACAACCGTGGTCGGACCGTTAGAGTAATACGTTCGAAATGGAACGAGGAACGCGTATCTGTAGTTGTTTGGACGATTGGAAGTATTTAGAATTTTTCGGACCACGGTGCGGCAGGACTTTGAATTTTCGCGGGAGTTTGAAAAATTTCGAAGCAAACGGAGTTTTCGGCGAATATCTGGAAAACGAGGGCGACAACCGTGGTCGGACCGTTAGAGTAATACGTTCGAAATGGAACGAGGAACGCGTATCTGCAGTTTTTTGGACGATTGGACGATTTGGCCTCCGGACCACGGTGCGGCAGGACTTTGAATTTTCGCGGGACTTTGACAAATTTCGAAGCAAACGGAGTTTTCGGCGAATATCTGGAAAACGAGGGCAACAACCGTGGTCGGACCGTTAGAGTAATACGTTCGAAATGGAACGAGGAACGCGTATCTGTAATTGTTCGGACGATTGGACGTATTTAGAATTTTTCGGACCACGGTGCGGCAGGACTTTGAATTTTCGCGGGAGTTTGAAAAATTTCGAAGCAAACGGAGTTTTCGGCGAATATCTGGAAAACGAGGGCGACAACCGTGGTCGAACCGTTAGAGTAATACGTTCGAAATGGAACGAGGAACGCGTATCTGTAGTTGTTTGGACGATTGGACGATTTCGCCTCCGGACCACGGTGCGGCAGGACTTTGAATTTTCGCGGGAGTTTGAAAAATATCGAAGCAAACGGTGTTTTCGGCGAATATCTGGAAAACGAGGGCAACAACCGTGGTCGGACCGTTAGAGTAATACGTTCGAAATGGAACGAGGAACGCGTATCTGTAGTTGTTTGGACGATTGGACGTATTTAGAATTTTTCGGACCACGGTGCGGCAGGACTTTGAATTTTCGCGGGAGTTTGAAAAATTTCGAAGCAAACGGAGTTTTCGGCGAATATCTGGAAAACGAGGGCGACAACCGTGGTCGAACCGTTAGAGTAATACGTTTGAAATGGAACGAGGAACGCGTATCTGTAGTTGTTTGGACGATTGGACGTATTTATTTCATTTCATTTCATTTCATTTCATTTATTAACGGGAAGACCCTTTAGAATATAGAGATATAAAGACATAAAAGATAATTAAACTTATAAAGAAATAAAAATAAGTGAAAAAGCGTAATTATACAAAAATACAAATAAAATAAACAAGATAAACATAAACACAACAACATAACAAAACACTTTACTGAGGTAACAGACTCTTAAATAGTGAGCTTTTAAACGAAGCAAGAGAGACGGTGAAAAGATCTATCTCTACAGGGCACTGGTTCATAACCTCCATGGCCCGATTTATAGGATCAACAGCATAATGAAAGTAGTCAGGGACACTCGCTACAAAAAGAGGTCTCGGACGCAACGACCGTTGTGGTGCGTGAAATGAAACCATTGCAACGAGATCCCGACAGTTAATCAAACCATTAATTATTTTGTAGAGAAATATCAGGTCGGTACAGACACGGCGATCGCTAAGACTCGCAAGTCCAGTCTTACGCATGGCAGGACCATAATCATGATCATCAAACCTCATAGGGCTACCAGTAAGTCTCATGGCAAGTCTAAGAAACTTATGTTGCACCCTCTCTATTAGTGTGACATATTGCTTATGCCTAGGGCACCAGATAGCTGACGCATATTCAACCAATGGCCTTACAAGTGCAACATATAATAACTTCAGAGTTCTGAGTTGTCTAAAATGTTTGCCAAAACGGGCAATAAACCCAAGGGTTTTCATGGCCCTTCTAGTGATAATGCTATAATGATTACGAAAGTCTAGACAAGAAGTAAACGTTACCCCAAGGTCAATGACCTCATTCGCAACTGTCAATGGGGTGTCACACAGCATATAAGACGATTGGATACAACTGATAGTCCTATGAGATCTGGTGACCATACATTTACTGGTGTTAAGGTACAACTTATTAGCGATACACCAGTCGTCAAATCTCGTCAGATCCATCTGCATCATATCAACATCGGCAGGCGTACTAATAATACGGAAGACTTTCAAATCATCCGCATACATAAGGAACTTACTGTGAAGAAAAACATCGCTGAGATCGTTAATAAAAAGAAGGAACAGTAGAGGACCCAGATGTGAGCCCTGAGGCACTCCTGACGTTACTTTAACAGGATAAGACCGTTGATCATGAACCATAATAACTTGCTCACGACCATTCAAGTAGCTACCAATCCAGGCAAGGAGTGAACCACTGATCCCAATTGAAACTAACTTGTTATACAAAATATGGTGATCAACCGAATCAAAAGCCTTCCGGAAATCAGTGTATACCGTATCAACTTGCAAACCCGAATCCAAAGCCGATGAAACGAAGCTATGATAAACCGCCAGATTAGATGTCGTTGACCTCCGAGGAACAAATCCATGCTGCTCATCGCAGATAACATTTACGAGACAAGGTGTTAAATACTCCGTAATTATTTCATCGAAGATCTTGGGCATAACAGATAACTTACAAATCGGCCGATAGTTCCTTACATCAGAGCGATCGCCAGCCTTGAATATCGGAGAGACCAAAGTATTCTTCCAAGCTGCCGGGAAGGTACCCATTGAAAGAGAGGAATTAAAAATATGCCAGAGGGGCCTAGAAAGAATAAAGGAGCACTCTCTTAAAAACTGTGGCGGAATACCATCATAGCCAGGTCCTTTCGTGGAGTCTAGTCCCGCAAGTTTAGAATATATTTGGCTTAATGAAATGGATACTGAATGAATGTTTACTTCATTGCCAGAGGACATACCGGGGTTCAAGACAGGCGGCCCTCCAGTCTGAGGATTGAAGACAGACCCAAAGAATTCAGCAAAAAGATTGGCAGCTGCCGAATGAGTCGAGACAGAATTATGATCAAGGTGTACCTCAGCAGGAATACCTTGCTGTCCTCGCGCAGTAGTAACAAATTTCCAGAAGCAAGATACATTGTTCGATACGGCACTCTCAACGCGATTGATGTAGTTACGATGGTCGAGCAATAGGGTCGCCTTACATTTCGAGCGAAGACTAGAAAAGTGCAGATAGTCGCCGTATCCACCTGAACGCTTAAAGGCTCTATGCGCCATCTTCTTATATCGGATCAGGGACCTCAAACAAGGGGAAAACCAGTGCGGAAACGTAGATCGTACTACCGACCGAACAGGAATAAAGGCATCTATTGCCCAATAAATGTGACCATAAAGTCTCTCCAGAGCAACGTCTGGCTCAATGTTACCGATTTCACTATCCCAGTCGACAGAATTTAGATAAAGCAATACACTAGGATAATCCCCATGTTTGAAGTCCCTATATTCAATGTTACCACCCACAAGATCAGGATTTATAAACAAATCACTGAATAAGGTATACAATGGTGGGTGATAAACATCAGGTACAACAAGGGAGTCAATGACCCTGTCAACTAAAACTTTAGTACTGCTAACAAAAATAAGATCCAACATAGCATCGTATTCGTTAAAAACAGTATTAACTTGGGTAAGATTACAATACCCAGCACAACCCAGGAGGAGATCAATTGCAGCTGACTCGCTAGAGGACAATCCAGACCTCTTGAAACACGCTACATCCGAGTCGTTGAACCAAACAGCATGAGGCAAATTATAATCCCCAAACAGAGAGAAGGTGTCATCAGTGTAATTATGGAATAATTCAAGAACACAATCAACATGACTCGAGTAAAGTGAAGGATGTGATGAAGGCGGAAAATACACAGCGCCCAACATTAGATGTTTATTATAACCAAGGTGAACACGGACAAACACCTGCTCAACGTTTGAACAGCAGATCTTGATAGGATTGGACGGTAACGAGTCTCTGACCGCAATAAGAACTCCCCCGCCCCTTGTAAAACAACTTGTTTGATGGGTTCTATCGCACCTGTACACAATGTACCCCCTTAGCCCAAGCTCAGCAGAAGAGATAGCGGAAGTGAGCCAAGTTTCAACTAAAATAATAATGTCATATGACACAGCGGAGGAGAGAACAGAGTTAAGTAAAGTGTCGAGCTTCGTACGTAGACCACGGACATTTTGAAAATACACTAAAGGGCCAGATTTTAGTTTTTTTGCGTAGAGTTCCTAGTAGGTCTCCCCGGCACAATCTTCGGAACACCATGAGAATAGCGTATAGTCATGTTGGTATCCCCCAGCTCATGTAGGTCGCGCAGCTTCAACCTAAGCTGGGAAAGAGTCTCCCGTTGATGCCTTGTCTTGTCGTCCGATATCTTGACAGGCCCCTTATAGCGATGTTTATTCTGTAGTATATTCTTGACGGTATCAGCGGAGCCGAACCGCACACACAGAGGCCTGCAGGGCGTCGAGCCCTTCTTCCCAAGTCGATGTGTAGTCAGATCCTGGGAGCGAAGGGGACAGATGTCAGCCAAGACAGCACGCACTCCCTCAACATCCGCAGCTTTGGCAATGTCCAACGATGACTCCACAGACTCAGGCAGGCCAAAAATAACTATATTTCTGGCCCTGTACTCCCTATCCTTCAGCTCTTCGAAGACGTCATCCACCTGAGGTGAAGGCAGCTGCTCGGCAGGAGTGGATGATTTATCCTCAAGAGCCTTAACCCTTTCGGATACAGATTTAATCTCGGCCTTCATGTCTGAGAGATCAGATCTCAGGCCATTTAGGCTGGATAAGATGTCTTCTCTAAAGGCTGAGAACTGGATCATTAATTCCTCCTTAAAATTCCGGAAGTCATCGGCCGACGGTAAGGAGGAAAGCGCCTGGAGCGTAGCGGCTGGTAAGTTAGGAGGCGACTGACTCGGCGAAGCAACTAATTGGCTAGTGCTAGGTGTCGGCTTTGAGGATCCCAACCGACAATCCAAAAGAGCCCCATGAGACCACGGATGCCCAGACCGAATCAAACACGAAGATCCAGGATGGCAGGACATCCCACAACCAGGACAGGTGACCGGGTTGGCAACCTGAGAGCCACAGCCTTTACATTTTACAGCCTTGGGACCCACCGGCATAGTGACTGACTCGAGTAAAACAGCCGGAAACAAAAAGTCACACGGAGCACAAAGCTACACGTCGGGCGACAAAAAACCACTTAGCACACTGCCTCAAAGGGTCAAGGGCCAGGAGACTTGCCCTAAAGATGCACCACAAAATTCAGGAACAGCAAACGGAGATAACGAATCCAGGGACTTTAAACGTCAACGGACAGCACGCGCCAAACACTTGCGTAATCAAAACAATCAACTTGTCACCTCGGAGGTTGAAACGAGACTGATATTTAGAATTTTTCGGACCACGGTGCGGCAGGACTTTGAATTTTCGCGGGAGTTTGAAAAATTTCGAAGCAAACGGAGTTTTCGGCGAATATCTGGCAAACGAGGGCGACAACCGTGGTCGGACCGTTAGAGTAATACGTTCGAAATGGAACGAGGAACGCGTATCTGTAGTTGTTTGGACGATTTCGCCTTCGGACCACGGTGCGGCAGGACTTTGAATTTTCGCGGGAGTTTGAAAAATTTCGAAGCAAACGGAGTTTTCGGCGAATATCTGAAAAACGAGGGCGACAACCGTGGTCGAACCGTTAGAGTAATACGTTCGAAATGGAACGAGGAACGCGTATCTGTAATTGTTTGGACTATTGGACGTATTTAGAATTTTTCGGACCACGGTGCGGCAGGACTTTGAATTTTCGCGGGAGTTTGAAAAATTTCGAAGCAAACGGAGTTTTCGGCGAATATCTGGAAAACGAGGGCAACAACCGTGGTCGGACCGTTAGAGTAATACGTTCGAAATGGAACGAGGAACGCGTATCTGTAGTTGTTTGGACGATTGGACGTATTTAGAATTTTTCGGACCACGGTGCGGCAGGACTTTGAATTTTCGCGGGAGTTTGAAAAATTTCGAAGCAAACGGAGTTTTCGGCGAATATCTGGAAAACGAGGGCGACAACCGTGGTCGAACCGTTAGAGTAATACGTTCGAAATGGAACGAGGAACGCGTATCTGTAGTTTTTTGGACGATTGGACGATTTGGCCTCCGGACCACGGTGCGGCAGGACTTTGAATTTTCGCGGAACTTTGACAAATTTCGAAGCAAACGGAGTTTTCGGCGAATATCTGGAAAACGAGGGCGACAACCGTGGTCGAACTGTTAGAGTAATACGTTCGAAATGGAACGAGGAACGCGTATCTGTAATTGTTCGGACGATTGGACGTATTTAGAATTTTTCGGACCACGGTGCGGCAGGACTTTGAATTTTCGCGGGAGTTTGAAAAATTTCGAAGCAAACGGAGTTTTCGGCGAATATCTGGAAAACGAGGGCTACAACCGTGGTCGAACCGTTAGAGTAATACGTTCGAAATGGAACGAGGAACGCGTATCTGTAGTTGTTTGGACGATTGGACGTATTTAGAATTTTTCGGACCACGGTGCGGCAGGACTTTGAATTTTCGCGGGAGTTTGAAAAATTTCGAAGCAAACGGAGTTTTCGGCGAATATCTGGAAAACGAGGGCGACAACCGTGGTCGGACCGTTAGAGTAATACGTTCGAAATGGAACGAGGAACGCGTATCTGTAGTTTTTTGGACGATTGGACGATTTGGCCTCCGGACCACGGTGCGGCAGGACTTTGAATTTTCGCGGGACTTTGACAAATTTCGAAGCAAACGGAGTTTTCGGCGAATATCTGGAAAACGAGGGCAACAACCGTGGTCGGACCGTTAGAGTAATACGTTCTAAATGGAACGAGGAACGCGTATCTGTAGTTGTTTGGACGATTTCGCCTTCGGACCACGGTGCGGCAGGACTTTGAATTTTCGCGGGAGTTTGAAAAATTTCGAAGCAAACGCAGTTTTCGGCGAATATCTGGAAAACGAGGGCGACAACCGTGGTCGAACCGTTAGAGTAATACGTTCGAAATGGAATGAGGAACGCGTATCTGTAGTTGTTTGGACGATTGGACGATTTGGCCTCCGGACCACGGTGCGGCAGGACTTTGAATTTTCGCGGGACTTTGACAAATTTCGAAGCAAACGGAGTTTTCGGCGAATATCTGGAAAACGAGGGCGACAACCGTGGTCGAACCGTTAGAGTAATACGTTCGAAATGGAACGAGGAACGCGTATCTGTAATTGTTCGGACGATTGGACGTATTTAGAATTTTTCGGACCACGGTGCGGCAGGACTTTGAATTTTCGCGGGAGTTTGAAAAATTTCGAAGCAAACGGAGTTTTCGGCGAATATCTGGAAAACGAGGGCGACAACCGTGGTCGAACCGTTAGAGTAATACGTTCGAAATGGAACGAGGAACGCATATCTGTAGTTGTTTGGACGATTTCGCCTTCGGACCACGGTGCGGCAGGACTTTGAATTTTCGCGGGAGTTTGAAAAATTTCGAAGCAAACGGTGTTTTCGGCGAACATCTGGAAAACGAGGGCGACAACCGTGGTCGAACCGTTAGAGTAATACGTTCGAAATGGAACGAGGAACGCGTATCTGTAGTTGTTTGGACGATTGGACGATTTCGCCTCCGGATCACGGTGCGGTAGGACTTTGCATTTTCGCGGGAGTTTGAAAAATTTCGAAGCAAACGGTGTTTTCGGCGAATATCTGGAAAACGAGGGCGACAACCGTGGTCGAACCGTTAGAGTAATACGTTCGAAATGGAACGAGGAACGCGTGTCTGTAGTTGTTTGGACGATTGGACGTATTTAGAATTTTTCGGACCACGGTGCGGCAGGACTTTGAATTTTCGCGGGAGTTTGAAAAATTTCGAAGCAAACGGAGTTTTCGGCGAATATCTGGAAAACGAGGGCAACAACCGTGGTCGGACCGTTAGAGTAATACGTTCTAAATGGAACGAGGAACGCGTATCTGTAGTTGTTTGGACGATTTCGCCTTCGGACCACGGTGCGGCAGGACTTTGAATTTTCGCGGGAGTTTGAAAAATTTCGAAGCAAACGCAGTTTTCGGCGAATATCTGGAAAACGAGGGCGACAACCGTGGTCGAACCGTTAGAGTAATACGTTCGAAATGGAATGAGGAACGCGTATCTGTAGTTGTTTGGACGATTGGACGATTTGGCCTCCGGACCACGGTGCGGCAGGACTTTGAATTTTCGCGGGACTTTGACAAATTTCGAAGCAAACGGAGTTTTCGGCGAATATCTGGAAAACGAGGGCGACAACTGTGGTCGAACCGTTAGAGTAATACGTTCGAAATGGAACGAGGAACGCGTATCTGTAATTGTTCGGACGATTGGACGTATTTAGAATTTTCGGACCACGGTGCGGCAGGACTTTGAATTTTCGCGGGAGTTTGAAAAATTTCGAAGCAAACGGAGTTTTCGGCGAATATCTGGAAAACGAGGGCGACAACCGTGGTCGAACCGTTAGAGTAATACGTTCGAAATGGAACGAGGAACGCGTATCTGTAGTTGTTTGGACGATTGGACGATTTCGCCTCCGGACCACGGTGCGGCAGGACTTTGAATTTTCGCGGGAGTTTGAAAAATTTCGAAGCAAACGGTGTTTTCGGCGAATATCTGGAAAACGAGGGCAACAACCGTGGTCGGACCGTTAGAGTAATACGTTCGAAATGGAACGAGGAACGCGTATCTGTAGTTGTTTGGACGATTTCGCCTTCGGACCACGGTGCGGCAGGACTTTGAATTTTCGCGGGAGTTTGAAAAATTTCGAAGCAAACGGAGTTTTCGGCGAATATCTGGAAAACGAGGGCGACAACCGTGGTCGAACCGTTAGAGTAATACGTTCGAAATGGAACGAGGAACGCGTATCTGTAGTTGTTTGGACGATTGGACGATTTCGCCTCCGGACCACGGTGCGGCAGGACTTTGAATTTTCGCGGGAGTTTGAAAAATATCGAAGCAAACGGTGTTTTCGGCGAATATCTGGAAAACGAGGGCAACAACCGTGGTCGGACCGTTAGAGTAATACGTTCGAAATGGAACGAGGAACGCGTATCTGTAGTTGTTTGGACGATTGGACGTATTTAGAATTTTTGGGACCACGGTGCGGCAGGACTTTGAATTTTCGCGGGAGTTTGAAAAATTTCGAAGCAAACGGAGTTTTCGGCGAATATCTGGAAAACGAGGGCGACAACCGTGGTCGAACCGTTAGAGTAATACGTTCGAAATGGAACGAGGAACGCGTATCTGTAGTTGTTTGGACGATTGGACGTATTTAGAATTTTTCGGACCACGGTGCGGCAGGACTTTGAATTTTCGCGGGAGTTTGAAAAATTTCGAAGCAAACGGAGTTTTCGGCGAATATCTGGCAAACGAGGGCGACAACCGTGGTCGGACCGTTAGAGTAATACGTTCGAAATGGAACGAGGAACGCGTATCTGTAGTTGTTTGGACGATTTCGCCTTCGGACCACGGTGCGGCAGGACTTTGAATTTTCGCGGGAGTTTGAAAAATTTCGAAGCAAACGGAGTTTTCGGCGAATATCTGAAAAACGAGGGCGACAACCGTGGTCGAACCGTTAGAGTAATACGTTCGAAATGGAACGAGGAACGCGTATCTGTAATTGTTTGGACTATTGGACGTATTTAGAATTTTTCGGACCACGGTGCGGCAGGACTTTGAATTTTCGCGGGAGTTTGAAAAATTTCGAAGCAAACGGAGTTTTCGGCGAATATCTGGAAAACGAGGGCAACAACCGTGGTCGGACCGTTAGAGTAATACGTTCGAAATGGAACGAGGAACGCGTATCTGTAGTTGTTTGGACGATTGGACGTATTTAGAATTTTTCGGACCACGGTGCGGCAGGACTTTGAATTTTCGCGGGAGTTTGAAAAATTTCGAAGCAAACGGAGTTTTCGGCGAATATCTGGAAAACGAGGGCGACAACCGTGGTCGGACCGTTAGAGTAATACGTTCGAAATGGAACGAGGAACGCGTATCTGTAGTTTTTTGGACGATTGGACGATTTGGCCTCCGGACCACGGTGCGGCAGGACTTTGAATTTTCGCGGAACTTTGACAAATTTCGAAGCAAACGGAGTTTTCGGCGAATATCTGGAAAACGAGGGCGACAACCGTGGTCGAACTGTTAGAGTAATACGTTCGAAATGGAACGAGGAACGCGTATCTGTAGTTGTTTGGACGATTGGACGATTTCGCCTCCGGACCACGGTGCGGCAGGACTTTGAATTTTCGCGGGAGTTTGAAAAATATCGAAGCAAACGGTGTTTTCGGCGAATATCTGGAAAACGAGGGCAACAACCGTGGTCGGACCGTTAGAGTAATACGTTCGAAATGGAACGAGGAACGCGTATCTGTAGTTGTTTGGACGATTGGACGATTTCGCCTCCGGATCACGGTGCGGTAGGACTTTGCATTTTCGCGGGAGTTTGAAAAATTTCGAAGCAATCGGAGTTTTCGGCGAATATCTGGAAAACGAGGGCGACAACCGTGGTCGAACCGTTAGAGTAATACGTTCGAAATGGAACGATAAACGCGTATCTGTAATTGTTTGGACGATTGGACGTATTTAGAATTTTTCGGACCACGGTGCGGCAGGACTTTGAATTTTCGCGGGAGTTTGAAAAATTTCGAAGCAAACGGAGTTTTCGGCGAATATCTGGAAAACGAGGGCGACAACCGTGGTCGAACCGTTAGAGTAATACGTTCGAAATGGAACGAGGAACGCGTATCTGTAGTTGTTTGGACGATTTCGCCTTCGGACCACGGTGCGGCAGGACTTTGAATTTTCGCGGGAGTTTGAAAAATTTCGAAGCAAACGGAGTTTTCGGCGAATATCTGGAAAACGAGGGCAACAACCGTGGTCGGACCGTTAGAGTAATACGTTCTAAATGGAACGAGGAACGCGTATCTGTAGTTGTTTGGACGATTGGACGTATTTAGAATTTTTCGGACCACGGTGCGGCAGGACTTTGAATTTTCGCGGGAGTTTGAAAAATTTCGAAGCAAACGGAGTTTTCGGCGAATATCTGGAAAACGAGGGCGACAACCGTGGTCGAACCGTTAGAGTAATACGTTCGAAATGGAACGAGGAACGCGTATCTGTAGTTGTTTGGACGATTGGACGATTTCGCCTCCGGACCACGGTGCGGCAGGACTTTGAATTTTCGCGGGAGTTTGAAAAATTTCGAAGCAAACGGTGTTTTCGGCGAATATCTGGAAAACGAGGGCAACAACCGTGGTCGGACCGTTAGAGTAATACGTTCGAAATGGAACGAGGAACGCGTATCTGTAGTTGTTTGGACGATTTCGCCTTCGGACCACGGTGCGGCAGGACTTTGAATTTTCGCGGGAGTTTGAAAAATTTCGAAGCAAACGGAGTTTTCGGCGAATATCTGGAAAACGAGGGCGACAACCGTGGTCGAACCGTTAGAGTAATACGTTCGAAATGGAACGAGGAACGCGTATCTGTAGTTGTTTGGACGATTTCGCCTTCGGACCACGGTGCGGCAGGACTTTGAATTTTCGCGGGAGTTTGAAAAATTTCGAAGCAAACGCAGTTTTCGGCGAATATCTGGAAAACGAGGGCGACAACCGTGGTCGAACCGTTAGAGTAATACGTTCGAAATGGAATGAGGAACGCGTATCTGTAGTTGTTTGGACGATTGGACGATTTGGCCTCCGGACCACGGTGCGGCAGGACTTTGAATTTTCGCGGGACTTTGACAAATTTCGAAGCAAACGGAGTTTTCGGCGAATATCTGGAAAACGAGGGCGACAACTGTGGTCGAACCGTTAGAGTAATACGTTCGAAATGGAACGAGGAACGCGTATCTGTAATTGTTCGGACGATTGGACGTATTTAGAATTTTCGGACCACGGTGCGGCAGGACTTTGAATTTTCGCGGGAGTTTGAAAAATTTCGAAGCAAACGGAGTTTTCGGCGAATATCTGGAAAACGAGGGCGACAACCGTGGTCGAACCGTTAGAGTAATACGTTCGAAATGGAACGAGGAACGCGTATCTGTAGTTGTTTGGACGATTGGACGATTTCGCCTCCGGACCACGGTGCGGCAGGACTTTGAATTTTCGCGGGAGTTTGAAAAATTTCGAAGCAAACGGTGTTTTCGGCGAATATCTGGAAAACGAGGGCAACAACCGTGGTCGGACCGTTAGAGTAATACGTTCGAAATGGAACGAGGAACGCGTATCTGTAGTTGTTTGGACGATTTCGCCTTCGGACCACGGTGCGGCAGGACTTTGAATTTTCGCGGGAGTTTGAAAAATTTCGAAGCAAACGGAGTTTTCGGCGAATATCTGGAAAACGAGGGCGACAACCGTGGTCGAACCGTTAGAGTAATACGTTCGAAATGGAACGAGGAACGCGTATCTGTAGTTGTTTGGACGATTGGACGATTTCGCCTCCGGACCACGGTGCGGCAGGACTTTGAATTTTCGCGGGAGTTTGAAAAATATCGAAGCAAACGGTGTTTTCGGCGAATATCTGGAAAACGAGGGCAACAACCGTGGTCGGACCGTTAGAGTAATACGTTCGAAATGGAACGAGGAACGCGTATCTGTAGTTGTTTGGACGATTGGACGTATTTAGAATTTTTGGGACCACGGTGCGGCAGGACTTTGAATTTTCGCGGGAGTTTGAAAAATTTCGAAGCAAACGGAGTTTTCGGCGAATATCTGGAAAACGAGGGCGACAACCGTGGTCGAACCGTTAGAGTAATACGTTCGAAATGGAACGAGGAACGCGTATCTGTAGTTGTTTGGACGATTGGACGTATTTAGAATTTTTCGGACCACGGTGCGGCAGGACTTTGAATTTTCGCGGGAGTTTGAAAAATTTCGAAGCAAACGGAGTTTTCGGCGAATATCTGGCAAACGAGGGCGACAACCGTGGTCGGACCGTTAGAGTAATACGTTCGAAATGGAACGAGGAACGCGTATCTGTAGTTGTTTGGACGATTTCGCCTTCGGACCACGGTGCGGCAGGACTTTGAATTTTCGCGGGAGTTTGAAAAATTTCGAAGCAAACGGAGTTTTCGGCGAATATCTGAAAAACGAGGGCGACAACCGTGGTCGAACCGTTAGAGTAATACGTTCGAAATGGAACGAGGAACGCGTATCTGTAATTGTTTGGACTATTGGACGTATTTAGAATTTTTCGGACCACGGTGCGGCAGGACTTTGAATTTTCGCGGGAGTTTGAAAAATTTCGAAGCAAACGGAGTTTTCGGCGAATATCTGGAAAACGAGGGCAACAACCGTGGTCGGACCGTTAGAGTAATACGTTCGAAATGGAACGAGGAACGCGTATCTGTAGTTGTTTGGACGATTGGACGTATTTAGAATTTTTCGGACCACGGTGCGGCAGGACTTTGAATTTTCGCGGGAGTTTGAAAAATTTCGAAGCAAACGGAGTTTTCGGCGAATATCTGGAAAACGAGGGCGACAACCGTGGTCGAACCGTTAGAGTAATACGTTCGAAATGGAACGAGGAACGCGTATCTGTAGTTTTTTGGACGATTGGACGATTTGGCCTCCGGACCACGGTGCGGCAGGACTTTGAATTTTCGCGGAACTTTGACAAATTTCGAAGCAAACGGAGTTTTCGGCGAATATCTGGAAAACGAGGGCGACAACCGTGGTCGAACTGTTAGAGTAATACGTTCGAAATGGAACGAGGAACGCGTATCTGTAGTTGTTTGGACGATTGGACGATTTCGCCTCCGGACCACGGTGCGGCAGGACTTTGAATTTTCGCGGGAGTTTGAAAAATATCGAAGCAAACGGAGTTTTCGGCGAATATCTGGAAAACGAGTGCAACAACCGTGGTCGTACCGTTAGAGTAATACGTTCGAAATGGAACGAGGAACGCGTATCTGTAGTTGTTTGGACGATTGGACGATTTCGCCTCCGGATCACGGTGCGGTAGGACTTTGCATTTTCGCGGGAGTTTGAAAAATTTCGAAGCAATCGGAGTTTTCGGCGAATATCTGGAAAACGAGGGCGACAACCGTGGTCGAACCGTTAGAGTAATACGTTCGAAATGGAACGATAAACGCGTATCTGTAATTGTTTGGACGATTGGACGTATTTAGAATTTTTCGGACCACGGTGCGGCAGGACTTTGAATTTTCGCGGGAGTTTTAAAAATTTCGAAGCAAACGGAGTTTTCGGCGAATATCTGGAAAACGAGGGCGACAACCGTGGTCGAACCGTTAGAGTAATACGTTCGAAATGGAACGAGGAACGCGTATCTGTAGTTGTTTGGACGATTTCGCCTTCGGACCACGGTGCGGCAGGACTTTGAATTTTCGCGGGAGTTTGAAAAATTTCGAAGCAAACGGAGTTTTCGGCGAATATCTGGAAAACGAGGGCAACAACCGTGGTCGGACCGTTAGAGTAATACGTTCTAAATGGAACGAGGAACGCGTATCTGTAGTTGTTTGGACGATTGGACGTATTTAGAATTTTTCGGACCACGGTGCGGCAGGACTTTGAATTTTCGCGGGAGTTTGAAAAATTTCGAAGCAAACGGAGTTTTCGGCGAATATCTGGAAAACGAGGGCGACAACCGTGGTCGAACCGTTAGAGTAATACGTTCGAAATGGAACGAGGAACGCGTATCTGTTGTTGTTTGGACGATTGGACGATTTCGCCTCCGGACCACGGTGCGGCAGGACTTTGAATTTTCGCGGGAGTTTGAAAAATTTCGAAGCAAACGGTGTTTTCGGCGAATATCTGGAAAACGAGGGCAACAACCGTGGTCGGACCGTTAGAGTAATACGTTCGAAATGGAACGAGGAACGCGTATCTGTAGTTGTTTGGACGATTTCGCCTTCGGACCACGGTGCGGCAGGACTTTGAATTTTCGCGGGAGTTTGAAAAATTTCGAAGCAAACGGAGTTTTCGGCGAATATCTGGAAAACGAGGGCGACAACCGTGGTCGAACCGTTAGAGTAATACGTTCGAAATGGAACGAGGAACGCGTATCTGTAGTTGTTTGGACGATTGGACGATTTGGCCTCCGGACCACGGTGCGGCAGGACTTTGAATTTTCGCGGGAGTTTGAAAAATATCGAAGCAAACGGTGTTTTCGGCGAATATCTGGAAAACGAGGGCAACAACCGTGGTCGGACCGTTAGAGTAATACGTTCGAAATGGAACGAGGAACGCGTATCTGTAGTTGTTTGGACGATTGGACGTATTTAGAATTTTTCGGACCACGGTGCGGTAGGACTTTGAATTTTCGCGGGAGTTTGAAAAATTTCGAAGCAAACGGAGTTTTCGGCGAATATCTGGAAAACGAGGGCGACAACCGTGGTCGAACCGTTAGAGTAATACGTTCGAAATGGAACGAGGAACGCGTATCTGTAGTTGTTTGGACGATTGGACGTATTTAGAATTTTTCGGACCACGGTGCGGCAGGACTTTGAATTTTCGCGGGAGTTTGAA
The DNA here is from genome assembly GCA_929113495.1 of Andrena minutula. NCBI lineage: Eukaryota > Metazoa > Arthropoda > Insecta > Hymenoptera > Andrenidae > Andrena > Andrena minutula. Next base: position 19,832,066 of record OV815993.1, read on the forward strand.
AAACTTCGAAGCAAACGGAGTTTTCGGCGAATATCTGGAAAACGAGGGCGACAACCGTGGTCGGACCGTTAGAGTAATACGTTCGAAATGGAACGAGGAACGCGTATCTGTAGTTGTTTGGACGATTTCGCCTTCGGACCACGGTGCGGCAGGACTTTGAATTTTCGCGGGAGTTTGAAAAATTTCGAAGCAAACGGAGTTTTCGGCGAATATCTGAAAAACGAGGGCGACAACCGTGGTCGAACCGTTAGAGTAATACGTTCGAAATGGAACGAGGAACGCGTATCTGTATTTGTTTGGACTATTGGACGTATTTAGAATTTTTCGGACCACGGTGCGGCAGGACTTTGAATTTTCGCGGGAGTTTGAAAAATTTCGAAGCAAACGGAGTTTTCGGCGAATATCTGGAAAACGAGGGCGACAACCGTGGTCGGACCGTTAGAGTAATACGTTCGAAATGGAACGAGGAACGCGTATCTGTAGTTGTTTGGACGATTGGACGTATTTAGAATTTTTCGGACCACGGTGCGGCAGGACTTTGAATTTTCGCGGGAGTTTGAAAAATATCGAAGCAAACGGTGTTTTCGGCGAATATCTGGAAAACGAGGGCAACAACCGTGGTCGGACCGTTAGAGTAATACGTTCGAAATGGAACGAGGAACGCGTATCTGTAGTTGTTTGGACGATTGGACGTATTTAGAATTTTTCGGACCACGGTGCGGCAGGACTTTGAATTTTCGCGGGAGTTTGAAAAATTTCGAAGCAAACGGAGTTTTCGGCGAATATCTGGAAAACGAGGGCGACAACCGTGGTCGGACCGTTAGAGTAATACGTTCGAAATGGAACGAGGAACGCGTATCTGTAGTTGTTTGGACGATTGGACGATTTGGCCTCCGGACCACGGTGCGGCAGGACTTTGAATTTTCGCGGGAGTTTGACAAATTTCGAAGCAAACGGAGTTTTCGGCGAATATCTGGAAAACGAGGGCAACAACCGTGGTCGGACCGTTAGAGTAATACGTTCTAAATGGAACGAGGAACGCGTATCTGTAGTTGTTTGGACGATTTCGCCTTCGGACCACGGTGCGGCAGGACTTTGAATTTTCGCGGGAGTTTGAAAAATTTCGAAGCAAACGCAGTTTTCGGCGAATATCTGGAAAACGAGGGCGACAACCGTGGTCGAACCGTTAGAGTAATACGTTCGAAATGGAATGAGGAACGCGTATCTGTAGTTGTTTGGACGATTGGACGATTTGGCCTCCGGACCACGGTGCGGCAGGACTTTGAATTTTCGCGGGACTTTGACAAATTTCGAAGCAAACGGAGTTTTCGGCGAATATCTGGAAAACGAGGGCGACAACCGTGGTCGAACCGTTAGAGTAATACGTTCGAAATGGAACGAGGAACGCGTATCTGTAATTGTTCGGACGATTGGACGTATTTAGAATTTTTCGGACCACGGTGCGGCAGGACTTTGAATTTTCGCGGGAGTTTGAAAAATTTCGAAGCAAACGGAGTTTTCGGCGAATATCTGGAAAACGAGGGCGACAACCGTGGTCGAACCGTTAGAGTAATACGTTCGAAATGGAACGAGGAACGCATATCTGTAGTTGTTTGGACGATTTCGCCTTCGGACCACGGTGCGGCAGGACTTTGAATTTTCGCGGGAGTTTGAAAAATTTCGAAGCAAACGGTGTTTTCGGCGAATATCTGGAAAACGAGGGCGACAACCGTGGTCGAACCGTTAGAGTAATACGTTCGAAATGGAACGAGGAACGCGTATCTGTAGTTGTTTGGACGATTGGACGATTTCGCCTCCGGATCACGGTGCGGTAGGACTTTGCATTTTCGCGGGAGTTTGAAAAATTTCGAAGCAAACGGTGTTTTCGGCGAATATCTGGAAAACGAGGGCGACAACCGTGGTCGAACCGTTAGAGTAATACGTTCGAAATGGAACGAGGAACGCGTGTCTGTAGTTGTTTGGACGATTGGACGTATTTAGAATTTTTCGGACCACGGTGCGGCAGGACTTTGAATTTTCGCGGGAGTTTGAAAAATTTCGAAGCAAACGGAGTTTTCGGCGAATATCTGGAAAACGAGGGCAACAACCGTGGTCGGACCGTTAGAGTAATACGTTCTAAATGGAACGAGGAACGCGTATCTGTAGTTGTTTGGACGATTTCGCCTTCGGACCACGGTGCGGCAGGACTTTGAATTTTCGCGGGAGTTTGAAAAATTTCGAAGCAAACGCAGTTTTCGGCGAATATCTGGAAAACGAGGGCGACAACCGTGGTCGAACCGTTAGAGTAATACGTTCGAAATGGAATGAGGAACGCGTATCTGTAGTTGTTTGGACGATTGGACGATTTGGCCTCCGGACCACGGTGCGGCAGGACTTTGAATTTTCGCGGGACTTTGACAAATTTCGAAGCAAACGGAGTTTTCGGCGAATATCTGGAAAACGAGGGCGACAACTGTGGTCGAACCGTTAGAGTAATACGTTCGAAATGGAACGAGGAACGCGTATCTGTAATTGTTCGGACGATTGGACGTATTTAGAATTTTCGGACCACGGTGCGGCAGGACTTTGAATTTTCGCGGGAGTTTGAAAAATTTCGAAGCAAACGGAGTTTTCGGCGAATATCTGGAAAACGAGGGCGACAACCGTGGTCGAACCGTTAGAGTAATACGTTCGAAATGGAACGAGGAACGCGTATCTGTAGTTGTTTGGACGATTGGACGATTTCGCCTCCGGACCACGGTGCGGCAGGACTTTGAATTTTCGCGGGAGTTTGAAAAATTTCGAAGCAAACGGTGTTTTCGGCGAATATCTGGAAAACGAGGGCAACAACCGTGGTCGGACCGTTAGAGTAATACGTTCGAAATGGAACGAGGAACGCGTATCTGTAGTTGTTTGGACGATTTCGCCTTCGGACCACGGTGCGGCAGGACTTTGAATTTTCGCGGGAGTTTGAAAAATTTCGAAGCAAACGGAGTTTTCGGCGAATATCTGGAAAACGAGGGCGACAACCGTGGTCGAACCGTTAGAGTAATACGTTCGAAATGGAACGAGGAACGCGTATCTGTAGTTGTTTGGACGATTGGACGATTTCGCCTCCGGACCACGGTGCGGCAGGACTTTGAATTTTCGCGGGAGTTTGAAAAATATCGAAGCAAACGGTGTTTTCGGCGAATATCTGGAAAACGAGGGCAACAACCGTGGTCGGACCGTTAGAGTAATACGTTCGAAATGGAACGAGGAACGCGTATCTGTAGTTGTTTGGACGATTGGACGTATTTAGAATTTTTGGGACCACGGTGCGGCAGGACTTTGAATTTTCGCGGGAGTTTGAAAAATTTCGAAGCAAACGGAGTTTTCGGCGAATATCTGGAAAACGAGGGCGACAACCGTGGTCGAACCGTTAGAGTAATACGTTCGAAATGGAACGAGGAACGCGTATCTGTAGTTGTTTGGACGATTGGACGTATTTAGAATTTTTCGGACCACGGTGCGGCAGGACTTTGAATTTTCGCGGGAGTTTGAAAAATTTCGAAGCAAACGGAGTTTTCGGCGAATATCTGGCAAACGAGGGCGACAACCGTGGTCGGACCGTTAGAGTAATACGTTCGAAATGGAACGAGGAACGCGTATCTGTAGTTGTTTGGACGATTGGACGTATTTAGAATTTTTCGGACCACGGTGCGGCAGGACTTTGAATTTTCGCGGGAGTTTGAAAAATTTCGAAGCAAACGGAGTTTTCGGCGAATATCTGAAAAACGAGGGCGACAACCGTGGTCGAACCGTTAGAGTAATACGTTCGAAATGGAACGAGGAACGCGTATCTGTAATTGTTTGGACTATTGGACGTATTTAGTATTTTTCGGACCACGGTGCGGCAGGACTTTGAATTTTCGCGGGAGTTTGAAAAATTTCGAAGCAAACGGAGTTTTCGGCGAATATCTGAAAAACGAGGGCGACAACCGTGGTCGGACCGTTAGAGTAATACGTTCGAAATGGAACGAGGAACGCGTATCTGTAGTTGTTTGGACGATTGGACGTATTTAGAATTTTTCGGACCACGGTGCGGCAGGACTTTGAATTTTCGCGGGAGTTTGAAAAATTTCGAAGCAAACGGAGTTTTCGGCGAATATCTGGAAAACGAGGGCGACAACCGTGGTCGGACCGTTAGAGTAATACGTTCGAAATGGAACGAGGAACGCGTATCTGTAGTTTTTTGGACGATTGGACGATTTGGCCTCCGGACCACGGTGCGGCAGGACTTTGAATTTTCGCGGAACTTTGACAAATTTCGAAGCAAACGGAGTTTTCGGCGAATATCTGGAAAACGAGGGCGACAACCGTGGTCGAACTGTTAGAGTAATACGTTCGAAATGGAACGAGGAACGCGTATCTGTAGTTGTTTGGACGATTGGACGATTTCGCCTCCGGACCACGGTGCGGCAGGACTTTGAATTTTCGCGGGAGTTTGAAAAATATCGAAGCAAACGGTGTTTTCGGCGAATATCTGGAAAACGAGGGCAACAACCGTGGTCGGACCGTTAGAGTAATACGTTCGAAATGGAACGAGGAACGCGTATCTGTAGTTGTTTGGACGATTGGACGTATTTAGAATTTTTCGGACCACGGTGCGGCAGGACTTTGAATTTTCGCGGGAGTTTGAAAAATTTCGAAGCAAACGGAGTTTTCGGCGAATATTTGGAAAACGAGAGCGACAACCGTGGTCGAACCGTTAGAGTAATACGTTCGAAATGGAACGAGGAACGCGTATCTGTAGTTGTTTGGACGATTGGACGATTTCGCCTCCGGATCACGGTGCGGTAGGACTTTGCATTTTCGCGGGAGTTTGAAAAATTTCGAAGCAATCGGAGTTTTCGGCGAATATCTGGAAAACGAGGGCGACAACCGTGGTCGAACCGTTAGAGTAATACGTTCGAAATGGAACGATAAACGCGTATCTGTAATTGTTTGGACGATTGGACGTATTTAGAATTTTTCGGACCACGGTGCGGCAGGACTTTGAATTTTCGCGGGAGTTTGAAAAATTTCGAAGCAAACGGAGTTTTCGGCGAATATCTGGAAAACGAGGGCGACAACCGTGGTCGAACCGTTAGAGTAATACGTTCGAAATGGAACGAGGAACGCGTATCTGTAGTTGTTTGGACGATTTCGCCTTCGGACCACGGTGCGGCAGGACTTTGAATTTTCGCGGGAGTTTGAAAAATTTCGAAGCAAACGGAGTTTTCGGCGAATATCTGGAAAACGAGGGCAACAACCGTGGTCGGACCGTTAGAGTAATACGTTCTAAATGGAACGAGGAACGCGTATCTGTAGTTGTTTGGACGATTGGACGTATTTAGAATTTTTCGGACCACGGTGCGGCAGGACTTTGAATTTTCGCGGGAGTTTGAAAAATTTCGAAGCAAACGGAGTTTTCGGCGAATATCTGGAAAACGAGGGCGACAACCGTGGTCGAACCGTTAGAGTAATACGTTCGAAATGGAACGAGGAACGCGTATCTGTAGTTGTTTGGACGATTGGACGATTTCGCCTCCGGACCACGGTGCGGCAGGACTTTGAATTTTCGCGGGAGTTTGAAAAATTTCGAAGCAAACGGTGTTTTCGGCGAATATCTGGAAAACGTGGGCAACAACCGTGGTCGGACCGTTAGAGTAATACGTTCGAAATGGAACGAGGAACGCGTATCTGTAGTTGTTTGGACGATTTCGCCTTCGGACCACGGTGCGGCAGGACTTTGAATTTTCGCGGGAGTTTGAAAAATTTCGAAGCAAACGGAGTTTTCGGCGAATATCTGGAAAACGAGGGCGACAACCGTGGTCGAACCGTTAGAGTAATACGTTCGAAATGGAACGAGGAACGCGTATCTGTAGTTGTTTGGACGATTGGACGATTTCGCCTCCGGACCACGGTGCGGCAGGACTTTGAATTTTCGCGGGAGTTTGAAAAATATCGAAGTAAACGGTGTTTTCGGCGAATATCTGGAAAACGAGGGCAACAACCGTGGTCGGACCGTTAGAGTAATACGTTCGAAATGGAACGAGGAACGCGTATCTGTAGTTGTTTGGACGATTGGACGTATTTAGAATTTTTCGGACCACGGTGCGGCAGGACTTTGAATTTTCGCGGGAGTTTGAAAAATTTCGAAGCAAACGGAGTTTTCGGCGAATATCTGGAAAACGAGGGCGACAACCGTGGTCGAACCGTTAGAGTAATACGTTCGAAATGGAACGAGGAACGCGTATCTGTAGTTGTTTGGACGATTGGACGTATTTAGAATTTTTCGGACCACGGTGCGGCAGGACTTTGAATTTTCGCGGGAGTTTGAAAAACTTCGAAGCAAACGGAGTTTTCGGCGAATATCTGGCAAACGAGGGCGACAACCGTGGTCGGACCGTTAGAGTAATACGTTCGAAATGGAACGAGGAACGCGTATCTGTAGTTGTTTGGACGATTTCGCCTTCGGACCACGGTGCGGCAGGACTTTGAATTTTCGCGGGAGTTTGAAAAATTTCGAAGCAAACGGAGTTTTCGGCGAATATCTGAAAAACGAGGGCGACAACCGTGGTCGAACCGTTAGAGTAATACGTTCGAAATGGAACGAGGAACGCGTATCTGTAATTGTTTGGACTATTGGACGTATTTAGAATTTTTCGGACCACGGTGCGGCAGGACTTTGAATTTTCGCGGGAGTTTGAAAAATTTCGAAGCAAACGGAGTTTTCGGCGAATATCTGGAAAACGAGGGCAACAACCGTGGTCGGACCGTTAGAGTAATACGTTCGAAATGGAACGAGGAACGCGTATCTGTAGTTGTTTGGACGATTGGACGTATTTAGAATTTTTCGGACCACGGTGCGGCAGGACTTTGAATTTTCGCGGGAGTTTGAAAAATTTCGAAGCAAACGGAGTTTTCGGCGAATATCTGGAAAACGAGGGCGACAACCGTGGTCGGACCGTTAGAGTAATACGTTCGAAATGGAACGAGGAACGCGTATCTGTAGTTTTTTGGACGATTGGACGATTTGGCCTCCGGACCACGGTGCGGCAGGACTTTGAATTTTCGCGGAACTTTGACAAATTTCGAAGCAAACGGAGTTTTCGGCGAATATCTGGAAAACGAGGGCGACAACCGTGGTCGAACTGTTAGAGTAATACGTTCGAAATGGAACGAGGAACGCGTATCTGTAGTTTTTTGGACGATTGGACGATTTCGCCTCCGGACCACGGTGCGGCAGGACTTTGAATTTTCGCGGGAGTTTGAAAAATATCGAAGCAAACGGAGTTTTCGGCGAATATCTGGAAAACGAGGGCAACAACCGTGGTCGGACCGTTAGAGTAATACGTTCGAAATGGAACGAGGAACGCGTATCTGTAGTTGTTTGGACGATTGGACGTATTTAGAATTTTTCGGACCACGGTGCGGCAGGACTTTGAATTTTCGCGGGAGTTTGAAAAATTTCGAAGCAAACGGAGTTTTCGGCGAATATCTGGAAAACGAGGGCGACAACCGTGGTCGGACCGTTAGAGTAATACGTTCGAAATGGAACGAGGAACGCGTATCTGTAGTTTTTTGGACGATTGGACGATTTGGCCTCCGGACCACGGTGCGGCAGGACTTTGAATTTTCGCGGAACTTTGACAAATTTCGAAGCAAACGGAGTTTTCGGCGAATATCTGGAAAACGAGGGCGACAACCGTGGTCGAACTGTTAGAGTAATACGTTCGAAATGGAACGAGGAACGCGTATCTGTAGTTGTTTGGACGATTGGACGATTTCGCCTCCGGACCACGGTGCGGCAGGACTTTGAATTTTCGCGGAACTTTGACAAATTTCGAAGCAAACGGAGTTTTCGGCGAATATCTGGAAAACGAGGGCGACAACCGTGGTCGAACTGTTAGAGTAATACGTTCGAAATGGAACGAGGAACGCGTATCTGTAGTTGTTTGGACGATTGGACGATTTCGCCTCCGGACCACGGTGCGGCAGGACTTTGAATTTTCGCGGGAGTTTGAAAAATATCGAAGCAAACGGTGTTTTCGGCGAATATCTGGAAAACGAGGGCGACAACCGTGGTCGAACCGTTAGAGTAATACGTTCGAAATGGAACGAGGAACGCGTATCTGTAGTTGTTTGGACGATTTCGCCTCCGGACCACGGTGCGGCAGGACTTTGAATTTTCGCGGGAGTTTGAAAAATTTCGAAGCAAACGGAGTTTTCGGCGAATATCTGGAAAACGAGGGCAACAACCGTGGTCGGACCGTTAGAGTAATACGTTCTAAATGGAACGAGGAACGCGTATCTGTAGTTGTTTGGACGATTGGACGTATTTAGAATTTTTCGGACCACGGTGCGGCAGGACTTTGAATTTTCGCGGGAGTTTGAAAAATTTCGAAGCAAACGGAGTTTTCGGCGAATATCTGGAAAACGAGGGCGACAACCGTGGTCGAACCGTTAGAGTAATACGTTCGAAATGGAACGAGGAACGCGTATCTGTAGTTGTTTGGACGATTGGACGATTTCGCCTCCGGACCACGGTGCGGCAGGACTTTGAATTTTCGCGGGAGTTTGAAAAATTTCGAAGCAAACGGTGTTTTCGGCGAATATCTGGAAAACGAGGGCAACAACCGTGGTCGGACCGTTAGAGTAATACGTTCGAAATGGAACGAGGAACGCGTATCTGTAGTTGTTTGGACGATTGGACGATTTCGCCTCCGGACCACGGTGCGGCAGGACTTTGAATTTTCGCGGGAGTTTGAAAAATATCGAAGTAAACGGTGTTTTCGGCGAATATCTGGAAAACGAGGGCAACAACCGTGGTCGGACCGTTAGAGTAATACGTTCGAAATGGAACGAGGAACGCGTATCTGTAGTTGTTTGGACGATTGGACGTATTTAGAATTTTTCGGACCACGGTGCGGCAGGACTTTGAATTTTCGCGGGAGTTTGAAAAATTTCGAAGCAAACGGAGTTTTCGGCGAATATCTGGAAAACGAGGGCGACAACCGTGGTCGAACCGTTAGAGTAATACGTTCGAAATGGAACGAGGAACGCGTATCTGTAGTTGTTTGGACGATTGGACGTATTTAGAATTTTTCGGACCACGGTGCGGCAGGACTTTGAATTTTCGCGGGAGTTTGAAAAACTTCGAAGCAAACGGAGTTTTCGGCGAATATCTGGCAAACGAGGGCGACAACCGTGGTCGGACCGTTAGAGTAATACGTTCGAAATGGAACGAGGAACGCGTATCTGTAGTTGTTTGGACGATTTCGCCTTCGGACCACGGTGCGGCAGGACTTTGAATTTTCGCGGGAGTTTGAAAAATTTCGAAGCAAACGGAGTTTTCGGCGAATATCTGAAAAACGAGGGCGACAACCGTGGTCGAACCGTTAGAGTAATACGTTCGAAATGGAACGAGGAACGCGTATCTGTAATTGTTTGGACTATTGGACGTATTTAGAATTTTTCGGACCACGGTGCGGCAGGACTTTGAATTTTCGCGGGAGTTTGAAAAATTTCGAAGCAAACGGAGTTTTCGGCGAATATCTGGAAAACGAGGGCAACAACCGTGGTCGGACCGTTAGAGTAATACGTTCGAAATGGAACGAGGAACGCGTATCTGTAGTTGTTTGGACGATTGGACGTATTTAGAATTTTTCGGACCACGGTGCGGCAGGACTTTGAATTTTCGCGGGAGTTTGAAAAATTTCGAAGCAAACGGAGTTTTCGGCGAATATCTGGAAAACGAGGGCGACAACCGTGGTCGGACCGTTAGAGTAATACGTTCGAAATGGAACGAGGAACGCGTATCTGTAGTTTTTTGGACGATTGGACGATTTGGCCTCCGGACCACGGTGCGGCAGGACTTTGAATTTTCGCGGAACTTTGACAAATTTCGAAGCAAACGGAGTTTTCGGCGAATATCTGGAAAACGAGGGCGACAACCGTGGTCGAACTGTTAGAGTAATACGTTCGAAATGGAACGAGGAACGCGTATCTGTAGTTGTTTGGACGATTGGACGATTTCGCCTCCGGACCACGGTGCGGCAGGACTTTGAATTTTCGCGGGAGTTTGAAAAATATCGAAGCAAACGGTGTTTTCGGCGAATATCTGGAAAACGAGGGCAACAACCGTGGTCGGACCGTTAGAGTAATACGTTCGAAATGGAACGAGGAACGCGTATCTGTAGTTGTTTGGACGATTGGACGTATTTAGAATTTTTCGGACCACGGTGCGGCAGGACTTTGAATTTTCGCGGGAGTTTGAAAAATTTCGAAGCAAACGGAGTTTTCGGCGAATATTTGGAAAACGAGAGCGACAACCGTGGTCGAACCGTTAGAGTAATACGTTCGAAATGGAACGAGGAACGCGTATCTGTAGTTGTTTGGACGATTGGACGATTTCGCCTCCGGATCACGGTGCGGTAGGACTTTGCATTTTCGCGGGAGTTTGAAAAATTTCGAAGCAATCGGAGTTTTCGGCGAATATCTGGAAAACGAGGGCGACAACCGTGGTCGAACCGTTAGAGTAATACGTTCGAAATGGAACGATAAACGCGTATCTGTAATTGTTTGGACGATTGGACGTATTTAGAATTTTTCGGACCACGGTGCGGCAGGACTTTGAATTTTCGCGGGAGTTTGAAAAATTTCGAAGCAATCGGAGTTTTCGGCGAATATCTGGAAAACGAGGGCGACAACCGTGGTCGGACCGTTAGAGTAATACGTTCGAAATGGAACGAGGAACGCGTATCTGTAGTTGTTTGGACGATTGGACGTATTTAGAATTTTTCGGACCACGGTGCGGCAGGACTTTGAATTTTCGCGGGAGTTTGAAAAATTTCGAAGCAAACGGAGTTTTCGGCGAATATCTGGAAAACGAGGGCGACAACCGTGGTCGGACCGTTAGAGTAATACGTTCGAAATGGAACGAGGAACGCGTATCTGTAGTTTTTTGGACGATTGGACGATTTGGCCTCCGGACCACGGTGCGGCAGGACTTTGAATTTTCGCGGAACTTTGACAAATTTCGAAGCAAACGGAGTTTTCGGCGAATATCTGGAAAACGAGGGCGACAACCGTGGTCGAACTGTTAGAGTAATACGTTCGAAATGGAACGAGGAACGCGTATCTGTAGTTGTTTGGACGATTGGACGATTTCGCCTCCGGACCACGGTGCGGCAGGACTTTGAATTTTCGCGGGAGTTTGAAAAATATCGAAGCAAACGGTGTTTTCGGCGAATATCTGGAAAACGAGGGCAACAACCGTGGTCGGACCGTTAGAGTAATACGTTCGAAATGGAACGAGGAACGCGTATCTGTAGTTGTTTGGACGATTGGACGTATTTAGAATTTTTCGGACCACGGTGCGGCAGGACTTTGAATTTTCGCGGGAGTTTGAAAAATTTCGAAGCAAACGGAGTTTTCGGCGAATATCTGGAAAACGAGGGCGACAACCGTGGTCGTACCGTTAGAGTAATACGTTCGAAATGGAACGAGGAACGCGTATCTGTAGTTGTTTGGACGATTGGACGTATTTAGAATTTTTCGGACCACGGTGCGGCAGGACTTTGAATTTTCGCGGGAGTTTGAAAAATTTCGAAGCAAACGGAGTTTTCGGCGAATATCTGGCAAACGAGGGCGACAACCGTGGTCGGACCGTTAGAGTAATACGTTCGAAATGGAACGAGGAACGCGTATCTGTAGTTGTTTGGACGATTTCGCCTTCGGACCACGGTGCGGCAGGACTTTGAATTTTCGCGGGAGTTTGAAAAATTTCGAAGCAAACGGAGTTTTCGGCGAATATCTGAAAAACGAGGGCGACAACCGTGGTCGAACCGTTAGAGTAATACGTTCGAAATGGAACGAGGAACGCGTATCTGTAGTTGTTTGGACTATTGGACGTATTTAGAATTTTTCGGACCACGGTGCGGCAGGACTTTGAATTTTCGCGGGAGTTTGAAAAATTTCGAAGCAAACGGAGTTTTCGGCGAATATCTGGAAAACGAGGGCAACAACCGTGGTCGGACCGTTAGAGTAATACGTTCGAAATGGAACGAGGAACGCGTATCTGTAGTTGTTTGGACGATTGGACGTATTTAGAATTTTTCGGACCACGGTGCGGCAGGACTTTGAATTTTCGCGGGAGTTTGAAAAATTTCGAAGCAAACGGAGTTTTCGGCGAATATCTGGAAAACGAGGGCGACAACCGTGGTCGGACCGTTAGAGTAATACGTTCGAAATGGAACGAGGAACGCGTATCTGTAGTTTTTTGGACGATTGGACGATTTGGCCTCCGGACCACGGTGCGGCAGGACTTTGAATTTTCGCGGAACTTTGACAAATTTCGAAGCAAACGGAGTTTTCGGCGAATATCTGGAAAACGAGGGCGACAACCGTGGTCGAACTGTTAGAGTAATACGTTCGAAATGGAACGAGGAACGCGTATCTGTAGTTGTTTGGACGATTGGACGATTTCGCCTCCGGACCACGGTGCGGCAGGACTTTGAATTTTCGCGGGAGTTTGAAAAATATCGAAGCAAACGGTGTTTTCGGCGAATATCTGGAAAACGAGGGCAACAACCGTGGTCGGACCGTTAGAGTAATACGTTCGAAATGGAACGAGGAACGCGTATCTGTAGTTGTTTGGACGATTGGACGTATTTAGAATTTTTCGGACCACGGTGCGGCAGGACTTTGAATTTTCGCGGGAGTTTGAAAAATTTCGAAGCAAACGGAGTTTTCGGCGAATATTTGGAAAACGAGAGCGACAACCGTGGTCGAACCGTTAGAGTAATACGTTCGAAATGGAACGAGGAACGCGTATCTGTAGTTGTTTGGACGATTGGACGATTTCGCCTCCGGATCACGGTGCGGTAGGACTTTGCATTTTCGCGGGAGTTTGAAAAATTTCGAAGCAATCGGAGTTTTCGGCGAATATCTGGAAAACGAGGGCGACAACCGTGGTCGAACCGTTAGAGTAATACGTTCGAAATGGAACGATAAACGCGTATCTGTAATTGTTTGGACGATTGGACGTATTTAGAATTTTTCGGACCACGGTGCGGCAGGACTTTGAATTTTCGCGGGAGTTTGAAAAATTTCGAAGCAATCGGAGTTTTCGGCGAATATCTGGAAAACGAGGGCGACAACCGTGGTCGGACCGTTAGAGTAATACGTTCGAAATGGAACGAGGAACGCGTATCTGTAGTTGTTTGGACGATTGGACGTATTTAGAATTTTTCGGACCACGGTGCGGCAGGACTTTGAATTTTCGCGGGAGTTTGAAAAATTTCGAAGCAAACGGAGTTTTCGGCGAATATCTGGAAAACGAGGGCGACAACCGTGGTCGGACCGTTAGAGTAATACGTTCGAAATGGAACGAGGAACGCGTATCTGTAGTTTTTTGGACGATTGGACGATTTGGCCTCCGGACCACGGTGCGGCAGGACTTTGAATTTTCGCGGAACTTTGACAAATTTCGAAGCAAACGGAGTTTTCGGCGAATATCTGGAAAACGAGGGCGACAACCGTGGTCGAACTGTTAGAGTAATACGTTCGAAATGGAACGAGGAACGCGTATCTGTAGTTGTTTGGACGATTGGACGATTTCGCCTCCGGACCACGGTGCGGCAGGACTTTGAATTTTCGCGGGAGTTTGAAAAATATCGAAGCAAACGGTGTTTTCGGCGAATATCTGGAAAACGAGGGCAACAACCGTGGTCGGACCGTTAGAGTAATACGTTCGAAATGGAACGAGGAACGCGTATCTGTAGTTGTTTGGACGATTGGACGTATTTAGAATTTTTCGGACCACGGTGCGGCAGGACTTTGAATTTTCGCGGGAGTTTGAAAAATTTCGAAGCAAACGGAGTTTTCGGCGAATATTTGGAAAACGAGAGCGACAACCGTGGTCGAACCGTTAGAGTAATACGTTCGAAATGGAACGAGGAACGCGTATCTGTAGTTGTTTGGACGATTGGACGATTTCGCCTCCGGATCACGGTGCGGCAGGACTTTGCATTTTCGCGGGAGTTTGAAAAATTTCGAAGCAATCGGAGTTTTCGGCGAATATCTGGAAAACGAGGGCGACAACCGTGGTCGAACCGTTAGAGTAATACGTTCGAAATGGAACGATAAACGCGTATCTGTAATTGTTTGGACGATTGGACGTATTTAGAATTTTTCGGACCACGGTGCGGCAGGACTTTGAATTTTCGCGGGAGTTTGAAAAATTTCGAAGCAAACGGAGTTTTCGGCGAATATCTGGAAAACGAGGGCGACAACCGTGGTCGAACCGTTAGAGTAATACGTTCGAAATGGAACGAGGAACGCGTATCTGTAGTTGTTTGGACGATTTCGCCTTCGGACCACGGTGCGGCAGGACTTTGAATTTTCGCGGGAGTTTGAAAAATTTCGAAGCAAACGGAGTTTTCGGCGAATATCTGGAAAACGAGGGCAACAACCGTGGTCGGACCGTTAGAGTAATACGTTCTAAATGGAACGAGGAACGCGTATCTGTAGTTTTTTGGACGATTGGACGATTTGGCCTCCGGACCACGGTGCGGCAGGACTTTGAATTTTCGCGGGAGTTTGAAAAATTTCGAAGCAAACGGAGTTTTCGGCGAATATCTGGAAAACGAGGGCAACAACCGTGGTCGGACCGTTAGAGTAATACGTTCGAAATGGAACGAGGAACGCGTATCTGTAGTTGTTTGGACGATTGGACGATTTCGCCTCCGGATCACGGTGCGGCAGGACTTTGAATTTTCGCGGGAGTTTGAAAAATTTCGAAGCAAACGGAGTTTTCGGCGAATATCTGGAAAACGAGGGCAACAACCGTGGTCGGACCGTTAGAGTAATACGTTCTAAATGGAACGAGGAACGCGTATCTGTAGTTGTTTGGACGATTGGACGTATTTAGAATTTTTCGGACCACGGTGCGGCAGGACTTTGAATTTTCGCGGGAGTTTGAAAAATTTCGAAGCAAACGGAGTTTTCGGCGAATATCTGGAAAACGAGGGCGACAACCGTGGTCGGACCGTTAGAGTAATACGTTCGAAATGGAACGAGGAACGCGTATCTGTAGTTTTTTGGACGATTGGACGATTTGGCCTCCGGACCACGGTGCGGCAGGACTTTGAATTTTCGCGGGACTTTGACAAATTTCGAAGCAAACGGAGTTTTCGGCGAATATCTGGAAAACGAGGGCAACAACCGTGGTCGGACCGTTAGAGTAATACGTTCTAAATGGAACGAGGAACGCGTATCTGTAGTTGTTTGGACGATTGGACGTATTTAGAATTTTTCGGACCACGGTGCGGCAGGACTTTGAATTTTCGCGGGAGTTTGAAAAATTTCGAAGCAAAAGGAGTTTTCGGCGAATATCTGGAAAACGAGGGCGACAACCGTGGTCGGACCGTTAGAGTAATACGTTCGAAATGGAACGAGGAACGCGTATCTGTAGTTTTTTTGGACGATTGGACGATTTGGCCTCCGGACCACGGTGCGGCAGGACTTTGAATTTTCGCGGGACTTTGACAAATTTCGAAGCAAACGGAGTTTTCGGCGAATATCTGGAAAACGAGGGCGACAACCGTGGTCGAACCGTTAGAGTAATACGTTCGAAATGGAACGAGGAACGCGTATCTGTAGTTGTTTGGACGATTGGACGATTTCGCCTCCGGATCACGGTGCGGTAGGACTTTGCATTTTCGCGGGAGTTTGAAAAATTTCGAAGCAAACGGAGTTTTCGGCGAATATTTGGAAAACGAGAGCGACAACCGTGGTCGAACCGTTAGAGTAATACGTTCGAAATGGAATGAGGAACGCGTATCTGTAGTTGTTTGGACGATTGGACGATTTGGCCTCCGGACCACGGTGCGGCAGGACTTTGAATTTTCGCGGGACTTTGACAAATTTCGAAGCAAACGGAGTTTTCGGCGAATATCTGGAAAACGAGGGCGACAACCGTGGTCGAACCGTTAGAGTAATACGTTCGAAATGGAATGAGGAACGCGTATCTGTAGTTGTTTGGACGATTGGACGATTTGGCCTCCGGACCACGGTGCGGCAGGACTTTGAATTTTTGCGGGACTTTGACAAATTTCGAAGCAAACGGAGTTTTCGGCGAATATCTGGAAAACGAGGGCGACAACCGTGGTCGAACCGTTAGAGTAATACGTTCGAAATGGAACGAGGAACGCGTATCTGTAATTGTTCGGACGATTGGACGTATTTAGAATTTTTTGGACCACGGTGCGGCAGGACTTTGAATTTTCGCGGGAGTTTGAAAAATTTCGAAGCAAACGGAGTTTTCGGCGAATATCTGGAAAACGAGGGCGACAACCGTGGTCGAACCGTTAGAGTAATACGTTCGAAATGGAACGAGGAACGCGTATCTGTAGTTGTTTGGACGATTGGACGTATTTAGAATTTTTCGGACCACGGTGCGGCAGGACTTTGAATTTTCGCGGGAGTTTGAAAAATTTCGAAGCAAACGGAGTTTTCGGCGAATATCTGGAAAACGAGGGCGACAACCGTGGTCGGACCGTTAGAGTAATACGTTCGAAATGGAACGAGGAACGCGTATCTGTAGTTGTTTGGACGATTTCGCCTTCGGACCACGGTGCGGCAGGACTTTGAATTTTAGCGGGAGTTTGAAAAATTTCGAAGCAAACGGAGTTTTCGGCGAATATCTGAAAAACGAGGGCGACAACCGTGGTCGAACCGTTAGAGTAATACGTTCGAAATGGAACGAGGAACGCGTATCTGTAATTGTTTGGACGATTGGACGTATTTAGAATTTTTCGGACCACGGTGCGGCAGGACTTTGAATTTTCGCGGGAGTTTGAAAAATTTCGAAGCAAACGGAGTTTTCGGCGAATATCTGGAAAACGAGGGCAACAACCGTGGTCGGACCGTTAGAGTAATACGTTCGAAATGGAACGAGGAACGCGTATCTGTAGTTGTTTGGACGATTGGAAGTATTTAGAATTTTTCGGACCACGGTGCGGCAGGACTTTGAATTTTCGCGGGAGTTTGAAAAATTTCGAAGCAAACGGAGTTTTCGGCGAATATCTGGAAAACGAGGGCGACAACCGTGGTCGGACCGTTAGAGTAATACGTTCGAAATGGAACGAGGAACGCGTATCTGCAGTTTTTTGGACGATTGGACGATTTGGCCTCCGGACCACGGTGCGGCAGGACTTTGAATTTTCGCGGGACTTTGACAAATTTCGAAGCAAACGGAGTTTTCGGCGAATATCTGGAAAACGAGGGCAACAACCGTGGTCGGACCGTTAGAGTAATACGTTCGAAATGGAACGAGGAACGCGTATCTGTAATTGTTCGGACGATTGGACGTATTTAGAATTTTTCGGACCACGGTGCGGCAGGACTTTGAATTTTCGCGGGAGTTTGAAAAATTTCGAAGCAAACGGAGTTTTCGGCGAATATCTGGAAAACGAGGGCGACAACCGTGGTCGAACCGTTAGAGTAATACGTTCGAAATGGAACGAGGAACGCGTATCTGTAGTTGTTTGGACGATTGGACGATTTCGCCTCCGGACCACGGTGCGGCAGGACTTTGAATTTTCGCGGGAGTTTGAAAAATATCGAAGCAAACGGTGTTTTCGGCGAATATCTGGAAAACGAGGGCAACAACCGTGGTCGGACCGTTAGAGTAATACGTTCGAAATGGAACGAGGAACGCGTATCTGTAGTTGTTTGGACGATTGGACGTATTTAGAATTTTTCGGACCACGGTGCGGCAGGACTTTGAATTTTCGCGGGAGTTTGAAAAATTTCGAAGCAAACGGAGTTTTCGGCGAATATCTGGAAAACGAGGGCGACAACCGTGGTCGAACCGTTAGAGTAATACGTTTGAAATGGAACGAGGAACGCGTATCTGTAGTTGTTTGGACGATTGGACGTATTTATTTCATTTCATTTCATTTCATTTCATTTATTAACGGGAAGACCCTTTAGAATATAGAGATATAAAGACATAAAAGATAATTAAACTTATAAAGAAATAAAAATAAGTGAAAAAGCGTAATTATACAAAAATACAAATAAAATAAACAAGATAAACATAAACACAACAACATAACAAAACACTTTACTGAGGTAACAGACTCTTAAATAGTGAGCTTTTAAACGAAGCAAGAGAGACGGTGAAAAGATCTATCTCTACAGGGCACTGGTTCATAACCTCCATGGCCCGATTTATAGGATCAACAGCATAATGAAAGTAGTCAGGGACACTCGCTACAAAAAGAGGTCTCGGACGCAACGACCGTTGTGGTGCGTGAAATGAAACCATTGCAACGAGATCCCGACAGTTAATCAAACCATTAATTATTTTGTAGAGAAATATCAGGTCGGTACAGACACGGCGATCGCTAAGACTCGCAAGTCCAGTCTTACGCATGGCAGGACCATAATCATGATCATCAAACCTCATAGGGCTACCAGTAAGTCTCATGGCAAGTCTAAGAAACTTATGTTGCACCCTCTCTATTAGTGTGACATATTGCTTATGCCTAGGGCACCAGATAGCTGACGCATATTCAACCAATGGCCTTACAAGTGCAACATATAATAACTTCAGAGTTCTGAGTTGTCTAAAATGTTTGCCAAAACGGGCAATAAACCCAAGGGTTTTCATGGCCCTTCTAGTGATAATGCTATAATGATTACGAAAGTCTAGACAAGAAGTAAACGTTACCCCAAGGTCAATGACCTCATTCGCAACTGTCAATGGGGTGTCACACAGCATATAAGACGATTGGATACAACTGATAGTCCTATGAGATCTGGTGACCATACATTTACTGGTGTTAAGGTACAACTTATTAGCGATACACCAGTCGTCAAATCTCGTCAGATCCATCTGCATCATATCAACATCGGCAGGCGTACTAATAATACGGAAGACTTTCAAATCATCCGCATACATAAGGAACTTACTGTGAAGAAAAACATCGCTGAGATCGTTAATAAAAAGAAGGAACAGTAGAGGACCCAGATGTGAGCCCTGAGGCACTCCTGACGTTACTTTAACAGGATAAGACCGTTGATCATGAACCATAATAACTTGCTCACGACCATTCAAGTAGCTACCAATCCAGGCAAGGAGTGAACCACTGATCCCAATTGAAACTAACTTGTTATACAAAATATGGTGATCAACCGAATCAAAAGCCTTCCGGAAATCAGTGTATACCGTATCAACTTGCAAACCCGAATCCAAAGCCGATGAAACGAAGCTATGATAAACCGCCAGATTAGATGTCGTTGACCTCCGAGGAACAAATCCATGCTGCTCATCGCAGATAACATTTACGAGACAAGGTGTTAAATACTCCGTAATTATTTCATCGAAGATCTTGGGCATAACAGATAACTTACAAATCGGCCGATAGTTCCTTACATCAGAGCGATCGCCAGCCTTGAATATCGGAGAGACCAAAGTATTCTTCCAAGCTGCCGGGAAGGTACCCATTGAAAGAGAGGAATTAAAAATATGCCAGAGGGGCCTAGAAAGAATAAAGGAGCACTCTCTTAAAAACTGTGGCGGAATACCATCATAGCCAGGTCCTTTCGTGGAGTCTAGTCCCGCAAGTTTAGAATATATTTGGCTTAATGAAATGGATACTGAATGAATGTTTACTTCATTGCCAGAGGACATACCGGGGTTCAAGACAGGCGGCCCTCCAGTCTGAGGATTGAAGACAGACCCAAAGAATTCAGCAAAAAGATTGGCAGCTGCCGAATGAGTCGAGACAGAATTATGATCAAGGTGTACCTCAGCAGGAATACCTTGCTGTCCTCGCGCAGTAGTAACAAATTTCCAGAAGCAAGATACATTGTTCGATACGGCACTCTCAACGCGATTGATGTAGTTACGATGGTCGAGCAATAGGGTCGCCTTACATTTCGAGCGAAGACTAGAAAAGTGCAGATAGTCGCCGTATCCACCTGAACGCTTAAAGGCTCTATGCGCCATCTTCTTATATCGGATCAGGGACCTCAAACAAGGGGAAAACCAGTGCGGAAACGTAGATCGTACTACCGACCGAACAGGAATAAAGGCATCTATTGCCCAATAAATGTGACCATAAAGTCTCTCCAGAGCAACGTCTGGCTCAATGTTACCGATTTCACTATCCCAGTCGACAGAATTTAGATAAAGCAATACACTAGGATAATCCCCATGTTTGAAGTCCCTATATTCAATGTTACCACCCACAAGATCAGGATTTATAAACAAATCACTGAATAAGGTATACAATGGTGGGTGATAAACATCAGGTACAACAAGGGAGTCAATGACCCTGTCAACTAAAACTTTAGTACTGCTAACAAAAATAAGATCCAACATAGCATCGTATTCGTTAAAAACAGTATTAACTTGGGTAAGATTACAATACCCAGCACAACCCAGGAGGAGATCAATTGCAGCTGACTCGCTAGAGGACAATCCAGACCTCTTGAAACACGCTACATCCGAGTCGTTGAACCAAACAGCATGAGGCAAATTATAATCCCCAAACAGAGAGAAGGTGTCATCAGTGTAATTATGGAATAATTCAAGAACACAATCAACATGACTCGAGTAAAGTGAAGGATGTGATGAAGGCGGAAAATACACAGCGCCCAACATTAGATGTTTATTATAACCAAGGTGAACACGGACAAACACCTGCTCAACGTTTGAACAGCAGATCTTGATAGGATTGGACGGTAACGAGTCTCTGACCGCAATAAGAACTCCCCCGCCCCTTGTAAAACAACTTGTTTGATGGGTTCTATCGCACCTGTACACAATGTACCCCCTTAGCCCAAGCTCAGCAGAAGAGATAGCGGAAGTGAGCCAAGTTTCAACTAAAATAATAATGTCATATGACACAGCGGAGGAGAGAACAGAGTTAAGTAAAGTGTCGAGCTTCGTACGTAGACCACGGACATTTTGAAAATACACTAAAGGGCCAGATTTTAGTTTTTTTGCGTAGAGTTCCTAGTAGGTCTCCCCGGCACAATCTTCGGAACACCATGAGAATAGCGTATAGTCATGTTGGTATCCCCCAGCTCATGTAGGTCGCGCAGCTTCAACCTAAGCTGGGAAAGAGTCTCCCGTTGATGCCTTGTCTTGTCGTCCGATATCTTGACAGGCCCCTTATAGCGATGTTTATTCTGTAGTATATTCTTGACGGTATCAGCGGAGCCGAACCGCACACACAGAGGCCTGCAGGGCGTCGAGCCCTTCTTCCCAAGTCGATGTGTAGTCAGATCCTGGGAGCGAAGGGGACAGATGTCAGCCAAGACAGCACGCACTCCCTCAACATCCGCAGCTTTGGCAATGTCCAACGATGACTCCACAGACTCAGGCAGGCCAAAAATAACTATATTTCTGGCCCTGTACTCCCTATCCTTCAGCTCTTCGAAGACGTCATCCACCTGAGGTGAAGGCAGCTGCTCGGCAGGAGTGGATGATTTATCCTCAAGAGCCTTAACCCTTTCGGATACAGATTTAATCTCGGCCTTCATGTCTGAGAGATCAGATCTCAGGCCATTTAGGCTGGATAAGATGTCTTCTCTAAAGGCTGAGAACTGGATCATTAATTCCTCCTTAAAATTCCGGAAGTCATCGGCCGACGGTAAGGAGGAAAGCGCCTGGAGCGTAGCGGCTGGTAAGTTAGGAGGCGACTGACTCGGCGAAGCAACTAATTGGCTAGTGCTAGGTGTCGGCTTTGAGGATCCCAACCGACAATCCAAAAGAGCCCCATGAGACCACGGATGCCCAGACCGAATCAAACACGAAGATCCAGGATGGCAGGACATCCCACAACCAGGACAGGTGACCGGGTTGGCAACCTGAGAGCCACAGCCTTTACATTTTACAGCCTTGGGACCCACCGGCATAGTGACTGACTCGAGTAAAACAGCCGGAAACAAAAAGTCACACGGAGCACAAAGCTACACGTCGGGCGACAAAAAACCACTTAGCACACTGCCTCAAAGGGTCAAGGGCCAGGAGACTTGCCCTAAAGATGCACCACAAAATTCAGGAACAGCAAACGGAGATAACGAATCCAGGGACTTTAAACGTCAACGGACAGCACGCGCCAAACACTTGCGTAATCAAAACAATCAACTTGTCACCTCGGAGGTTGAAACGAGACTGATATTTAGAATTTTTCGGACCACGGTGCGGCAGGACTTTGAATTTTCGCGGGAGTTTGAAAAATTTCGAAGCAAACGGAGTTTTCGGCGAATATCTGGCAAACGAGGGCGACAACCGTGGTCGGACCGTTAGAGTAATACGTTCGAAATGGAACGAGGAACGCGTATCTGTAGTTGTTTGGACGATTTCGCCTTCGGACCACGGTGCGGCAGGACTTTGAATTTTCGCGGGAGTTTGAAAAATTTCGAAGCAAACGGAGTTTTCGGCGAATATCTGTAAAACGAGGGCGACAACCGTGGTCGAACCGTTAGAGTAATACGTTCGAAATGGAACGAGGAACGCGTATCTGTAATTGTTTGGACGATTGGACGTATTTAGAATTTTTCGGACCACGGTGCGGCAGGACTTTGAATTTTCGCGGGAGTTTGAAAAATTTCGAAGCAAACGGAGTTTTCGGCGAATATCTGGAAAACGAGGGCAACAACCGTGGTCGGACCGTTAGAGTAATACGTTCGAAATGGAACGAGGAACGCGTATCTGTAGTTGTTTGGACGATTGGACGTATTTAGAATTTTTCGGACCACGGTGCGGCAGGACTTTGAATTTTCGCGGGAGTTTGAAAAATTTCGAAGCAAACGGAGTTTTCGGCGAATATCTGGAAAACGAGGGCGACAACCGTGGTCGGACCGTTAGAGTAATACGTTCGAAATGGAACGAGGAACGCGTATCTGTAGTTTTTTGGACGATTGGACGAATTGGCCTCCGGACCACGGTGCGGCAGGACTTTGAATTTTCGCGGAACTTTGACAAATTTCGAAGCAAACGGAGTTTTCGGCGAATATCTGGAAAACGAGGGCGACAACCGTGGTCGAACTGTTAGAGTAATACGTTCGAAATGGAACGAGGAACGCGTATCTGTAATTGTTTGGACGATTGGACGTATTTAGAATTTTTCGGACCACGGTGCGGCAGGACTTTGAATTTTCGCGGGAGTTTGAAAAATTTCGAAGCAAACGGAGTTTTCGGCGAATATCTGGAAAACGAGGGCAACAACCGTGGTCGGACCGTTAGAGTAATACGTTCGAAATGGAACGAGGAACGCGTATCTGTAGTTGTTTGGACGATTGGACGTATTTAGAATTTTTCGGACCACGGTGCGGCAGGACTTTGAATTTTCGCGGGAGTTTGAAAAATTTCGAAGCAAACGGAGTTTTCGGCGAATATCTGGAAAACGAGGGCGACAACCGTGGTCGGACCGTTAGAGTAATACGTTCGAAATGGAACGAGGAACGCGTATCTGTAGTTGTTTGGACGATTGGACGATTTGGCCTCCGGACCACGGTGCGGCAGGACTTTGAATTTTCGCGGGACTTTGACAAATTTCGAAGCAAACGGAGTTTTCGGCGAATATCTGGAAAACGAGGGCAACAACCGTGGTCGGACCGTTAGAGTAATACGTTCTAAATGGAACGAGGAACGCGTATCTGTAGTTGTTTGGACGATTTCGCCTTCGGACCACGGTGCGGCAGGACTTTGAATTTTCGCGGGAGTTTGAAAAATTTCGAAGCAAACGCAGTTTTCGGCGAATATCTGGAAAACGAGGGCGACAACCGTGGTCGAACCGTTAGAGTAATACGTTCGAAATGGAATGAGGAACGCGTATCTGTAGTTGTTTGGACGATTGGACGATTTGGCCTCCGGACCACGGTGCGGCAGGACTTTGAATTTTCGCGGGACTTTGACAAATTTCGAAGCAAACGGAGTTTTCGGCGAATATCTGGAAAACGAGGGCGACAACCGTGGTCGAACCGTTAGAGTAATACGTTCGAAATGGAACGAGGAACGCGTATCTGTAATTGTTCGGACGATTGGACGTATTTAGAATTTTTCGGACCACGGTGCGGCAGGACTTTGAATTTTCGCGGGAGTTTGAAAAATTTCGAAGCAAACGGAGTTTTCGGCGAATATCTGGAAAACGAGGGCGACAACCGTGGTCGAACCGTTAGAGTAATACGTTCGAAATGGAACGAGGAACGCATATCTGTAGTTGTTTGGACGATTTCGCCTTCGGACCACGGTGCGGCAGGACTTTGAATTTTCGCGGGAGTTTGAAAAATTTCGAAGCAAACGGTGTTTTCGGCGAACATCTGGAAAACGAGGGCGACAACCGTGGTCGAACCGTTAGAGTAATACGTTCGAAATGGAACGAGGAACGCGTATCTGTAGTTGTTTGGACGATTGGACGATTTCGCCTCCGGATCACGGTGCGGTAGGACTTTGCATTTTCGCGGGAGTTTGAAAAATTTCGAAGCAAACGGTGTTTTCGGCGAATATCTGGAAAACGAGGGCGACAACCGTGGTCGAACCGTTAGAGTAATACGTTCGAAATGGAACGAGGAACGCGTGTCTGTAGTTGTTTGGACGATTGGACGTATTTAGAATTTTTCGGACCACGGTGCGGCAGGACTTTGAATTTTCGCGGGAGTTTGAAAAATTTCGAAGCAAACGGAGTTTTCGGCGAATATCTGGAAAACGAGGGCAACAACCGTGGTCGGACCGTTAGAGTAATACGTTCTAAATGGAACGAGGAACGCGTATCTGTAGTTGTTTGGACGATTTCGCCTTCGGACAACGGTGCGGCAGGACTTTGAATTTTCGCGGGAGTTTGAAAAATTTCGAAGCAAACGCAGTTTTCGGCGAATATCTGGAAAACGAGGGCGACAACCGTGGTCGAACCGTTAGAGTAATACGTTCGAAATGGAAGGAGGAACGCGTATCTGTAGTTGTTTGGACGATTGGACGATTTGGCCTCCGGACCACGGTGCGGCAGGACTTTGAATTTTCGCGGGACTTTGACAAATTTCGAAGCAAACGGAGTTTTCGGCGAATATCTGGAAAACGAGGGCGACAACTGTGGTCGAACCGTTAGAGTAATACGTTCGAAATGGAACGAGGAACGCGTATCTGTAATTGTTCGGACGATTGGACGTATTTAGAATTTTCGGACCACGGTGCGGCAGGACTTTGAATTTTCGCGGGAGTTTGAAAAATTTCGAAGCAAACGGAGTTTTCGGCGAATATCTGGAAAACGAGGGCGACAACCGTGGTCGAACCGTTAGAGTAATACGTTCGAAATGGAACGAGGAACGCGTATCTGTAGTTGTTTGGACGATTGGACGATTTCGCCTCCGGACCACGGTGCGGCAGGACTTTGCATTTTCGCGGGAGTTTGAAAAATTTCGAAGCAAACGGTGTTTTCGGCGAATATCTGGAAAACGAGGGCAACAACCGTGGTCGGACCGTTAGAGTAATACGTTCGAAATGGAACGAGGAACGCGTATCTGTAGTTGTTTGGACGATTTCGCCTTCGGACCACGGTGCGGCAGGACTTTGAATTTTCGCGGGAGTTTGAAAAATTTCGAAGCAAACGGAGTTTTCGGCGAATATCTGGAAAACGAGGGCGACAACCGTGGTCGAACCGTTAGAGTAATACGTTCGAAATGGAACGAGGAACGCGTATCTGTAGTTGTTTGGACGATTGGACGATTTCGCCTCCGGACCACGGTGCGGCAGGACTTTGCATTTTCGCGGGAGTTTGAAAAATATCGAAGCAAACGGTGTTTTCGGCGAATATCTGGAAAACGAGGGCGACAACCGTGGTCGGACCGTTAGAGTAATACGTTCGAAATGGAACGAGGAACGCGTATCTGTAGTTGTTTGGACGATTGGACGTATTTAGAATTTTTGGGACCACGGTGCGGCAGGACTTTGAATTTTCGCGGGAGTTTGAAAAATTTCGAAGCAAACGGAGTTTTCGGCGAATATCTGGAAAACGAGGGCGACAACCGTGGTCGAACCGTTAGAGTAATACGTTCGAAATGGAACGAGGAACGCGTATCTGTAGTTGTTTGGACGATTGGACGTATTTAGAATTTTTCGGACCACGGTGCGGCAGGACTTTGAATTTTCGCGGGAGTTTGAAAAATTTCGAAGCAAACGGAGTTTTCGGCGAATATCTGGCAAACGAGGGCGACAACCGTGGTCGGACCGTTAGAGTAATACGTTCGAAATGGAACGAGGAACGCGTATCTGTAGTTGTTTGGACGATTTCGCCTTCGGACCACGGTGCGGCAGGACTTTGAATTTTCGCGGGAGTTTGAAAAATTTCGAAGCAAACGGAGTTTTCGGCGAATATCTGAAAAACGAGGGCGACAACCGTGGTCGAACCGTTAGAGTAATACGTTCGAAATGGAACGAGGAACGCGTATCTGTAATTGTTTGGACTATTGGACGTATTTAGAATTTTTCGGACCACGGTGCGGCAGGACTTTGAATTTTCGCGGGAGTTTGAAAAATTTCGAAGCAAACGGAGTTTTCGGCGAATATCTGGAAAACGAGGGCAACAACCGTGGTCGGACCGTTAGAGTAATACGTTCGAAATGGAACGAGGAACGCGTATCTGTAGTTGTTTGGACGATTGGACGTATTTAGAATTTTTCGGACCACGGTGCGGCAGGACTTTGAATTTTCGCGGGAGTTTGAAAAATTTCGAAGCAAACGGAGTTTTCGGCGAATATCTGGAAAACGAGGGCGACAACCGTGGTCGGACCGTTAGAGTAATACGTTCGAAATGGAACGAGGAACGCGTATCTGTAGTTTTTTGGACGATTGGACGATTTGGCCTCCGGACCACGGTGCGGCAGGACTTTGAATTTTCGCGGAACTTTGACAAATTTCGAAGCAAACGGAGTTTTCGGCGAATATCTGGAAAACGAGGGCGACAACCGTGGTCGAACTGTTAGAGTAATACGTTCGAAATGGAACGAGGAACGCGTATCTGTAGTTGTTTGGACGATTGGACGATTTCGCCTCCGGACCACGGTGCGGCAGGACTTTGAATTTTCGCGGGAGTTTGAAAAATTTCGAAGCAAACGGTGTTTTCGGCGAATATCTGGAAAACGAGGGCAACAACCGTGGTCGGACCGTTAGAGTAATACGTTCGAAATGGAACGAGGAACGCGTATCTGTAGTTGTTTGGACGATTGGACGATTTCGCCTCCGGATCACGGTGCGGTAGGACTTTGCATTTTCGCGGGAGTTTGAAAAATTTCGAAGCAATCGGAGTTTTCGGCGAATATCTGGAAAACGAGGGCGACAACCGTGGTCGAACCGTTAGAGTAATACGTTCGAAATGGAACGATAAACGCGTATCTGTAATTGTTTGGACGATTGGACGTATTTAGAATTTTTCGGACCACGGTGCGGCAGGACTTTGAATTTTCGCGGGAGTTTGAAAAATTTCGAAGCAAACGGAGTTTTCGGCGAATATCTGGAAAACGAGGGCGACAACCGTGGTCGAACCGTTAGAGTAATACGTTCGAAATGGAACGAGGAACGCGTATCTGTAGTTGTTTGGACGATTTCGCCTTCGGACCACGGTGCGGCAGGACTTTGAATTTTCGCGGGAGTTTGAAAAATTTCGAAGCAAACGCAGTTTTCGGCGAATATCTGGAAAACGAGGGCAACAACCGTGGTCGGACCGTTAGAGTAATACGTTCTAAATGGAACGAGGAACGCGTATCTGTAGTTGTTTGGACGATTGGACGTATTTAGAATTTTTCGGACCACGGTGCGGCAGGACTTTGAATTTTCGCGGGAGTTTGAAAAATTTCGAAGCAAACGGAGTTTTCGGCGAATATCTGGAAAACGAGGGCGACAACCGTGGTCGAACCGTTAGAGTAATACGTTCGAAATGGAACGAGGAACGCGTATCTGTAGTTGTTTGGACGATTGGACGATTTCGCCTCCGGACCACGGTGCGGCAGGACTTTGAATTTTCGCGGGAGTTTGAAAAATTTCGAAGCAAACGGTGTTTTCGGCGAATATCTGGAAAACGAGGGCAACAACCGTGGTCGGACCGTTAGAGTAATACGTTCGAAATGGAACGAGGAACGCGTATCTGTAGTTGTTTGGACGATTTCGCCTTCGGACCACGGTGCGGCAGGACTTTGAATTTTCGCGGGAGTTTGAAAAATTTCGAAGCAAACGGAGTTTTCGGCGAATATCTGGAAAACGAGGGCGACAACCGTGGTCGAACCGTTAGAGTAATACGTTCGAAATGGAACGAGGAACGCGTATCTGTAGTTGTTTGGACGATTGGACGATTTCGCCTCCGGACCACGGTGCGGCAGGACTTTGAATTTTCGCGGGAGTTTGAAAAATATCGAAGCAAACGGTGTTTTCGGCGAATATCTGGAAAACGAGGGCAACAACCGTGGTCGGACCGTTAGAGTAATACGTTCGAAATGGAACGAGGAACGCGTATCTGTAGTTGTTTGGACGATTGGACGTATTTAGAATTTTTCGGACCACGGTGCGGCAGGACTTTGAATTTTCGCGGGAGTTTGAAAAATTTCGAAGCAAACGGAGTTTTCGGCGAATATCTGGAAAACGAGGGCGACAACCGTGGTCGAACCGTTAGAGTAATACGTTCGAAATGGAACGAGGAACGCGTATCTGTAGTTGTTTGGACGATTGGACGTATTTAGAATTTTTCGGACCACGGTGCGGCAGGACTTTGAATTTTCGCGGGAGTTTGAAAAACTTCGAAGCAAACGGAGTTTTCGGCGAATATCTGGCAAACGAGGGCGACAACCGTGGTCGGACCGTTAGAGTAATACGTTCGAAATGGAACGAGGAACGCGTATCTGTAGTTGTTTGGACGATTTCGCCTTCGGACCACGGTGCGGCAGGACTTTGAATTTTCGCGGGAGTTTGAAAAATTTCGAAGCAAACGGAGTTTTCGGCGAATATCTGAAAAACGAGGGCGACAACCGTGGTCGAACCGTTAGAGTAATACGTTCGAAATGGAACGAGGAACGCGTATCTGTAATTGTTTGGACTATTGGACGTATTTAGAATTTTTCGGACCACGGTGCGGCAGGACTTTGAATTTTCGCGGGAGTTTGAAAAATTTCGAAGCAAACGGAGTTTTCGGCGAATATCTGGAAAACGAGGGCAACAACCGTGGTCGGACCGTTAGAGTAATACGTTCGAAATGGAACGAGGAACGCGTATCTGTAGTTGTTTGGACGATTGGACGTATTTAGAATTTTTCGGACCACGGTGCGGCAGGACTTTGAATTTTCGCGGGAGTTTGAAAAATTTCGAAGCAAACGGAGTTTTCGGCGAATATCTGGAAAACGAGGGCGACAACCGTGGTCGGACCGTTAGAGTAATACGTTCGAAATGGAACGAGGAACGCGTATCTGTAGTTTTTTGGACGATTGGACGATTTGGCCTCCGGACCACGGTGCGGCAGGACTTTGAATTTTCGCGGAACTTTGACAAATTTCGAAGCAAACGGAGTTTTCGGCGAATATCTGGAAAACGAGGGCGACAACCGTGGTCGAACTGTTAGAGTAATACGTTCGAAATGGAACGAGGAACGCGTATCTGTAGTTTTTTGGACGATTGGACGATTTCGCCTCCGGACCACGGTGCGGCAGGACTTTGAATTTTCGCGGGAGTTTGAAAAATATCGAAGCAAACGGTGTTTTCGGCGAATATCTGGAAAACGAGGGCAACAACCGTGGTCGGACCGTTAGAGTAATACGTTCGAAATGGA
This sequence comes from Andrena minutula, assembly GCA_929113495.1. Taxonomy (NCBI): domain Eukaryota; kingdom Metazoa; phylum Arthropoda; class Insecta; order Hymenoptera; family Andrenidae; genus Andrena; species Andrena minutula. The sequence continues at coordinate 19,861,918 of OV815993.1, forward strand.
ACGAGGAACGCGTATCTGTAGTTGTTTGGACGATTGGACGTATTTAGAATTTTTCGGACCACGGTGCGCCAGGACTTTGAATTTTCGCGGGAGTTTGAAAAATTTCGAAGCAAACGGAGTTTTCGGCGAATATCTGGAAAACGAGGGCGACAACCGTGGTCGAACCGTTAGAGTAATACGTTCGAAATGGAACGAGGAACGCGTATCTGTAGTTGTTTGGACGATTGGACGTATTTAGAATTTTTCGGACCACGGTGCGGCAGGACTTTGAATTTTCGCGGGAGTTTGAAAAATTTCGAAGCAAACGGAGTTTTCGGCGAATATCTGGCAAACGAGGGAGACAACCGTGGTCGGACCGTTAGAGTAATACGTTCGAAATGGAACGAGGAACGCGTATCTGTAGTTGTTTGGACGATTTCGCCTTCGGACCACGGTGCGGCAGGACTTTGAATTTTCGCGGGAGTTTGAAAAATTTCGAAGCAAACGGAGTTTTCGGCGAATATCTGAAAAACGAGGGCGACAACCGTGGTCGAACCGTTAGAGTAATACGTTCGAAATGGAACGAGGAACGCGTATCTGTAATTGTTTGGACTATTGGACGTATTTAGAATTTTTCGGACCACGGTGCGGCAGGACTTTGAATTTTCGCGGGAGTTTGAAAAATTTCGAAGCAAACGGAGTTTTCGGCGAATATCTGGAAAACGAGGGCAACAACCGTGGTCGGACCGTTAGAGTAATACGTTCGAAATGGAACGAGGAACGCGTATCTGTAGTTGTTTGGACGATTGGACGTATTTAGAATTTTTCGGACCACGGTGCGGCAGGACTTTGAATTTTCGCGGGAGTTTGAAAAATTTCGAAGCAAACGGAGTTTTCGGCGAATATCTGGAAAACGAGGGCTACAACCGTGGTCGGACCGTTAGAGTAATACGTTCGAAATGGAACGAGGAACGCGTATCTGTAGTTTTTTGGACGATTGGACGATTTGGCCTCCGGACCACGGTGCGGCAGGACTTTGAATTTTCGCGGAACTTTGACAAATTTCGAAGCAAACGGAGTTTTCGGCGAATATCTGGAAAACGAGGGCGACAACCGTGGTCGAACCGTTAGAGTAATACGTTCGAAATGGAACGAGGAACGCGTATCTGTAGTTGTTTGGACGATTGGACGATTTCGCCTCCGGACCACGGTGCGGCAGGACTTTGAATTTTCGCGGGAGTTTGAAAAATATCGAAGCAAACGGTGTTTTCGGCGAATATCTGGAAAACGAGGGCAACAACCGTGGTCGGACCGTTAGAGTAATACGTTCGAAATGGAACGAGGAACGCGTATCTGTAGTTGTTTGGACGATTGGACGATTTCGCCTCCGGATCACGGTGCGGTAGGACTTTGCATTTTCGCGGGAGTTTGAAAAATTTCGAAGCAATCGGAGTTTTCGGCGAATATCTGGAAAACGAGGGCGACAACCGTGGTCGAACCGTTAGAGTAATACGTTCGAAATGGAACGATAAACGCGTATCTGTAATTGTTTGGACGATTGGACGTATTTAGAATTTTTCGGACCACGGTGCGGCAGGACTTTGAATTTTCGCGGGAGTTTGAAAAATTTCGAAGCAAACGGAGTTTTCGGCGAATATCTGGAAAACGAGGGCGACAACCGTGGTCGAACCGTTAGAGTAATACGTTCGAAATGGAACGAGGAACGCGTATCTGTAGTTGTTTGGACGATTTCGCCTTCGGACCACGGTGCGGCAGGACTTTGAATTTTCGCGGGAGTTTGAAAAATTTCGAAGCAAACGGAGTTTTCGGCGAATATCTGGAAAACGAGGGCAACAACCGTGGTCGGACCGTTAGAGTAATACGTTCTAAATGGAACGAGGAACGCGTATCTGTAGTTGTTTGGACGATTGGACGTATTTAGAATTTTTCGGACCACGGTGCGGCAGGACTTTGAATTTTCGCGGGAGTTTGAAAAATTTCGAAGCAAACGGAGTTTTCGGCGAATATCTGGAAAACGAGGGCGACAACCGTGGTCGAACCGTTAGAGTAATACGTTCGAAATGGAACGAGGAACGCGTATCTGTAGTTGTTTGGACGATTGGACGATTTCGCCTCCGGACCACGGTGCGGCAGGACTTTGAATTTTCGCGGGAGTTTGAAAAATTTCGAAGCAAACGGTGTTTTCGGCGAATATCTGGAAAACGAGGGCAACAACCGTGGTCGGACCGTTAGAGTAATACGTTCGAAATGGAACGAGGAACGCGTATCTGTAGTTGTTTGGACGATTTCGCCTTCGGACCACGGTGCGGCAGGACTTTGAATTTTCGCGGGAGTTTGAAAAATTTCGAAGCAAACGGAGTTTTCGGCGAATATCTGGAAAACGAGGGCGACAACCGTGGTCGAACCGTTAGAGTAATACGTTCGAAATGGAACGAGGAACGCGTATCTGTAGTTGTTTGGACGATTGGACGAATTCGCCTCCGGACCACGGTGCGGCAGGACTTTGAATTTTCGCGGGAGTTTGAAAAATATCGAAGCAAACGGTGTTTTCGGCGAATATCTGGAAAACGAGGGCAACAACCGTGGTCGGACCGTTAGAGTAATACGTTCGAAATGGAACGAGGAACGCGTATCTGTAGTTGTTTGGACGATTGGACGTATTTAGAATTTTTCGGACCACGGTGCGGCAGGACTTTGAATTTTCGCGGGAGTTTGAAAAATTTCGAAGCAAACGGAGTTTTCGGCGAACATCTGGAAAACGAGGGCGACAACCGTGGTCGAACCGTTAGAGTAATACGTTCGAAATGGAACGAGGAACGCGTATCTGTAGTTGTTTGGACGATTGGACGTATTTAGAATTTTTCGGACCACGGTGCGGCAGGACTTTGAATTTTCGCGGGAGTTTGAAAAACTTCGAAGCAAACGGAGTTTTCGGCGAATATCTGGCAAACGAGGGCGACAACCGTGGTCGGACCGTTAGAGTAATACGTTCGAAATGGAACGAGGAACGCGTATCTGTAGTTGTTTGGACGATTTCGCCTTCGGACCACGGTGCGGCAGGACTTTGAATTTTCGCGGGAGTTTGAAAAATTTCGAAGCAAACGGAGTTTTCGGCGAATATCTGAAAAACGAGGGCGACAACCGTGGTCGAACCGTTAGAGTAATACGTTCGAAATGGAACGAGGAACGCGTATCTGTAGTTGTTTGGACTATTGGACGTATTTAGAATTTTTCGGACCACGGTGCGGCAGGACTTTGAATTTTCGCGGGAGTTTGAAAAATTTCGAAGCAAACGGAGTTTTCGGCGAATATCTGGAAAACGAGGGCAACAACCGTGGTCGGACCGTTAGAGTAATACGTTCGAAATGGAACGAGGAACGCGTATCTGTAGTTGTTTGGACGATTGGACGTATTTAGAATTTTTCGGACCACGGTGCGGCAGGACTTTGAATTTTCGCGGGAGTTTGAAAAATTTCGAAGCAAACGGAGTTTTCGGCGAATATCTGGAAAACGAGGGCGACAACCGTGGTCGGACCGTTAGAGTAATACGTTCGAAATGGAACGAGGAACGCGTATCTGTAGTTTTTTGGACGATTGGACGATTTGGCCTCCGGACCACGGTGCGGCAGGACTTTGAATTTTCGCGGAACTTTGACAAATTTCGAAGCAAACGGAGTTTTCGGCGAATATCTGGAAAACGAGGGCGACAACCGTGGTCGAACTGTTAGAGTAATACGTTCGAAATGGAACGAGGAACGCGTATCTGTAGTTGTTTGGACGATTGGACGATTTCGCCTCCGGACCACGGTGCGGCAGGACTTTGAATTTTCGCGGGAGTTTGAAAAATATCGAAGCAAACGGTGTTTTCGGCGAATATCTGGAAAACGAGGGCAACAACCGTGGTCGGACCGTTAGAGTAATACGTTCGAAATGGAACGAGGAACGCGTATCTGTAGTTGTTTGGACGATTGGACGTATTTAGAATTTTTCGGACCACGGTGCGGCAGGACTTTGAATTTTCGCGGGAGTTTGAAAAATTTCGAAGCAAACGGAGTTTTCGGCGAATATCTGGAAAACGAGGGCGACAACCGTGGTCGAACCGTTAGAGTAATACGTTCGAAATGGAACGAGGAACGCGTATCTGTAGTTGTTTGGACGATTGGACGTATTTAGAATTTTTCGGACCACGGTGCGGCAGGACTTTGAATTTTCGCGGGAGTTTGAAAAATTTCGAAGCAAACGGAGTTTTCGGCGAATATCTGGCAAACGAGGGCGACAACCGTGGTCGGACCGTTAGAGTAATACGTTCGAAATGGAACGAGGAACGCGTATCTGTAGTTGTTTGGACGATTTCGCCTTCGGACCACGGTGCGGCAGGACTTTGAATTTTCGCGGGAGTTTGAAAAATTTCGAAGCAAACGGAGTTTTCGGCGAATATCTGAAAAACGAGGGCGACAACCGTGGTCGAACCGTTAGAGTAATACGTTCGAAATGGAACGAGGAACGCGTATCTGTAATTGTTTGGACTATTGGACGTATTTAGAATTTTTCGGACCACGGTGCGGCAGGACTTTGAATTTTCGCGGGAGTTTGAAAAATTTCGAAGCAAACGGAGTTTTCGGCGAATATCTGGAAAACGAGGGCAACAACCGTGGTCGGACCGTTAGAGTAATACGTTCGAAATGGAACGAGGAACGCGTATCTGTAGTTGTTTGGACGATTGGACGTATTTAGAATTTTTCGGACCACGGTGCGGCAGGACTTTGAATTTTCGCGGGAGTTTGAAAAATTTCGAAGCAAACGGAGTTTTCGGCGAATATCTGGAAAACGAGGGCGACAACCGTGGTCGGACCGTTAGAGTAATACGTTCGAAATGGAACGAGGAACGCGTATCTGTAGTTGTTTGGACGATTTCGCCTTCGGACCACGGTGCGGCAGGACTTTGAATTTTCGCGGGAGTTTGACAAATTTCGAAGCAAACGGAGTTTTCGGCGAATATCTGGAAAACGAGGGCAACAACCGTGGTCGGACCGTTAGAGTAATACGTTCGAAATGGAACGAGGAACGCGTATCTGTAGTTGTTTGGACGATTGGACGTATTTAGAATTTTTCGGACCACGGTGCGGCAGGACTTTGAATTTTCGCGGGAGTTTGAAAAATTTCGAAGCAAACGGAGTTTTCGGCGAATATCTGGAAAACGAGGGCGACAACCGTGGTCGGACCGTTAGAGTAATACGTTCGAAATGGAACGAGGAACGCGTATCTGTAGTTTTTTGGACGATTGGACGATTTGGCCTCCGGACCACGGTGCGGCAGGACTTTGAATTTTCGCGGGACTTTGACAAATTTCGAAGCAAACGGAGTTTTCGGCGAATATCTGGAAAACGAGGGCAACAACCGTGGTCGGACCGTTAGAGTAATACGTTCTAAATGGAACGAGGAACGCGTATCTGTAGTTGTTTGGACGATTTCGCCTTCGGACCACGGTGCGGCAGGACTTTGAATTTTCGCGGGAGTTTGAAAAATTTCGAAGCAAACGCAGTTTTCGGCGAATATCTGGAAAACGAGGGCGACAACCGTGGTCGAACCGTTAGAGTAATACGTTCGAAATGGAATGAGGAACGCGTATCTGTAGTTGTTTGGACGATTGGACGATTTGGCCTCCGGACCACGGTGCGGCAGGACTTTGAATTTTCGCGGGACTTTGACAAATTTCGAAGCAAACGGAGTTTTCGGCGAATATCTGGAAAACGAGGGCGACAACCGTGGTCGAACCGTTAGAGTAATACGTTCGAAATGGAACGAGGAACGCGTATCTGTAATTGTTCGGACGATTGGACGTATTTAGAATTTTTCGGACCACGGTGCGGCAGGACTTTGAATTTTCGCGGGAGTTTGAAAAATTTCGAAGCAAACGCAGTTTTCGGCGAATATCTGGAAAACGAGGGCGACAACCGTGGTCGAACCGTTAGAGTAATACGTTCGAAATGGAACGAGGAACGCATATCTGTAGTTGTTTGGACGATTTCGCCTTCGGACCACGGTGCGGCAGGACTTTGAATTTTCGCGGGAGTTTGAAAAATTTCGAAGCAAACGGTGTTTTCGGCGAACATCTGGAAAACGAGGGCGACAACCGTGGTCGAACCGTTAGAGTAATACGTTCGAAATGGAACGAGGAACGCGTATCTGTAGTTGTTTGGACGATTGGACGATTTCGCCTCCGGATCACGGTGCGGTAGGACTTTGCATTTTCGCGGGAGTTTGAAAAATTTCGAAGCAAACGGTGTTTTCGGCGAATATCTGGAAAACGAGGGCGACAACCGTGGTCGAACCGTTAGAGTAATACGTTCGAAATGGAACGAGGAACGCGTGTCTGTAGTTGTTTGGACGATTGGACGTATTTAGAATTTTTCGGACCACGGTGCGGCAGGACTTTGAATTTTCGCGGGAGTTTGAAAAATTTCGAAGCAAACGGAGTTTTCGGCGAATATCTGGAAAACGAGGGCAACAACCGTGGTCGGACCGTTAGAGTAATACGTTCTAAATGGAACGAGGAACGCGTATCTGTAGTTGTTTGGACGATTTCGCCTTCGGACCACGGTGCGGCAGGACTTTGAATTTTCGCGGGAGTTTGAAAAATTTCGAAGCAAACGCAGTTTTCGGCGAATATCTGGAAAACGAGGGCGACAACCGTGGTCGAACCGTTAGAGTAATACGTTCGAAATGGAATGAGGAACGCGTATCTGTAGTTGTTTGGACGATTGGACGATTTGGCCTCCGGACCACGGTGCGGCAGGACTTTGAATTTTCGCGGGACTTTGACAAATTTCGAAGCAAACGGAGTTTTCGGCGAATATCTGGAAAACGAGGGCGACAACTGTGGTCGAACCGTTAGAGTAATACGTTCGAAATGGAACGAGGAACGCGTATCTGTAATTGTTCGGACGATTGGACGTATTTAGAATTTTCGGACCACGGTGCGGCAGGACTTTGAATTTTCGCGGGAGTTTGAAAAATTTCGAAGCAAACGGAGTTTTCGGCGAATATCTGGAAAACGAGGGCGACAACCGTGGTCGAACCGTTAGAGTAATACGTTCGAAATGGAACGAGGAACGCGTATCTGTAGTTGTTTGGACGATTGGACGATTTCGCCTCCGGACCACGGTGCGGCAGGACTTTGAATTTTCGCGGGAGTTTGAAAAATTTCGAAGCAAACGGTGTTTTCGGCGAATATCTGGAAAACGAGGGCAACAACCGTGGTCGGACCGTTAGAGTAATACGTTCGAAATGGAACGAGGAACGCGTATCTGTAGTTGTTTGGACGATTTCGCCTTCGGACCACGGTGCGGCAGGACTTTGAATTTTCGCGGGAGTTTGAAAAATTTCGAAGCAAACGGAGTTTTCGGCGAATATCTGGAAAACGAGGGCGACAACCGTGGTCGAACCGTTAGAGTAATACGTTCGAAATGGAACGAGGAACGCGTATCTGTAGTTGTTTGGACGATTGGACGATTTCGCCTCCGGACCACGGTGCGGCAGGACTTTGAATTTTCGCGGGAGTTTGAAAAATATCGAAGCAAACGGTGTTTTCGGCGAATATCTGGAAAACGAGGGCAACAACCGTGGTCGGACCGTTAGAGTAATACGTTCGAAATGGAACGAGGAACGCGTATCTGTAGTTGTTTGGACGATTGGACGTATTTAGAATTTTTGGGACCACGGTGCGGCAGGACTTTGAATTTTCGCGGGAGTTTGAAAAATTTCGAAGCAAACGGAGTTTTCGGCGAATATCTGGAAAACGAGGGCGACAACCGTGGTCGAACCGTTAGAGTAATACGTTCGAAATGGAACGAGGAACGCGTATCTGTAGTTGTTTGGACGATTGGACGTATTTAGAATTTTTCGGACCACGGTGCGGCAGGACTTTGAATTTTCGCGGGAGTTTGAAAAATTTCGAAGCAAACGGAGTTTTCGGCGAATATCTGGCAAACGAGGGCGACAACCGTGGTCGGACCGTTAGAGTAATACGTTCGAAATGGAACGAGGAACGCGTATCTGTAGTTGTTTGGACGATTTCGCCTTCGGACCACGGTGCGGCAGGACTTTGAATTTTCGCGGGAGTTTGAAAAATTTCGAAGCAAACGGAGTTTTCGGCGAATATCTGAAAAACGAGGGCGACAACCGTGGTCGGACCGTTAGAGTAATACGTTCGAAATGGAACGAGGAACGCGTATCTGTAATTGTTTGGACTATTGGACGTATTTAGAATTTTTCGGACCACGGTGCGGCAGGACTTTGAATTTTCGCGGGAGTTTGAAAAATTTCGAAGCAAACGGAGTTTTCGGCGAATATCTGGAAAACGAGGGCAACAACCGTGGTCGGACCGTTAGAGTAATACGTTCGAAATGGAACGAGGAACGCGTATCTGTAGTTGTTTGGACGATTGGACGTATTTAGAATTTTTCGGACCACGGTGCGGCAGGACTTTGAATTTTCGCGGGAGTTTGAAAAATTTCGAAGCAAACGGAGTTTTCGGCGAATATCTGGAAAACGAGGGCGACAACCGTGGTCGGACCGTTAGAGTAATACGTTCGAAATGGAACGAGGAACGCGTATCTGTAGTTTTTTGGACGATTGGACGATTTGGCCTCCGGACCACGGTGCGGCAGGACTTTGAATTTTCGCGGAACTTTGACAAATTTCGAAGCAAACGGAGTTTTCGGCGAATATCTGGAAAACGAGGGCGACAACCGTGGTCGAACTGTTAGAGTAATACGTTCGAAATGGAACGAGGAACGCGTATCTGTAGTTGTTTGGACGATTGGACGATTTCGCCTCCGGACCACGGTGCGGCAGGACTTTGAATTTTCGCGGGAGTTTGAAAAATATCGAAGCAAACGGTGTTTTCGGCGAATATCTGGAAAACGAGGGCAACAACCGTGGTCGGACCGTTAGAGTAATACGTTCGAAATGGAACGAGGAACGCGTATCTGTAGTTGTTTGGACGATTGGACGTATTTAGAATTTTTCGGACCACGGTGCGGCAGGACTTTGAATTTTCGCGGGAGTTTGAAAAATTTCGAAGCAAACGGAGTTTTCGGCGAATATTTGGAAAACGAGAGCGACAACCGTGGTCGAACCGTTAGAGTAATACGTTCGAAATGGAACGAGGAACGCGTATCTGTAGTTGTTTGGACGATTGGACGATTTCGCCTCCGGATCACGGTGCGGTAGGACTTTGCATTTTCGCGGGAGTTTGAAAAATTTCGAAGCAAACGGAGTTTTCGGCGAATATCTGGAAAACGAGGGCGACAACCGTGGTCGAACCGTTAGAGTAATACGTTCGAAATGGAACGATAAACGCGTATCTGTAATTGTTTGGACGATTGGACGTATTTAGAATTTTTCGGACCACGGTGCGGCAGGACTTTGAATTTTCGCGGGAGTTTGAAAAATTTCGAAGCAAACGGAGTTTTCGGCGAATATCTGGAAAACGAGGGCGACAACCGTGGTCGAACCGTTAGAGTAATACGTTCGAAATGGAACGAGGAACGCGTATCTGTAGTTGTTTGGACGATTTCGCCTTCGGACCACGGTGCGGCAGGACTTTGAATTTTCGCGGGAGTTTGAAAAATTTCGAAGCAAACGGAGTTTTCGGCGAATATCTGGAAAACGAGGGCAACAACCGTGGTCGGACCGTTAGAGTAATACGTTCTAAATGGAACGAGGAACGCGTATCTGTAGTTGTTTGGACGATTGGACGTATTTAGAATTTTTCGGACCACGGTGCGGCAGGACTTTGAATTTTCGCGGGAGTTTGAAAAATTTCGAAGCAAACGGAGTTTTCGGCGAATATCTGGAAAACGAGGGCGACAACCGTGGTCGAACCGTTAGAGTAATACGTTCGAAATGGAACGAGGAACGCGTATCTGTAGTTGTTTGGACGATTGGACGATTTCGCCTCCGGACCACGGTGCGGTAGGACTTTGAATTTTCGCGGGAGTTTGAAAAATTTCGAAGCAAACGGTGTTTTCGGCGAATATCTGGAAAACGAGGGCAACAACCGTGGTCGGACCGTTAGAGTAATACGTTCTAAATGGAACGAGGAACGCGTATCTGTAGTTGTTTGGACGATTTCGCCTTCGGACCACGGTGCGGCAGGACTTTGAATTTTCGCGGGAGTTTGAAAAATTTCGAAGCAAACGGAGTTTTCGGCGAATATCTGGAAAACGAGGGCGACAACCGTGGTCGAACCGTTAGAGTAATACGTTCGAAATGGAACGAGGAACGCGTATCTGTAGTTGTTTGGACGATTGGACGATTTCGCCTCCGGACCACGGTGCGGCAGGACTTTGAATTTTCGCGGGAGTTTGAAAAATATCGAAGTAAACGGTGTTTTCGGCGAATATCTGGAAAACGAGGGCAACAACCGTGGTCGGACCGTTAGAGTAATACGTTCGAAATGGAACGAGGAACGCGTATCTGTAGTTGTTTGGACGATTGGACGTATTTAGAATTTTTCGGACCACGGTGCGGCAGGACTTTGAATTTTCGCGGGAGTTTGAAAAATTTCGAAGCAAACGGAGTTTTCGGCGAATATCTGGAAAACGAGGGCGACAACCGTGGTCGAACCGTTAGAGTAATACGTTCGAAATGGAACGAGGAACGCGTATCTGTAGTTGTTTGGACGATTGGACGTATTTAGAATTTTTCGGACCACGGTGCGGCCGGACTTTGAATTTTCGCGGGAGTTTGAAAAACTTCGAAGCAAACGGAGTTTTCGGCGAATATCTGGCAAACGAGGGCGACAACCGTGGTCGGACCGTTAGAGTAATACGTTCGAAATGGAACGAGGAACGCGTATCTGTAGTTGTTTGGACGATTTCGCCTTCGGACCACGGTGCGGCAGGACTTTGAATTTTCGCGGGAGTTTGAAAAATTTCGAAGCAAACGGAGTTTTCGGCGAATATCTGAAAAACGAGGGCGACAACCGTGGTCGAACCGTTAGAGTAATACGTTCGAAATGGAACGAGGAACGCGTATCTGTAATTGTTTGGACTATTGGACGTATTTAGAATTTTTCGGACCACGGTGCGGCAGGACTTTGAATTTTCGCGGGAGTTTGAAAAATTTCGAAGCAAACGGAGTTTTCGGCGAATATCTGGAAAACGAGGGCAACAACCGTGGTCGGACCGTTAGAGTAATACGTTCGAAATGGAACGAGGAACGCGTATCTGTAGTTGTTTGGACGATTGGACGTATTTAGAATTTTTCGGACCACGGTGCGGCAGGACTTTGAATTTTCGCGGGAGTTTGAAAAATTTCGAAGCAAACGGAGTTTTCGGCGAATATCTGGAAAACGAGGGCGACAACCGTGGTCGGACCGTTAGAGTAATACGTTCGAAATGGAACGAGGAACGCGTATCTGTAGTTTTTTGGACGATTGGACGATTTGGCCTCCGGACCACGGTGCGGCAGGACTTTGAATTTTCGCGGAACTTTGACAAATTTCGAAGCAAACGGAGTTTTCGGCGAATATCTGGAAAACGAGGGCGACAACCGTGGTCGAACCGTTAGAGTAATACGTTCGAAATGGAACGAGGAACGCGTATCTGTAGTTGTTTGGACGATTGGACGATTTCGCCTCCGGACCACGGTGCGGCAGGACTTTGAATTTTCGCGGGAGTTTGAAAAATATCGAAGCAAACGGTGTTTTCGGCGAATATCTGGAAAACGAGGGCAACAACCGTGGTCGGACCGTTAGAGTAATACGTTCGAAATGGAACGAGGAACGCGTATCTGTAGTTGTTTGGACGATTGGACGTATTTAGAATTTTTCGGACCACGGTGCGGCAGGACTTTGAATTTTCGCGGGAGTTTGAAAAATTTCGAAGCAAACGGAGTTTTCGGCGAATATCTGGAAAACGAGGGCGACAACCGTGGTCGGACCGTTAGAGTAATACGTTCGAAATGGAACGAGGAACGCGTATCTGTAGTTTTTTGGACGATTGGACGATTTGGCCTCCGGACCACGGTGCGGCAGGACTTTGAATTTTCGCGGAACTTTGACAAATTTCGAAGCAAACGGAGTTTTCGGCGAATATCTGGAAAACGAGGGCGACAACCGTGGTCGAACTGTTAGAGTAATACGTTCGAAATGGAACGAGGAACGCGTATCTGTAGTTGTTTGGACGATTGGACGATTTCGCCTCCGGACCACGGTGCGGCAGGACTTTGAATTTTCGCGGAACTTTGACAAATTTCGAAGCAAACGGAGTTTTCGGCGAATATCTGGAAAACGAGGTCGACAACCGTGGTCGAACTGTTAGAGTAATACGTTCGAAATGGAACGAGGAACGCGTATCTGTAGTTGTTTGGACGATTGGACGATTTCGCCTCCGGACCACGGTGCGGCAGGACTTTGAATTTTCGCGGGAGTTTGAAAAATATCGAAGCAAACGGTGTTTTCGGCGAATATCTGGAAAACGAGGGCGACAACCGTGGTCGAACCGTTAGAGTAATACGTTCGAAATGGAACGAGGAACGCGTATCTGTAGTTGTTTGGACGATTTCGCCTTCGGACCACGGTGCGGCAGGACTTTGAATTTTCGCGGGAGTTTGAAAAATTTCGAAGCAAACGGAGTTTTCGGCGAATATCTGGAAAACGAGGGCAACAACCGTGGTCGGACCGTTAGAGTAATACGTTCTAAATGGAACGAGGAACGCGTATCTGTAGTTGTTTGGACGATTGGACGTATTTAGAATTTTTCGGACCACGGTGCGGCAGGACTTTGAATTTTCGCGGGAGTTTGAAAAATTTCGAAGCAAACGGAGTTTTCGGCGAATATCTGGAAAACGAGGGCGACAACCGTGGTCGAACCGTTAGAGTAATACGTTCGAAATGGAACGAGGAACGCGTATCTGTAGTTGTTTGGACGATTGGACGATTTCGCCTCCGGACCACGGTGCGGCAGGACTTTGAATTTTCGCGGGAGTTTGAAAAATTTCGAAGCAAACGGTGTTTTCGGCGAATATCTGGAAAACGAGGGCAACAACCGTGGTCGGACCGTTAGAGTAATACGTTCGAAATGGAACGAGGAACGCGTATCTGTAGTTGTTTGGACGATTTCGCCTTCGGACCACGGTGCGGCAGGACTTTGAATTTTCGCGGGAGTTTGAAAAATTTCGAAGCAAACGGAGTTTTCGGCGAATATCTGGAAAACGAGGGCGACAACCGTGGTCGAACCGTTAGAGTAATACGTTCGAAATGGAACGAGGAACGCGTATCTGTAGTTGTTTGGACGATTGGACGATTTCGCCTCCGGACCACGGTGCGGCAGGACTTTGAATTTTCGCGGGAGTTTGAAAAATATCGAAGTAAACGGTGTTTTCGGCGAATATCTGGAAAACGAGGGCAACAACCGTGGTCGGACCGTTAGAGTAATACGTTCGAAATGGAACGAGGAACGCGTATCTGTAGTTGTTTGGACGATTGGTCGTATTTAGTATTTTTCGGACCACGGTGCGGCAGGACTTTGAATTTTCGCGGGAGTTTGAAAAATTTCGAAGCAAACGGAGTTTTCGGCGAATATCTGGAAAACGAGGGCGACAACCGTGGTCGAACCGTTAGAGTAATACGTTCGAAATGGAACGAGGAACGCGTATCTGTAGTTGTTTGGACGATTGGACGTATTTAGAATTTTTCGGACCACGGTGCGGCAGGACTTTGAATTTTCGCGGGAGTTTGAAAAACTTCGAAGCAAACGGAGTTTTCGGCGAATATCTGGCAAACGAGGGCGACAACCGTGGTCGGACCGTTAGAGTAATACGTTCGAAATGGAACGAGGAACGCGTATCTGTAGTTGTTTGGACGATTTCGCCTTCGGACCACGGTGCGGCAGGACTTTGAATTTTCGCGGGAGTTTGAAAAATTTCGAAGCAAACGGAGTTTTCGGCGAATATCTGAAAAACGAGGGCGACAACCGTGGTCGAACCGTTAGAGTAATACGTTCGAAATGGAACGAGGAACGCGTATCTGTAATTGTTTGGACTATTGGACGTATTTAGAATTTTTCGGACCACGGTGCGGCAGGACTTTGAATTTTCGCGGGAGTTTGAAAAATTTCGAAGCAAACGGAGTTTTCGGCGAATATCTGGAAAACGAGGGCAACAACCGTGGTCGGACCGTTAGAGTAATACGTTCGAAATGGAACGAGGAACGCGTATCTGTAGTTGTTTGGACGATTGGACGTATTTAGAATTTTTCGGACCACGGTGCGGCAGGACTTTGAATTTTCGCGGGAGTTTGAAAAATTTCGAAGCAAACGGAGTTTTCGGCGAATATCTGGAAAACGAGGGCGACAACCGTGGTCGGACCGTTAGAGTAATACGTTCGAAATGGAACGAGGAACGCGTATCTGTAGTTTTTTGGACGATTGGACGATTTGGCCTCCGGACCACGGTGCGGCAGGACTTTGAATTTTCGCGGAACTTTGACAAATTTCGAAGCAAACGGAGTTTTCGGCGAATATCTGGAAAACGAGGGCGACAACCGTGGTCGAACTGTTAGAGTAATACGTTCGAAATGGAACGAGGAACGCGTATCTGTAGTTTTTTGGACGATTGGACGATTTCGCCTCCGGACCACGGTGCGGCAGGACTTTGAATTTTCGCGGGAGTTTGAAAAATATCGAAGCAAACGGTGTTTTCGGCGAATATCTGGAAAACGAGGGCAACAACCGTGGTCGGACCGTTAGAGTAATACGTTCGAAATGGAACGAGGAACGCGTATCTGTAGTTGTTTGGACGATTGGACGTATTTAGAATTTTTCGGACCACGGTGCGGCAGGACTTTGAATTTTCGCGGGAGTTTGAAAAATTTCGAAGCAAACGGAGTTTTCGGCGAATATTTGGAAAACGAGAGCGACAACCGTGGTCGAACCGTTAGAGTAATACGTTCGAAATGGAACGAGGAACGCGTATCTGTAGTTGTTTGGACGATTGGACGATTTCGCCTCCGGATCACGGTGCGGTAGGACTTTGCATTTTCGCGGGAGTTTGAAAAATTTCGAAGCAATCGGAGTTTTCGGCGAATATCTGGAAAACGAGGGCGACAACCGTGGTCGAACCGTTAGAGTAATACGTTCGAAATGGAACGATAAACGCGTATCTGTAATTGTTTGGACGATTGGACGTATTTAGAATTTTTCGGACCACGGTGCGGCCGGACTTTGAATTTTCGCGGGAGTTTGAAAAATTTCGAAGCAATCGGAGTTTTCGGCGAATATCTGGAAAACGAGGGCGACAACCGTGGTCGGACCGTTAGAGTAATACGTTCGAAATGGAACGAGGAACGCGTATCTGTAGTTGTTTGGACGATTGGACGTATTTAGAATTTTTCGGACCACGGTGCGGCAGGACTTTGAATTTTCGCGGGAGTTTGAAAAATTTCGAAGCAAACGGAGTTTTCGGCGAATATCTGGAAAACGAGGGCGACAACCGTGGTCGGACCGTTAGAGTAATACGTTCGAAATGGAACGAGGAACGCGTATCTGTAGTTTTTTGGACGATTGGACGATTTGGCCTCCGGACCACGGTGCGGCAGGACTTTGAATTTTCGCGGAACTTTGACAAATTTCGAAGCAAACGGAGTTTTCGGCGAATATCTGGAAAACGAGGGCGACAACCGTGGTCGAACTGTTAGAGTAATACGTTCGAAATGGAACGAGGAACGCGTATCTGTAGTTGTTTGGACGATTGGACGATTTCGCCTCCGGACCACGGTGCGGCAGGACTTTGAATTTTCGCGGGAGTTTGAAAAATATCGAAGCAAACGGTGTTTTCGGCGAATATCTGGAAAACGAGGGCAACAACCGTGGTCGGACCGTTAGAGTAATACGTTCGAAATGGAACGAGGAACGCGTATCTGTAGTTGTTTGGACGATTGGACGTATTTAGAATTTTTCGGACCACGGTGCGGCAGGACTTTGAATTTTCGCGGGAGTTTGAAAAATTTCGAAGCAAACGGAGTTTTCGGCGAATATCTGGAAAACGAGGGCGACAACCGTGGTCGAACCGTTAGAGTAATACGTTCGAAATGGAACGAGGAACGCGTATCTGTAGTTGTTTGGACGATTGGACGTATTTAGAATTTTTCGGACCACGGTGCGGCAGGACTTTGAATTTTCGCGGGAGTTTGAAAAATTTCGAAGCAAACGGAGTTTTCGGCGAATATCTGGCAAACGAGGGCGACAACCGTGGTCGGACCGTTAGAGTAATACGTTCGAAATGGAACGAGGAACGCGTATCTGTAGTTGTTTGGACGATTTCGCCTTCGGACCACGGTGCGGCAGGACTTTGAATTTTCGCGGGAGTTTGAAAAATTTCGAAGCAAACGGAGTTTTCGGCGAATATCTGGAAAACGAG
This sequence comes from Andrena minutula, assembly GCA_929113495.1. Classification (NCBI taxonomy): domain Eukaryota; kingdom Metazoa; phylum Arthropoda; class Insecta; order Hymenoptera; family Andrenidae; genus Andrena; species Andrena minutula. Next base: position 19,878,343 of record OV815993.1, read on the forward strand.
GGCGACAACCGTGGTCGAACCGTTAGAGTAATACGTTCGAAATGGAACGAGGAACGCGTATCTGTAATTGTTTGGACTATTGGACGTATTTAGAATTTTTCGGACCACGGTGCGGCAGGACTTTGAATTTTCGCGGGAGTTTGAAAAATTTCGAAGCAAACGGAGTTTTCGGCGAATATCTGGAAAACGAGGGCAACAACCGTGGTCGGACCGTTAGAGTAATACGTTCGAAATGGAACGAGGAACGCGTATCTGTAGTTGTTTGGACGATTGGACGTATTTAGAATTTTTCGGACCACGGTGCGGCAGGACTTTGAATTTTCGCGGGAGTTTGAAAAATTTCGAAGCAAACGGAGTTTTCGGCGAATATCTGGAAAACGAGGGCGACAACCGTGGTCGAACCGTTAGAGTAATACGTTCGAAATGGAACGAGGAACGCGTATCTGTAGTTTTTTGGACGATTGGACGATTTGGCCTCCGGACCACGGTGCGGCAGGACTTTGAATTTTCGCGGAACTTTGACAAATTTCGAAGCAAACGGAGTTTTCGGCGAATATCTGGAAAACGAGGGCGACAACCGTGGTCGAACTGTTAGAGTAATACGTTCGAAATGGAACGAGGAACGCGTATCTGTAGTTGTTTGGACGATTGGACGATTTCGCCTCCGGACCACGGTGCGGCAGGACTTTGAATTTTCGCGGGAGTTTGAAAAATATCGAAGCAAACGGTGTTTTCGGCGAATATCTGGAAAACGAGGGCAACAACCGTGGTCGGACCGTTAGAGTAATACGTTCGAAATGGAACGAGGAACGCGTATCTGTAGTTGTTTGGACGATTGGACGTATTTAGAATTTTTCGGACCACGGTGCGGCAGGACTTTGAATTTTCGCGGGAGTTTGAAAAATTTCGAAGCAAACGGAGTTTTCGGCGAATATTTGGAAAACGAGAGCGACAACCGTGGTCGAACCGTTAGAGTAATACGTTCGAAATGGAACGAGGAACGCGTATCTGTAGTTGTTTGGACGATTGGACGATTTCGCCTCCGGATCACGGTGCGGTAGGACTTTGCATTATCGCGGGAGTTTGAAAAATTTCGAAGCAATCGGAGTTTTCGGCGAATATCTGGAAAACGAGGGCGACAACCGTGGTCGAACCGTTAGAGTAATACGTTCGAAATGGAACGATAAACGCGTATCTGTAATTGTTTGGACGATTGGACGTATTTAGAATTTTTCGGACCACGGTGCGGCAGGACTTTGAATTTTCGCGGGAGTTTGAAAAATTTCGAAGCAATCGGAGTTTTCGGCGAATATCTGGAAAACGAGGGCGACAACCGTGGTCGAACCGTTAGAGTAATACGTTCGAAATGGAACGAGGAACGCGTATCTGTAGTTGTTTGGACGATTGGACGTATTTAGAATTTTTCGGACCACGGTGCGGCAGGACTTTGAATTTTCGCGGGAGTTTGAAAAATTTCGAAGCAAACGGTGTTTTCGGCGAATATCTGGAAAACGAGGGCGACAACCGTGGTCGAACCGTTAGAGTAATACGTTCGAAATGGAACGAGGAACGCGTATCTGTAGTTTTTTGGACGATTGGACGATTTGGCCTCCGGACCACGGTGCGGCAGGACTTTGAATTTTCGCGGAACTTTGACAAATTTCGAAGCAAACGGAGTTTTCGGCGAATATCTGGAAAACGAGGGCGACAACCGTGGTCGAACTGTTAGAGTAATACGTTCGAAATGGAACGAGGAACGCGTATCTGTAGTTGTTTGGACGATTGGACGATTTCGCCTCCGGACCACGGTGCGGCAGGACTTTGAATTTTCGCGGGAGTTTGAAAAATATCGAAGCAAACGGTGTTTTCGGCGAATATCTGGAAAACGAGGGCAACAACCGTGGTCGGACCGTTAGAGTAATACGTTCGAAATGGAACGAGGAACGCGTATCTGTAGTTGTTTGGACGATTGGACGTATTTAGAATTTTTCGGACCACGGTGCGGCAGGACTTTGAATTTTCGCGGGAGTTTGAAAAATTTCGAAGCAAACGGAGTTTTCGGCGAATATTTGGAAAACGAGAGCGACAACCGTGGTCGAACCGTTAGAGTAATACGTTCGAAATGGAACGAGGAACGCGTATCTGTAGTTGTTTGGACGATTGGACGATTTCGCCTCCGGATCACGGTGCGGTAGGACTTTGCATTTTCGCGGGAGTTTGAAAAATTTCGAAGCAATCGGAGTTTTCGGCGAATATCTGGAAAACGAGGGCGACAACCGTGGTCGAACCGTTAGAGTAATACGTTCGAAATGGAACGATAAACGCGTATCTGTAATTGTTTGGACGATTGGACGTATTTAGAATTTTTCGGACCACGGTGCGGCAGGACTTTGAATTTTCGCGGGAGTTTGAAAAATTTCGAAGCAAACGGAGTTTTCGGCGAATATCTGGAAAACGAGGGCAACAACCGTGGTCGGACCGTTAGAGTAATACGTTCTAAATGGAACGAGGAACGCGTATCTGTAGTTTTTTGGACGATTGGACGATTTGGCCTCCGGACCACGGTGCGGCAGGACTTTGAATTTTCGCGGGAGTTTGAAAAATTTCGAAGCAAACGGAGTTTTCGGCGAATATCTGGAAAACGAGGGCGACAACCGTGGTCGGACCGTTAGAGTAATACGTTCGAAATGGAACGAGGAACGCGTATCTGTAGTTTTTTGGACGATTGGACGATTTGGCCTCCGGACCACGGTGCGGCAGGACTTTGAATTTTCGCGGGAGTTTGAAAAATTTCGAAGCAAACGGAGTTTTCGGCGAATATCTGGAAAACGAGGGCAACAACCGTGGTCGGACCGTTAGAGTAATACGTTCTAAATGGAACGAGGAACGCGTATCTGTAGTTGTTTGGACGATTGGACGTATTTAGAATTTTTCGGACCACGGTGCGGCAGGACTTTGAATTTTCGCGGGAGTTTGAAAAATTTCGAAGCAAACGGAGTTTTCGGCGAATATCTGGAAAACGAGGGCGACAACCGTGGTCGGACCGTTAGAGTAATACGTTCGAAATGGAACGAGGAACGCGTATCTGTAGTTTTTTGGACGATTGGACGATTTGGCCTCCGGACCACGGTGCGGCAGGACTTTGAATTTTCGCGGGACTTTGACAAATTTCGAAGCAAACGGAGTTTTCGGCGAATATCTGGAAAACGAGGGCGACAACCGTGGTCGGACCGTTAGAGTAATACGTTCTAAATGGAACGAGGAACGCGTATCTGTAGTTGTTTGGACGATTGGACGTATTTAGAATTTTTCGGACCACGGTGCGGCAGGACTTTGAATTTTCGCGGGAGTTTGAAAAATTTCGAAGCAAACGGAGTTTTCGGCGAATATCTGGAAAACGAGGGCAACAACCGTGGTCGGACCGTTAGAGTAATACGTTCGAAATGGAACGAGGAACGCGTATCTGTAGTTTTTTTGGACGATTGGACGATTTGGCCTCCGGACCACGGTGCGGCAGGACTTTGAATTTTCGCGGGACTTTGACAAATTTCGAAGCAAACGGAGTTTTCGGCGAATATCTGGAAAACGAGGGCGACAACCGTGGTCGAACCGTTAGAGTAATACGTTCGAAATGGAACGAGGAACGCGTATCTGTAGTTGTTTGGACGATTGGACGATTTCGCCTCCGGATCACGGTGCGGTAGGACTTTGCATTTTCGCGGGAGTTTGAAAAATTTCGAAGCAAACGGAGTTTTCGGCGAATATTTGGAAAACGAGAGCGACAACCGTGGTCGAACCGTTAGAGTAATACGTTCGAAATGGAATGAGGAACGCGTATCTGTAGTTGTTTGGACGATTGGACGATTTGGCCTCCGGACCACGGTGCGGCAGGACTTTGAATTTTCGCGGGACTTTGACAAATTTCGAAGCAAACGGAGTTTTCGGCGAATATCTGGAAAACGAGGGCGACAACCGTGGTCGAACCGTTAGAGTAATACGTTCGAAATGGAATGAGGAACGCGTATCTGTAGTTGTTTGGACGATTGGACGATTTGGCCTCCGGACCACGGTGCGGCAGGACTTTGAATTTTTGCGGGACTTTGACAAATTTCGAAGCAAACGGAGTTTTCGGCGAATATCTGGAAAACGAGGGCGACAACCGTGGTCGAACCGTTAGAGTAATACGTTCGAAATGGAACGAGGAACGCGTATCTGTAATTGTTCGGACGATTGGACGTATTTAGAATTTTTTGGACCACGGTGCGGCAGGACTTTGAATTTTCGCGGGAGTTTGAAAAATTTCGAAGCAAACGGAGTTTTCGGCGAATATCTGGAAAACGAGGGCGACAACCGTGGTCGAACCGTTAGAGTAATACGTTCGAAATGGAACGAGGAACGCGTATCTGTAGTTGTTTGGACGATTGGACGTATTTAGAATTTTTCGGACCACGGTGCGGCAGGACTTTGAATTTTCGCGGGAGTTTGAAAAATTTCGAAGCAAACGGAGTTTTCGGCGAATATCTGGCAAACGAGGGCGACAACCGTGGTCGGACCGTTAGAGTAATACGTTCGAAATGGAACGAGGAACGCGTATCTGTAGTTGTTTGGACGATTTCGCCTTCGGACCACGGTGCGGCAGGACTTTGAATTTTCGCGGGAGTTTGAAAAATTTCGAAGCAAACGGAGTTTTCGGCGAATATCTGAAAAACGAGGGCGACAACCGTGGTCGAACCGTTAGAGTAATACGTTCGAAATGGAACGAGGAACGCGTATCTGTAATTGTTTGGACGATTGGACGTATTTAGAATTTTTCGGACCACGGTGCGGCAGGACTTTGAATTTTCGCGGGAGTTTGAAAAATTTCGAAGCAAACGGAGTTTTCGGCGAATATCTGGAAAACGAGGGCAACAACCGTGGTCGGACCGTTAGAGTAATACGTTCGAAATGGAACGAGGAACGCGTATCTGTAGTTGTTTGGACGATTGGAAGTATTTAGAATTTTTCGGACCACGGTGCGGCAGGACTTTGAATTTTCGCGGGAGTTTGAAAAATTTCGAAGCAAACGGAGTTTTCGGCGAATATCTGGAAAACGAGGGCGACAACCGTGGTCGGACCGTTAGAGTAATACGTTCGAAATGGAACGAGGAACGCGTATCTGCAGTTTTTTGGACGATTGGACGATTTGGCCTCCGGACCACGGTGCGGCAGGACTTTGAATTTTCGCGGGACTTTGACAAATTTCGAAGCAAACGGAGTTTTCGGCGAATATCTGGAAAACGAGGGCAACAACCGTGGTCGGACCGTTAGAGTAATACGTTCGAAATGGAACGAGGAACGCGTATCTGTAATTGTTCGGACGATTGGACGTATTTAGAATTTTTCGGACCACGGTGCGGCAGGACTTTGAATTTTCGCGGGAGTTTGAAAAATTTCGAAGCAAACGGAGTTTTCGGCGAATATCTGGAAAACGAGGGCGACAACCGTGGTCGAACCGTTAGAGTAATACGTTCGAAATGGAACGAGGAACGCATATCTGTAGTTGTTTGGACGATTTCGCCTTCGGACCACGGTGCGGCAGGACTTTGAATTTTCGCGGGAGTTTGAAAAATTTCGAAGCAAACGGTGTTTTCGGCGAACATCTGGAAAACGAGGGCGACAACCGTGGTCGAACCGTTAGAGTAATACGTTCGAAATGGAACGAGGAACGCGTATCTGTAGTTGTTTGGACGATTGGACGATTTCGCCTCCGGATCACGGTGCGGTAGGACTTTGCATTTTCGCGGGAGTTTGAAAAATTTCGAAGCAAACGGTGTTTTCGGCGAATATCTGGAAAACGAGGGCGACAACCGTGGTCGAACCGTTAGAGTAATACGTTCGAAATGGAACGAGGAACGCGTGTCTGTAGTTGTTTGGACGATTGGACGTATTTAGAATTTTTCGGACCACGGTGCGGCAGGACTTTGAATTTTCGCGGGAGTTCGAAAAATTTCGAAGCAAACGGAGTTTTCGGCGAATATCTGGAAAACGAGGGCAACAACCGTGGTCGGACCGTTAGAGTAATACGTTCTAAATGGAACGAGGAACGCGTATCTGTAGTTGTTTGGACGATTTCGCCTTCGGACCACGGTGCGGCAGGACTTTGAATTTTCGCGGGAGTTTGAAAAATTTCGAAGCAAACGCAGTTTTCGGCGAATATCTGGAAAACGAGGGCGACAACCGTGGTCGAACCGTTAGAGTAATACGTTCGAAATGGAATGAGGAACGCGTATCTGTAGTTGTTTGGACGATTGGACGATTTGGCCTCCGGACCACGGTGCGGCAGGACTTTGAATTTTCGCGGGACTTTGACAAATTTCGAAGCAAACGGAGTTTTCGGCGAATATCTGGAAAACGAGGGCGACAACTGTGGTCGAACCGTTAGAGTAATACGTTCGAAATGGAACGAGGAACGCGTATCTGTAATTGTTCGGACGATTGGACGTATTTAGAATTTTTCGGACCACGGTGCGGCAGGACTTTGAATTTTCGCGGCAGTTTGAAAAATTTCGAAGCAAACGGAGTTTTCGGCGAATATCTGGAAAACGAGGGCGACAACCGTGGTCGAACCGTTAGAGTAATACGTTCGAAATGGAACGAGGAACGCGTATCTGTAGTTGTTTGGACGATTGGACGATTTCGCCTCCGGACCACGGTGCGGCAGGACTTTGAATTTTCGCGGGAGTTTGAAAAATTTCGAAGCAAACGGTGTTTTCGGCGAATATCTGGAAAACGATGGCAACAACCGTGGTCGGACCGTTAGAGTAATACGTTCGAAATGGAACGAGGAACGCGTATCTGTAGTTGTTTGGACGATTTCGCCTTCGGACCACGGTGCGGCAGGACTTTGAATTTTCGCGGGAGTTTGAAAAATTTCGAAGCAAACGGAGTTTTCGGCGAATATCTGGAAAACGAGGGCGACAACCGTGGTCGAACCGTTAGAGTAATACGTTCGAAATGGAACGAGGAACGCGTATCTGTAGTTGTTTGGACGATTGGACGATTTCGCCTCCGGACCACGGTGCGGCAGGACTTTGAATTTTCGCGGGAGTTTGAAAAATATCGAAGCAAACGGTGTTTTCGGCGAATATCTGGAAAACGAGGGCAACAACCGTGGTCGGACCGTTAGAGTAATACGTTCGAAATGGAACGAGGAACGCGTATCTGTAGTTGTTTGGACGATTGGACGTATTTAGAATTTTTCGGACCACGGTGCGGCAGGACTTTGAATTTTCGCGGGAGTTTGAAAAATTTCGAAGCAAACGGAGTTTTCGGCGAATATCTGGAAAACGAGGGCGACAACCGTGGTCGAACCGTTAGAGTAATACGTTCGAAATGGAACGAGGAACGCGTATCTGTAGTTGTTTGGACGATTGGACGTATTTAGAATTTTTCGGACCACGGTGCGGCAGGACTTTGAATTTTCGCGGGAGTTTGAAAAATTTCGAAGCAAACGGAGTTTTCGGCGAATATCTGGCAAACGAGGGCGACAACCGTGGTCGGACCGTTAGAGTAATACGTTCGAAATGGAACGAGGAACGCGTATCTGTAGTTGTTTGGATGATTTCGCCTTCGGACCACGGTGCGGCAGGACTTTGAATTTTCGCGGGAGTTTGAAAAATTTCGAAGCAAACGGAGTTTTCGGCGAATATCTGAAAAACGAGGGCGACAACCGTGGTCGAACCGTTAGAGTAATACGTTCGAAATGGAACGAGGAACGCGTATCTGTAATTGTTTGGACGATTGGACGTATTTAGAATTTTTCGGACCACGGTGCGGCAGGACTTTGAATTTTCGCGGGAGTTTGAAAAATTTCGAAGCAAACGGAGTTTTCGGCGAATATCTGGAAAACGAGGGCAACAACCGTGGTCGGACCGTTAGAGTAATACGTTCGAAATGGAACGAGGAACGCGTATCTGTAGTTGTTTGGACGATTGGACGAATTTAGAATTTTTCGGACCACGGTGCGGCAGGACTTTGAATTTTCGCGGGAGTTTGAAAAATTTCGAAGCAAACGGAGTTTTCGGCGAATATCTGGAAAACGAGGGCGACAACCGTGGTCGGACCGTTAGAGTAATACGTTCGAAATGGAACGAGGAACGCGTATCTGTAGTTTTTTGGACGATTGGACGATTTGGCCTCCGGACCACGGTGCGGCAGGACTTTGAATTTTCGCGGGACTTTGACAAATTTCGAAGCAAACGGAGTTTTCGGCGAATATCTGGAAAACGAGGGCGACAACCGTGGTCGAACTGTTAGAGTAATACGTTCGAAGTGGAACGAGGAACGCGTATCTGTAATTGTTCGGACGATTGGACGTATTTAGAATTTTTCGGACCACGGTGCGGCAGGACTTTGAATTTTCGCGGGAGTTTGAAAAATTTCGAAGCAAACGGAGTTTTCGGCGAATATCTGGAATACGAGGGCGACAACCGTGGTCGAACCGTTAGAGTAATACGTTCGAAATGGAACGAGGAACGCGTATCTGTAGTTGTTTGGACGATTGGACGATTTCGCCTCCGGACCACGGTGCGGCAGGACTTTGAAGTTTCGCGGGAGTTTGAAAAATATCGAAGCAAACGGTGTTTTCGGCGAATATCTGGAAAACGAGGGCAACAACCGTGGTCGGACCGTTAGAGTAATACGTTCGAAATGGAACGAGGAACGCGTATCTGTAGTTGTTTGGACGATTGGACGTATTTAGAATTTTTCGGACCACGGTGCGACAGGACTTTGAATTTTCGCGGGAGTTTGAAAAATTTCGAAGCAAACGGAGTTTTCGGCGAATATCTGGAAAACGAGGGCGACAACCGTGGTCGAACCGTTAGAGTAATACGTTCGAAATGGAACGAGGAACGCGTATCTGTAGTTGTTTGGACGATTTCGCCTTCGGACCACGGTGCGGCAGGACTTTGAATTTTCGCGGGAGTTTGAAAAATTTCGAAGCAAACGGAGTTTTCGGCGAATATCTGGAAAACGAGGGCAACAACCGTGGTCGGACCGTTAGAGTAATACGTTCGAAATGGAACGAGGAACGCGTATCTGTAGTTGTTTGGACGATTTCGCCTTCGGACCACGGTGCGGCAGGACTTTGAATTTTCGCGGGAGTTTGAAAAATTTCGAAGCAAACGGAGTTTTCGGCGAATATCTGGAAAACGAGGGCGACAACCGTGGTCGAACCGTTAGAGTAATACGTTCGAAATGGAACGAGGAACGCGTATCTGTAGTTGTTTGGACGATTGGACGATTTCGCCTCCGGATCACGGTGCGGTAGGACTTTGCATTTTCGCGGGAGTTTGAAAAATTTCGAAGCAAACGGAGTTTTCGGCGAATATTTGGAAAACGAGAGCGACAACCGTGGTCGAACCGTTAGAGTAATACGTTCGAAATGGAATGAGGAACGCGTATCTGTAGTTGTTTGGACGATTGGACGATTTGGCCTCCGGACCACGGTGCGGCAGGACTTTGAATTTTCGCGGGACTTTGACAAATTTCGAAGCAAACGGAGTTTTCGGCGAATATCTGGAAAACGAGGGCGACAACCGTGGTCGAACCATTAGAGTAATACGTTCGAAATGGAATGAGGAACGCGTATCTGTAGTTGTTTGGACGATTGGACGATTTGGCCTCCGGACCACGGTGCGGCAGGACTTTGAATTTTCGCGGGACTTTGACAAATTTCGAAGCAAACGGAGTTTTCGGCGAATATCTGGAAAACGAGGGCGACAACCGTGGTCGAACCGTTAGAGTAATACGTTCGAAATGGAACGAGGAACGCGTATCTGTAATTGTTCGGACGATTGGACGTATTTAGAATTTTTCGGACCACGGTGCGGCAGGACTTTGAATTTTCGCGGGAGTTTGAAAAATTTCGAAGCAAACGGAGTTTTCGGCGAATATCTGGAAAACGAGGGCGACAACCGTGGTCGAACCGTTAGAGTAATACGTTCGAAATGGAACGAGGAACGCGTATCTGTAGTTGTTTGGACGATTGGACGTATTTAGAATTTTTCGGACCACGGTGCGGCAGGACTTTGAATTTTCGCGGGAGTTTGAAAAATTTCGAAGCAAACGGAGTTTTCGGCGAATATCTGGCAAACGAGGGCGACAACCGTGGTCGGACCGTTAGAGTAATACGTTCGAAATGGAACGAGGAACGCGTATCTGTAGTTGTTTGGACGATTTCGCCTTCGGACCACGGTGCGGCAGGACTTTGAATTTTCGCGGGAGTTTGAAAAATTTCGAAGCAAACGGAGTTTTCGGCGAATATCTGAAAAACGAGGGCGACAACCGTGGTCGAACCGTTAGAGTAATACGTTCGAAATGGAACGAGGAACGCGTATCTGTAATTGTTTGGACGATTGGACGTATTTAGAATTTTTCGGACCACGGTGCGGCAGGACTTTGAATTTTCGCGGGAGTTTGAAAAATTTCGAAGCAAACGGAGTTTTCGGCGAATATCTGGAAAACGAGGGCAACAACCGTGGTCGGACCGTTAGAGTAATACGTTCGAAATGGAACGAGGAACGCGTATCTGTAGTTGTTTGGACGATTGGACGTATTTAGAATTTTTCGGACCACGGTGCGGCAGGACTTTGAATTTTCGCGGGAGTTTGAAAAATTTCGAAGCAAACGGAGTTTTCGGCGAATATCTGGAAAACGAGGGCGACAACCGTGGTCGGACCGTTAGAGTAATACGTTCGAAATGGAACGAGGAACGCGTATCTGTAGTTTTTTGGACGATTGGACGATTTGGCCTCCGGACCACGGTGCGGCAGGACTTTGAATTTTCGCGGGACTTTGACAAATTTCGAAGCAAACGGAGTTTTCGGCGAATATCTGGAAAACGAGGGCAACAACCGTGGTCGGACCGTTAGAGTAATACGTTCGAAATGGAACGAGGAACGCGTATCTGTAATTGTTCGGACGATTGGACGTATTTAGAATTTTTCGGACCACGGTGCGGCAGGACTTTGAATTTTCGCGGGAGTTTGAAAAATTTCGAAGCAAACGGAGTTTTCGGCGAATATCTGGAAAACGAGGGCGACAACCGTGGTCGAACCGTTAGAGTAATACGTTCGAAATGGAACGAGGAACGCATATCTGTAGTTGTTTGGACGATTTCGCCTTCGGACCACGGTGCGGCAGGACTTTGAATTTTCGCGGGAGTTTGAAAAATTTCGAAGCAAACGGTGTTTTCGGCGAACATCTGGAAAACGAGGGCGACAACCGTGGTCGAACCGTTAGAGTAATACGTTCGAAATGGAACGAGGAACGCGTATCTGTAGTTGTTTGGACGATTGGACGATTTCGCCTCCGGATCACGGTGCGGTAGGACTTTGCATTTTCGCGGGAGTTTGAAAAATTTCGAAGCAAACGGTGTTTTCGGCGAATATCTGGAAAACGAGGGCAACAACCGTGGTCGGACCGTTAGAGTAATACGTTCGAAATGGAACGAGGAACGCGTATCTGTAGTTGTTTGGACGATTGGACGTATTTAGAATTTTTCGGACCACGGTGCGGCAGGACTTTGAATTTTCGCGGGAGTTTGAAAAATTTCGAAGCAAACGGAGTTTTCGGCGAATATCTGGAAAACGAGGGCGACAACCGTGGTCGAACCGTTAGAGTAATACGTTCGAAATGGAACGAGGAACGCGTATCTGTAGTTGTTTGGACGATTGGACGTATTTAGAATTTTTCGGACCACGGTGCGGCAGGACTTTGAATTTTCGCGGGAGTTTGAAAAATTTCGAAGCAAACGGAGTTTTCGGCGAATATCTGGCAAACGAGGGCGACAACCGTGGTCGGACCGTTAGAGTAATACGTTCGAAATGGAACGAGGAACGCGTATCTGTAGTTGTTTGGATGATTTCGCCTTCGGACCACGGTGCGGCAGGACTTTGAATTTTCGCGGGAGTTTGAAAAATTTCGAAGCAAACGGAGTTTTCGGCGAATATCTGAAAAACGAGGGCGACAACCGTGGTCGAACCGTTAGAGTAATACGTTCGAAATGGAACGAGGAACGCGTATCTGTAATTGTTTGGACGATTGGACGTATTTAGAATTTTTCGGACCACGGTGCGGCAGGACTTTGAATTTTCGCGGGAGTTTGAAAAATTTCGAAGCAAACGGAGTTTTCGGCGAATATCTGGAAAACGAGGGCAACAACCGTGGTCGGACCGTTAGAGTAATACGTTCGAAATGGAACGAGGAACGCGTATCTGTAGTTGTTTGGACGATTGGACGTATTTAGAATTTTTCGGACCACGGTGCGGCAGGACTTTGAATTTTCGCGGGAGTTTGAAAAATTTCGAAGCAAACGGAGTTTTCGGCGAATATCTGGAAAACGAGGGCGACAACCGTGGTCGGACCGTTAGAGTAATACGTTCGAAATGGAACGAGGAACGCGTATCTGTAGTTTTTTGGACGATTGGACGATTTGGCCTCCGGACCACGGTGCGGCAGGACTTTGAATTTTCGCGGGACTTTGACAAATTTCGAAGCAAACGGAGTTTTCGGCGAATATCTGGAAAACGAGGGCGACAACCGTGGTCGAACTGTTAGAGTAATACGTTCGAAATGGAACGAGGAACGCGTATCTGTAATTGTTCGGACGATTGGACGTATTTAGAATTTTTCGGACCACGGTGCGGCAGGACTTTGAATTTTCGCGGGAGTTTGAAAAATTTCGAAGCAAACGGAGTTTTCGGCGAATATCTGGAATACGAGGGCGACAACCGTGGTCGAACCGTTAGAGTAATACGTTCGAAATGGAACGAGGAACGCGTATCTGTAGTTGTTTGGACGATTGGACGATTTCGCCTCCGGACCACGGTGCGGCAGGACTTTGAATTTTCGCGGGAGTTTGAAAAATATCGAAGCAAACGGTGTTTTCGGCGAATATCTGGAAAACGAGGGCAACAACCGTGGTCGGACCGTTAGAGTAATACGTTCGAAATGGAACGAGGAACGCGTATCTGTAGTTGTTTGGACGATTGGACGTATTTAGAATTTTTCGGACCACGGTGCGGCAGGACTTTGAATTTTCGCGGGAGTTTGAAAAATTTCGAAGCAAACGGAGTTTTCGGCGAATATCTGGAAAACGAGGGCGACAACCGTGGTCGAACCGTTAGAGTAATACGTTCGAAATGGAACGAGGAACGCGTATCTGTAGTTGTTTGGACGATTTCGCCTTCGGACCACGGTGCGGCAGGACTTTGAATTTTCGCGGGAGTTTGAAAAATTTCGAAGCAAACGGAGTTTTCGGCGAATATCTGGAAAACGAGGGCAACAACCGTGGTCGGACCGTTAGAGTAATACGTTCGAAATGGAACGAGGAACGCGTATCTGTAGTTGTTTGGACGATTTCGCCTTCGGACCACGGTGCGGCAGGACTTTGAATTTTCGCGGGAGTTTGAAAAATTTCGAAGCAAACGGAGTTTTCGGCGAATATCTGGAAAACGAGGGCGACAACCGTGGTCGAACCGTTAGAGTAATACGTTCGAAATGGAACGAGGAACGCGTATCTGTAGTTGTTTGGACGATTGGACGATTTCGCCTCCGGATCACGGTGCGGTAGGACTTTGCATTTTCGCGGGAGTTTGAAAAATTTCGAAGCAAACGGAGTTTTCGGCGAATATTTGGAAAACGAGAGCGACAACCGTGGTCGAACCGTTAGAGTAATACGTTCGAAATGGAATGAGGAACGCGTATCTGTAGTTGTTTGGACGATTGGACGATTTGGCCTCCGGACCACGGTGCGGCAGGACTTTGAATTTTCGCGGGACTTTGACAAATTTCGAAGCAAACGGAGTTTTCGGCGAATATCTGGAAAACGAGGGCGACAACCGTGGTCGAACCGTTAGAGTAATACGTTCGAAATGGAATGAGGAACGCGTATCTGTAGTTGTTTGGACGATTGGACGATTTGGCCTCCGGACCACGGTGCGGCAGGACTTTGAATTTTCGCGGGACTTTGACAAATTTCGAAGCAAACGGAGTTTTCGGCGAATATCTGGAAAACGAGGGCGACAACCGTGGTCGAACCGTTAGAGTAATACGTTCGAAATGGAACGAGGAACGCGTATCTGTAATTGTTCGGACGATTGGACGTATTTAGAATTTTTCGGACCACGGTGCGGCAGGACTTTGAATTTTCGCGGGAGTTTGAAAAATTTCGAAGCAAACGGAGTTTTCGGCGAATATCTGGAAAACGAGGGCGACAACCGTGGTCGAACCGTTAGAGTAATACGTTCGAAATGGAACGAGGAACGCGTATCTGTAGTTGTTTGGACGATTGGACGTATTTAGAATTTTTCGGACCACGGTGCGGCAGGACTTTGAATTTTCGCGGGAGTTTGAAAAATTTCGAAGCAAACGGAGTTTTCGGCGAATATCTGGCAAACGAGGGCGACAACCGTGGTCGGACCGTTAGAGTAATACGTTCGAAATGGAACGAGGAACGCGTATCTGTAGTTGTTTGGACGATTTCGCCTTCGGACCACGGTGCGGCAGGACTTTGAATTTTCGCGGGAGTTTGAAAAATTTCGAAGCAAACGGAGTTTTCGGCGAATATCTGGAAAACGAGGGCGACAACCGTGGTCGGACCGTTAGAGTAATACGTTCGAAATGGAACGAGGAACGCGTATCTGTAATTGTTTGGACGATTGGACGTATTTAGAATTTTTCGGACCACGGTGCGGCAGGACTTTGAATTTTCGCGGGAGTTTGAAAAATTTCGAAGCAAACGGAGTTTTCGGCGAATATCTGGAAAACGAGGGCAACAACCGTGGTCGGACCGTTAGAGTAATACGTTCGAAATGGAACGAGGAACGCGTATCTGTAGTTGTTTGGACGATTGGACGTATTTAGAATTTTTCGGACCACGGTGCGGCAGGACTTTGAATTTTCGCGGGAGTTTGAAAAATTTCGAAGCAAACGGAGTTTTCGGCGAATATCTGGAAAACGAGGGCGACAACCGTGGTCGGACCGTTAGAGTAATACGTTCTAAATGGAACGAGGAACGCGTATCTGTAGTTTTTTGGACGATTGGACGATTTGGCCTCCGGACCACGGTGCGGCAGGACTTTGAATTTTCGCGGGACTTTGACAAATTTCGAAGCAAACGGAGTTTTCGGCGAATATCTGGAAAACGAGGGCAACAACCGTGGTCGGACCGTTAGAGTAATACGTTCTAAATGGAACGAGGAACGCGTATCTGTAATTGTTCGGACGATTGGACGTATTTAGAATTTTTCGGACCACGGTGCGGCAGGACTTTGAATTTTCGCGGGAGTTTGAAAAATTTCGAAGCAAACGGAGTTTTCGGCGAATATCTGGAAAACGAGGGCGACAACCGTGGTCGGACCGTTAGAGTAATACGTTCGAAATGGAACGAGGAACGCATATCTGTAGTTGTTTGGACGATTTCGCCTTCGGACCACGGTGCGGCAGGACTTTGAATTTTCGCGGGAGTTTGAAAAATTTCGAAGCAAACGGTGTTTTCGGCGAACATCTGGAAAACGAGGGCGACAACCGTGGTCGAACCGTTAGAGTAATACGTTCGAAATGGAATGAGGAACGCGTATCTGTAGTTGTTTGGACGATTGGACGATTTCGCCTCCGGATCACGGTGCGGTAGGACTTTGAATTTTCGCGGGAGTTTGAAAAATTTCGAAGCAAACGGTGTTTTCGGCGAATATCTGGAAAACGAGGGCGACAACCGTGGTCGAACCGTTAGAGTAATACGTTCGAAATGGAACGAGGAACGCGTGTCTGTAGTTGTTTGGACGATTGGACGTATTTAGAATTTTTCGGACCACGGTGCGGCAGGACTTTGAATTTTCGCGGGAGTTTGAAAAATTTCGAAGCAAACGGAGTTTTCGGCGAATATCTGGAAAACGAGGGCGACAACCGTGGTCGGACCGTTAGAGTAATACGTTCTAAATGGAACGAGGAACGCGTATCTGTAGTTGTTTGGACGATTTCGCCTTCGGACCACGGTGCGGCAGGACTTTGAATTTTCGCGGGAGTTTGAAAAATTTCGAAGCAAACGCAGTTTTCGGCGAATATCTGGAAAACGAGGGCGACAACCGTGGTCGAACCGTTAGAGTAATACGTTCGAAATGGAATGAGGAACGCGTATCTGTAGTTGTTTGGACGATTGGACGATTTGGCCTCCGGACCACGGTGCGGCAGGACTTTGAATTTTCGCGGGACTTTGACAAATTTCGAAGCAAACGGAGTTTTCGGCGAATATCTGGAAAACGAGGGCGACAACTGTGGTCGAACCGTTAGAGTAATACGTTCGAAATGGAACGAGGAACGCGTATCTGTAATTGTTCGGACGATTGGACGTATTTAGAATTTTTCGGACCACGGTGCGGCAGGACTTTGAATTTTCGCGGCAGTTTGAAAAATTTCGAAGCAAACGGAGTTTTCGGCGAATATCTGGAAAACGAGGGCGACAACCGTGGTCGAACCGTTAGAGTAATACGTTCGAAATGGAACGAGGAACGCGTATCTGTAGTTGTTTGGACGATTGGACGATTTCGCCTCCGGACCACGGTGCGGCAGGACTTTGAATTTTCGCGGGAGTTTGAAAAATTTCGAAGCAAACGGTGTTTTCGGCGAATATCTGGAAAACGAGGGCAACAACCGTGGTCGGACCGTTAGAGTAATACGTTCGAAATGGAACGAGGAACGCGTATCTGTAGTTGTTTGGACGATTTCGCCTTCGGACCACGGTGCGGCAGGACTTTGAATTTTCGCGGGAGTTTGAAAAACTTCGAAGCAAACGGAGTTTTCGGCGAATATCTGGAAAACGAGGGCGACAACCGTGGTCGAACCGTTAGAGTAATACGTTCGAAATGGAACGAGGAACGCGTATCTGTAGTTGTTTGGACGATTGGACGATTTCGCCTCCGGACCACGGTGCGGCAGGACTTTGAATTTTCGCGGGAGTTTGAAAAATATCGAAGCAAACGGTGTTTTCGGCGAATATCTGGAAAACGAGGGCAACAACCGTGGTCGGACCGTTAGAGTAATACGTTCGAAATGGAACGAGGAACGCGTATCTGTAGTTGTTTGGACGATTGGACGTATTTAGAATTTTTCGGACCACGGTGCGGCAGGACTTTGAATTTTCGCGGGAGTTTGAAAAATTTCGAAGCAAACGGAGTTTTCGGCGAATATCTGGAAAACGAGGGCGACAACCGTGGTCGAACCGTTAGAGTAATACGTTCGAAATGGAACGAGGAACGCGTATCTGTAGTTGTTTGGACGATTGGACGTATTTAGAATTTTTCGGACCACGGTGCGGCAGGACTTTGAATTTTCGCGGGAGTTTGAAAAATTTCGAAGCAAACGGAGTTTTCGGCGAATATCTGGCAAACGAGGGCGACAACCGTGGTCGGACCGTTAGAGTAATACGTTCGAAATGGAACGAGGAACGCGTATCTGTAGTTGTTTGGATGATTTCGCCTTCGGACCACGGTGCGGCAGGACTTTGAATTTTCGCGGGAGTTTGAAAAATTTCGAAGCAAACGGAGTTTTCGGCGAATATCTGAAAAACGAGGGCGACAACCGTGGTCGAACCGTTAGAGTAATACGTTCGAAATGGAACGAGGAACGCGTATCTGTAATTGTTTGGACGATTGGACGTATTTAGAATTTTTCGGACCACGGTGCGGCAGGACTTTGAATTTTCGCGGGAGTTTGAAAAATTTCGAAGCAAACGGAGTTTTCGGCGAATATCTGGAAAACGAGGGCGACAACCGTGGTCGGACCGTTAGAGTAATACGTTCGAAATGGAACGAGGAACGCGTATCTGTAGTTTTTTGGACGATTGGACGATTTGGCCTCCGGACCACGGTGCGGCAGGACTTTGAATTTTCGCGGGACTTTGACAAATTTCGAAGCAAACGGAGTTTTCGGCGAATATCTGGAAAACGAGGGCGACAACCGTGGTCGAACTGTTAGAGTAATACGTTCGAAATGGAACGAGGAACGCGTATCTGTAATTGTTCGGACGATTGGACGTATTTAGAATTTTTCGGACCACGGTGCGGCAGGACTTTGAATTTTCGCGGGAGTTTGAAAAATTTCGAAGCAAACGGAGTTTTCGGCGAATATCTGGAATACGAGGGCGACAACCGTGGTCGAACCGTTAGAGTAATACGTTCGAAATGGAACGAGGAACGCGTATCTGTAGTTGTTTGGACGATTGGACGATTTCGCCTCCGGACCACGGTGCGGCAGGACTTTGAATTTTCGCGGGAGTTTGAAAAATATCGAAGCAAACGGTGTTTTCGGCGAATATCTGGAAAACGAGGGCAACAACCGTGGTCGGACCGTTAGAGTAATACGTTCGAAATGGAACGAGGAACGCGTATCTGTAGTTGTTTGGACGATTGGACGTATTTAGAATTTTTCGGACCACGGTGCGGCAGGACTTTGAATTTTCGCGGGAGTTTGAAAAATTTCGAAGCAAACGGAGTTTTCGGCGAATATCTGGAAAACGAGGGCGACAACCGTGGTCGAACCGTTAGAGTAATACGTTCGAAATGGAACGAGGAACGCGTATCTGTAGTTGTTTGGACGATTGGACGATTTCGCCTCCGGATCACGGTGCGGTAGGACTTTGCATTTTCGCGGGAGTTTGAAAAATTTCGAAGCAATCGGAGTTTTCGGCGAATATCTGGAAAACGAGGGCGACAACCGTGGTCGAACCGTTAGAGTAATACGTTCGAAATGGAACGAGGAACGCGTATCTGTAATTGTTTGGACGATTGGACGTATTTAGAATTTTTCGGACCACGGTGCGGCAGGACTTTGAATTTTCGCGGGAGTTTGAAAAATTTCGAAGCAAACGGAGTTTTCGGCGAATATCTGGAAAACGAGGGCGACAACCGTGGTCGTACCGTTAGAGTAATACGTTCGAAATGGAACGAGGAACGCGTATCTGTAGTTGTTTGGACGATTTCGCCTTCGGACCACGGTGCGGCAGGACTTTGAATTTTCGCGGGAGTTTGAAAAATTTCGAAGCAAACGGAGTTTTCGGCGAATATCTGGAAAACGAGGGCAACAACCGTGGTCGGACCGTTAGAGTAATACGTTCTAAATGGAACGAGGAACGCGTATCTGTAGTTGTTTGGACGATTTCGCCTTCGGACCACGGTGCGGCAGGACTTTGAATTTTCGCGGGAGTTTGAAAAATTTCGAAGCAAACGGAGTTTTCGGCGAATATCTGGAAAACGAGGGCGACAACCGTGGTCGAACCGTTAGAGTAATACGTTCGAAATGGAACGAGGAACGCGTATCTGTAGTTGTTTGGACGATTGGACGATTTCGCCTCCGGATCACGGTGCGGTAGGACTTTGCATTTTCGCGGGAGTTTGAAAAATTTCGAAGCAAACGGAGTTTTCGGCGAATATTTGGAAAACGAGAGCGACAACCGTGGTCGAACCGTTAGAGTAATACGTTCGAAATGGAATGAGGAACGCGTATCTGTAGTTGTTTGGACGATTGGACGATTTGGCCTCCGGACCACGGTGCGGCAGGACTTTGAATTTTCGCGGGACTTTGACAAATTTCGAAGCAAACGGAGTTTTCGGCGAATATCTGGAAAACGAGGGCGACAACCGTGGTCGAACCGTTAGAGTAATACGTTCGAAATGGAATGAGGAACGCGTATCTGTAGTTGTTTGGACGATTGGACGATTTGGCCTCCGGACCACGGTGCGGCAGGACTTTGAATTTTCGCGGGACTTTGACAAATTTCGAAGCAAACGGAGTTTTCGGCGAATATCTGGAAAACGAGGGCGACAACCGTGGTCGAACCGTTAGAGTAATACGTTCGAAATGGAACGAGGAACGCGTATCTGTAATTGTTCGGACGATTGGACGTATTTAGAATTTTTCGGACCACGGTGCGGCAGGACTTTGAATTTTCGCGGGAGTTTGAAAAATTTCGAAGCAAACGGAGTTTTCGGCGAATATCTGGAAAACGAGGGCGACAACCGTGGTCGAACCGTTAGAGTAATACGTTCGAAATGGAACGAGGAACGCGTATCTGTAGTTGTTTGGACGATTGGACGTATTTAGAATTTTTCGGACCACGGTGCGGCAGGACTTTGAATTTTCGCGGGAGTTTGAAAAATTTCGAAGCAAACGGTGTTTTCGGCGAATATCTGGAAAACGAGGGCAACAACCGTGGTCGGACCGTTAGAGTAATACGTTCGAAATGGAACGAGGAACGCGTATCTGTAGTTGTTTGGACGATTTCGCCTTCGGACCACGGTGCGGCAGGACTTTGAATTTTCGCGGGAGTTTGAAAAACTTCGAAGCAAACGGAGTTTTCGGCGAATATCTGGAAAACGAGGGCGACAACCGTGGTCGAACCGTTAGAGTAATACGTTCGAAATGGAACGAGGAACGCGTATCTGTAGTTGTTTGGACGATTGGACGATTTCGCCTCCGGACCACGGTGCGGCAGGACTTTGAATTTTCGCGGGAGTTTGAAAAATATCGAAGCAAACGGTGTTTTCGGCGAATATCTGGAAAACGAGGGCAAAAACCGTGGTCGGACCGTTAGAGTAATACGTTCGAAATGGAACGAGGAACGCGTATCTGTAGTTGTTTGGACGATTGGACGTATTTAGAATTTTTCGGACCACGGTGCGGCAGGACTTTGAATTTTCGCGGGAGTTTGAAAAATTTCGAAGCAAACGGAGTTTTCGGCGAATATCTGGAAAACGAGGGCGACAACCGTGGTCGAACCGTTAGAGTAATACGTTCGAAATGGAACGAGGAACGCGTATCTGTAGTTGTTTGGACGATTGGACGTATTTAGAATTTTTCGGACCACGGTGCGGCAGGACTTTGAATTTTCGCGGGAGTTTGAAAAATTTCGAAGCAAACGGAGTTTTCGGCGAATATCTGGCAAACGAGGGCGACAACCGTGGTCGGACCGTTAGAGTAATACGTTCGAAATGGAACGAGGAACGCGTATCTGTAGTTGTTTGGATGATTTCGCCTTCGGACCACGGTGCGGCAGGACTTTGAATTTTCGCGGGAGTTTGAAAAATTTCGAAGCAAACGGAGTTTTCGGCGAATATCTGAAAAACGAGGGCGACAACCGTGGTCGAACCGTTAGAGTAATACGTTCGAAATGGAACGAGGAACGCGTATCTGTAATTGTTTGGACGATTGGACGTATTTAGAATTTTTCGGACCACGGTGCGGCAGGACTTTGAATTTTCGCGGGAGTTTGAAAAATTTCGAAGCAAACGGAGTTTTCGGCGAATATCTGGAAAACGAGGGCAACAACCGTGGTCGGACCGTTAGAGTAATACGTTCGAAATGGAACGAGGAACGCGTATCTGTAGTTGTTTGGACGATTGGACGTATTTAGAATTTTTCGGACCACGGTGCGGCAGGACTTTGAATTTTCGCGGGAGTTTGAAAAATTTCGAAGCAAACGGAGTTTTCGGCGAATATCTGGAAAACGAGGGCGACAACCGTGGTCGGACCGTTAGAGTAATACGTTCGAAATGGAACGAGGAACGCGTATCTGTAGTTTTTTTGGACGATTGGACGATTTGGCCTCCGGACCACGGTGCGGCAGGACTTTGAATTTTCGCGGGACTTTGACAAATTTCGAAGCAAACGGAGTTTTCGGCGAATATCTGGAAAACGAGGGCGACAACCGTGGTCGAACTGTTAGAGTAATACGTTCGAAATGGAACGAGGAACGCGTATCTGTAATTGTTCGGACGATTGGACGTATTTAGAATTTTTCGGACCACGGTGCGGCAGGACTTTGAATTTTCGCGGGAGTTTGAAAAATTTCGAAGCAAACGGAGTTTTCGGCGAATATCTGGAATACGAGGGCGACAACCGTGGTCGAACCGTTAGAGTAATACGTTCGAAATGGAACGAGGAACGCGTATCTGTAGTTGTTTGGACGATTGGACGATTTCGCCTCCGGACCACGGTGCGGCAGGACTTTGAATTTTCGCGGGAGTTTGAAAAATATCGAAGCAAACGGTGTTTTCGGCGAATATCTGGAAAACGAGGGCAACAACCGTGGTCGGACCGTTAGAGTAATACGTTCGAAATGGAACGAGGAACGCGTATCTGTAGTTGTTTGGACGATTGGACGTATTTAGAATTTTTCGGACCACGGTGCGGCAGGACTTTGAATTTTCGCGGGAGTTTGAAAAATTTCGAAGCAAACGGAGTTTTCGGCGAATATCTGGAAAACGAGGGCGACAACCGTGGTCGAACCGTTAGAGTAATACGTTCGAAATGGAACGAGGAACGCGTATCTGTAGTTGTTTGGACGATTGGACGATTTCGCCTCCGGATCACGGTGCGGTAGGACTTTGCATTTTCGCGGGAGTTTGAAAAATTTCGAAGCAATCGGAGTTTTCGGCGAATATCTGGAAAACGAGGGCGACAACCGTGGTCGAACCGTTAGAGTAATACGTTCGAAATGGAACGAGGAACGCGTATCTGTAATTGTTTGGACGATTGGACGTATTTAGAATTTTTCGGACCACGGTGCGGCAGGACTTTGAATTTTCGCGGGAGTTTGAAAAATTTCGAAGCAAACGGAGTTTTCGGCGAATATCTGGAAAACGAGGGCGACAACCGTGGTCGAACCGTTAGAGTAATACGTTCGAAATGGAACGAGGAACGCGTATCTGTAGTTGTTTGGACGATTTCGCCTTCGGACCACGGTGCGGCAGGACTTTGAATTTTCGCGGGAGTTTGAAAAATTTCGAAGCAAACGGAGTTTTCGGCGAATATCTGGAAAACGAGGGCAACAACCGTGGTCGGACCGTTAGAGTAATACGTTCGAAATGGAACGAGGAACGCGTATCTGTAGTTGTTTGGACGATTTCGCCTTCGGACCACGGTGCGGCAGGACTTTGAATTTTCGCGGGAGTTTGAAAAATTTCGAAGCAAACGGAGTTTTCGGCGAATATCTGGAAAACGAGGGCGACAACCGTGGTCGAACCGTTAGAGTAATACGTTCGAAATGGAACGAGGAACGCGTATCTGTAGTTGTTTGGACGATTGGACGATTTCGCCTCCGGATCACGGTGCGGTAGGACTTTGCATTTTCGCGGGAGTTTGAAAAATTTCGAAGCAAACGGAGTTTTCGGCGAATATTTGGAAAACGAGAGCGACAACCGTGGTCGAACCGTTAGAGTAATACGTTCGAAATGGAATGAGGAACGCGTATCTGTAGTTGTTTGGACGATTGGACGATTTGGCCTCCGGACCACGGTGCGGCAGGACTTTGAATTTTCGCGGGACTTTGACAAATTTCGAAGCAAACGGAGTTTTCGGCGAATATCTGGAAAACGAGGGCGACAACCGTGGTCGAACCGTTAGAGTAATACGTTCGAAATGGAATGAGGAACGCGTATCTGTTGTTGTTTGGACGATTGGACGATTTGGCCTCCGGACCACGGTGCGGCAGGACTTTGAATTTTCGCGGGACTTTGACAAATTTCGAAGCAAACGGAGTTTTCGGCGAATATCTGGAAAACGAGGGCGACAACCGTGGTCGAACCGTTAGAGTAATACGTTCGAAATGGAACGAGGAACGCGTATCTGTAATTGTTCGGACGATTGGACGTATTTAGAATTTTTCGGACCACGGTGCGGCAGGACTTTGAATTTTCGCGGGAGTTTGAAAAATTTCGAAGCAAACGGAGTTTTCGGCGAATATCTGGAAAACGAGGGCGACAACCGTGGTCGAACCGTTAGAGTAATACGTTCGAAATGGAACGAGGAACGCGTATCTGTAGTTGTTTGGACGATTGGACGTATTTAGAATTTTTCGGACCACGGTGCGGCAGGACTTTGAATTTTCGCGGGAGTTTGAAAAATTTCGAAGCAAACGGAGTTTTCGGCGAATATCTGGCAAACGAGGGCGACAACCGTGGTCGGACCGTTAGAGTAATACGTTCGAAATGGAACGAGGAACGCGTATCTGTAATTGTTTGGACGATTGGACGTATTTAGAATTTTTCGGACCACGGTGCGGCAGGACTTTGAATTTTCGCGGGAGTTTGAAAAATTTCGAAGCAAACGGAGTTTTCGGCGAATATCTGGAAAACGAGGGCAACAACCGTGGTCGGACCGTTAGAGTAATACGTTCGAAATGGAACGAGGAACGCGTATCTGTAGTTGTTTGGACGATTGGACGTATTTAGAATTTTTCGGACCACGGTGCGGCAGGACTTTGAATTTTCGCGGGAGTTTGAAAAATTTCGAAGCAAACGGAGTTTTCGGCGAATATCTGGAAAACGAGGGCGACAACCGTGGTCGGACCGTTAGAGTAATACGTTCGAAATGGAACGAGGAACGCGTATCTGTAGTTTTTTGGACGATTGGACGATTTGGCCTCCGGACCACGGTGCGGCAGGACTTTGAATTTTCGCGGGACTTTGAAAAATTTCGAAGCAAACGGAGTTTTCGGCGAATATCTGGAAAACGAGGGCAACAACCGTGGTCGGACCGTTAGAGTAATACGTTCGAAATGGAACGAGGAACGCGTATCTGTAATTGTTCGGACGATTGGACGTATTTAGAATTTTTCGGACCACGGTGCGGCAGGACTTTGAATTTTCGCGGGAGTTTGAAAAATTTCGAAGCAAACGGAGTTTTCGGCGAATATCTGGAAAACGAGGGCGACAACCGTGGTCGAACCGTTAGAGTAATACGTTCGAAATGGAACGAGGAACGCATATCTGTAGTTGTTTGGACGATTTCGCCTTCGGACCACGGTGCGGCAGGACTTTGAATTTTCGCGGGAGTTTGAAAAATTTCGAAGCAAACGGTGTTTTCGGCGAACATCTGGAAAACGAGGGCGACAACCGTGGTCGAACCGTTAGAGTAATACGTTCGAAATGGAACGAGGAACGCGTATCTGTAGTTGTTTGGACGATTGGACGATTTCGCCTCCGGATCACGGTGCGGTAGGACTTTGCATTTTCGCGGGAGTTTGAAAAATTTCGAAGCAAACGGTGTTTTCGGCGAATATCTGGAAAACGAGGGCGACAACCGTGGTCGAACCGTTAGAGTAATACGTTCGAAATGGAACGAGGAACGCGTGTCTGTAGTTGTTTGGACGATTGGACGTATTTAGAATTTTTCGGACCACGGTGCGGCAGGACTTTGAATTTTCGCGGGAGTTTGAAAAATTTCGAAGCAAACGGAGTTTTCGGCGAATATCTGGAAAACGAGGGCAACAACCGTGGTCGGACCGTTAGAGTAATACGTTCTAAATGGAACGAGGAACGCGTATCTGTAGTTGTTTGGACGATTTCGCCTTCGGACCACGGTGCGGCAGGACTTTGAATTTTCGCGGGAGTTTGAAAAATTTCGAAGCAAACGCAGTTTTCGGCGAATATCTGGAAAACGAGGGCGACAACCGTGGTCGAACCGTTAGAGTAATACGTTCGAAATGGAATGAGGAACGCGTATCTGTAGTTGTTTGGACGATTGGACGATTTGGCCTCCGGACCACGGTGCGGCAGGACTTTGAATTTTCGCGGGAGTTTGAAAAATTTCGAAGCAAACGGAGTTTTCGGCGAATATCTGGAAAACGAGGGCGACAACCGTGGTCGAACCGTTAGAGTAATACGTTCGAAATGGAACGAGGAACGCGTATCTGTAGTTGTTTGGACGATTTCGCCTTCGGACCACGGTGCGGCAGGACTTTGAATTTTCGCGGGAGTTTGAAAAATTTCGAAGCAAACGGAGTTTTCGGCGAATATCTGGAAAACGAGGGCAACAACCGTGGTCGGACCGTTAGAGTAATACGTTCGAAATGGAACGAGGAACGCGTATCTGTAGTTGTTTGGACGATTTCGCCTTCGGACCACGGTGCGGCAGGACTTTGAATTTTCGCGGGAGTTTGAAAAATATCGAAGCAAACGGTGTTTTCGGCGAATATCTGGAAAACGAGGGCAACAACCGTGGTCGGACCGTTAGAGTAATACGTTCGAAATGGAACGAGGAACGCGTATCTGTAGTTGTTTGGACGATTGGACGTATTTAGAATTTTTCGGACCACGGTGCGGCAGGACTTTGAATTTTCGCGGGAGTTTGAAAAATTTCGAAGCAAACGGAGTTTTCGGCGAATATCTGGAAAACGAGGGCGACAACCGTGGTCGAACCGTTAGAGTAATACGTTCGAAATGGAACGAGGAACGCGTATCTGTAGTTGTTTGGACGATTGGACGATTTCGCCTCCGGATCACGGTGCGGTAGGACTTTGCATTTTCGCGGGAGTTTGAAAAATTTCGAAGCAATCGGAGTTTTCGGCGAATATCTGGAAAACGAGGGCGACAACCGTGGTCGAACCGTTAGAGTAATACGTTCGAAATGGAACGAGGAACGCGTATCTGTAATTGTTTGGACGATTGGACGTATTTAGAATTTTTCGGACCACGGTGCGGCAGGACTTTGAATTTTCGCGGGAGTTTGAAAAATTTCGAAGCAAACGGAGTTTTCGGCGAATATCTGGAAAACGAGGGCGACAACCGTGGTCGAACCGTTAGAGTAATACGTTCGAAATGGAACGAGGAACGCGTATCTGTAGTTGTTTGGACGATTTCGCCTTCGGACCACGGTGCGGCAGGACTTTGAATTTTCGCGGGAGTTTGAAAAATTTCGAAGCAAACGGAGTTTTCGGCGAATATCTGGAAAACGAGGGCAACAACCGTGGTCGGACCGTTAGAGTAATACGTTCTAAATGGAACGAGGAACGCGTATCTGTAGTTGTTTGGACGATTTCGCCTTCGGACCACGGTGCGGCAGGACTTTGAATTTTCGCGGGAGTTTGAAAAATTTCGAAGCAAACGGAGTTTTCGGCGAATATCTGGAAAACGAGGGCGACAACCGTGGTCGAACCGTTAGAGTAATACGTTCGAAATGGAACGAGGAACGCGTATCTGTAGTTGTTTGGACGATTGGACGATTTCGCCTCCGGATCACGGTGCGGTAGGACTTTGCATTTTCGCGGGAGTTTGAAAAATTTCGAAGCAAACGGAGTTTTCGGCGAATATTTGGAAAACGAGAGCGACAACCGTGGTCGAACCGTTAGAGTAATACGTTCGAAATGGAATGAGGAACGCGTATCTGTAGTTGTTTGGACGATTGGACGATTTGGCCTCCGGACCACGGTGCGGCAGGACTTTGAATTTTCGCGGGACTTTGACAAATTTCGAAGCAAACGGAGTTTTCGGCGAATATCTGGAAAACGAGGGCGACAACCGTGGTCGAACCGTTAGAGTAATACGTTCGAAATGGAATGAGGAACGCGTATCTGTAGTTGTTTGGACGATTGGACGATTTGGCCTCCGGACCACGGTGCGGCAGGACTTTGAATTTTCGCGGGACTTTGACAAATTTCGAAGCAAACGGAGTTTTCGGCGAATATCTGGAAAACGAGGGCGACAACCGTGGTCGAACCGTTAGAGTAATACGTTCGAAATGGAACGAGGAACGCGTATCTGTAATTGTTCGGACGATTGGACGTATTTAGAATTTTTCGGACCACGGTGCGGCAGGACTTTGAATTTTCGCGGGAGTTTGAAAAATTTCGAAGCAAACGGAGTTTTCGGCGAATATCTGGAAAACGAGGGCGACAACCGTGGTCGAACCGTTAGAGTAATACGTTCGAAATGGAACGAGGAACGCGTATCTGTAGTTGTTTGGACGATTGGACGTATTTAGAATTTTTCGGACCACGGTGCGGCAGGACTTTGAATTTTCGCGGGAGTTTGAAAAATTTCGAAGCAAACGGTGTTTTCGGCGAATATCTGGAAAACGAGGGCAACAACCGTGGTCGGACCGTTAGAGTAATACGTTCGAAATGGAACGAGGAACGCGTATCTGTAGTTGTTTGGACGATTTCGCCTTCGGACCACGGTGCGGCAGGACTTTGAATTTTCGCGGGAGTTTGAAAAACTTCGAAGCAAACGGAGTTTTCGGCGAATATCTGGAAAACGAGGGCGACAACCGTGGTCGAACCGTTAGAGTAATACGTTCGAAATGGAACGAGGAACGCGTATCTGTAGTTGTTTGGACGATTGGACGATTTCGCCTCCGGACCACGGTGCGGCAGGACTTTGAATTTTCGCGGGAGTTTGAAAAATATCGAAGCAAACGGTGTTTTCGGCGAATATCTGGAAAACGAGGGCAACAACCGTGGTCGGACCGTTAGAGTAATACGTTCGAAATGGAACGAGGAACGCGTATCTGTAGTTGTTTGGACGATTGGACGTATTTAGAATTTTTCGGACCACGGTGCGGCAGGACTTTGAATTTTCGCGGGAGTTTGAAAAATTTCGAAGCAAACGGAGTTTTCGGCGAATATCTGGAAAACGAGGGCGACAACCGTGGTCGAACCGTTAGAGTAATACGTTCGAAATGGAACGAGGAACGCGTATCTGTAGTTGTTTGGACGATTGGACGTATTTAGAATTTTTCGGACCACGGTGCGGCAGGACTTTGAATTTTCGCGGGAGTTTGAAAAATTTCGAAGCAAACGGAGTTTTCGGCGAATATCTGGCAAACGAGGGCGACAACCGTGGTCGGACCGTTAGAGTAATACGTTCGAAATGGAACGAGGAACGCGTATCTGTAGTTGTTTGGATGATTTCGCCTTCGGACCACGGTGCGGCAGGACTTTGAATTTTCGCGGGAGTTTGAAAAATTTCGAAGCAAACGGAGTTTTCGGCGAATATCTGAAAAACGAGGGCGACAACCGTGGTCGAACCGTTAGAGTAATACGTTCGAAATGGAACGAGGAACGCGTATCTGTAGTTGTTTGGACGATTGGACGTATTTAGAATTTTTCGGACCACGGTGCGGCAGGACTTTGAATTTTCGCGGGAGTTTGAAAAATTTCGAAGCAAACGGAGTTTTCGGCGAATATCTGGAAAACGAGGGCGACAACCGTGGTCGGACCGTTAGAGTAATACGTTCGAAATGGAACGAGGAACGCGTATCTGTAGTTGTTTGGACGATTGGACGTATTTAGAATTTTTCGGACCACGGTGCGGCAGGACTTTGAATTTTCGCGGGAGTTTGAAAAATTTCGAAGCAAACGGAGTTTTCGGCGAATATCTGGAAAACGAGGGCGACAACCGTGGTCGGACCGTTAGAGTAATACGTTCGAAATGGAACGAGGAACGCGTATCTGTAGTTTTTTTGGACGATTGGACGATTTGGCCTCCGGACCACGGTGCGGCAGGACTTTGAATTTTCGCGGGACTTTGACAAATTTCGAAGCAAACGGAGTTTTCGGCGAATATCTGGAAAACGAGGGCGACAACCGTGGTCGAACTGTTAGAGTAATACGTTCGAAATGGAACGAGGAACGCGTATCTGTAATTGTTCGGACGATTGGACGTATTTAGAATTTTTCGGACCACGGTGCGGCAGGACTTTGAATTTTCGCGGGAGTTTGAAAAATTTCGAAGCAAACGGAGTTTTCGGCGAATATCTGGAATACGAGGGCGACAACCGTGGTCGAACCGTTAGAGTAATACGTTCGAAATGGAACGAGGAACGCGTATCTGTAGTTGTTTGGACGATTGGACGATTTCGCCTCCGGACCACGGTGCGGCAGGACTTTGAATTTTCGCGGGAGTTTGAAAAATATCGAAGCAAACGGTGTTTTCGGCGAATATCTGGAAAACGAGGGCAACAACCGTGGTCGGACCGTTAGAGTAATACGTTCGAAATGGAACGAGGAACGCGTATCTGTAGTTGTTTGGACGATTGGACGTATTTAGAATTTTTCGGACCACGGTGCGGCAGGACTTTGAATTTTCGCGGGAGTTTGAAAAATTTCGAAGCAAACGGAGTTTTCGGCGAATATCTGGAAAACGAGGGCGACAACCGTGGTCGAACCGTTAGAGTAATACGTTCGAAATGGAACGAGGAACGCGTATCTGTAGTTGTTTGGACGATTGGACGATTTCGCCTCCGGATCACGGTGCGGTAGGACTTTGCATTTTCGCGGGAGTTTGAAAAATTTCGAAGCAATCGGAGTTTTCGGCGAATATCTGGAAAACGAGGGCGACAACCGTGGTCGAACCGTTAGAGTAATACGTTCGAAATGGAACGAGGAACGCGTATCTGTAATTGTTTGGACGATTGGACGTATTTAGAATTTTTCGGACCACGGTGCGGCAGGACTTTGAATTTTCGCGGGAGTTTGAAAAATTTCGAAGCAAACGGAGTTTTCGGCGAATATCTGGAAAACGAGGGCGACAACCGTGGTCGAACCGTTAGAGTAATACGTTCGAAATGGAACGAGGAACGCGTATCTGTAGTTGTTTGGACGATTTCGCCTTCGGACCACGGTGCGGCAGGACTTTGAATTTTCGCGGGAGTTTGAAAAATTTCGAAGCAAACGGAGTTTTCGGCGAATATCTGGAAAACGAGGGCAACAACCGTGGTCGGACCGTTAGAGTAATACGTTCGAAATGGAACGAGGAACGCGTATCTGTAGTTGTTTGGACGATTTCGCCTTCGGACCACGGTGCGGCAGGACTTTGAATTTTCGCGGGAGTTTGAAAAATTTCGAAGCAAACGGAGTTTTCGGCGAATATCTGGAAAACGAGGGCGACAACCGTGGTCGAACCGTTAGAGTAATACGTTCGAAATGGAACGAGGAACGCGTATCTGTAGTTGTTTGGACGATTGGACGATTTCGCCTCCGGATCACGGTGCGGTAGGACTTTGCATTTTCGCGGGAGTTTGAAAAATTTCGAAGCAAACGGAGTTTTCGGCGAATATTTGGAAACGAGAGCGACAACCGTGGTCGAACCGTTAGAGTAATACGTTCGAAATGGAATGAGGAACGCGTATCTGTAGTTGTTTGGACGATTGGACGATTTGGCCTCCGGACCACGGTGCGGCAGGACTTTGAATTTTCGCGGGACTTTGACAAATTTCGAAGCAAACGGAGTTTTCGGCGAATATCTGGAAAACGAGGGCGACAACCGTGGTCGAACCGTTAGAGTAATACGTTCGAAATGGAATGAGGAACGCGTATCTGTAGTTGTTTGGACGATTGGACGATTTGGCCTCCGGACCACGGTGCGGCAGGACTTTGAATTTTCGCGGGACTTTGACAAATTTCGAAGCAAACGGAGTTTTCGGCGAATATCTGGAAAACGAGGGCGACAACCGTGGTCGAACCGTTAGAGTAATACGTTCGAAATGGAACGAGGAACGCGTATCTGTAATTGTTCGGACGATTGGACGTATTTAGAATTTTTCGACCACGGTGCGGCAGGACTTTGAATTTTCGCGGGAGTTTGAAAAATTTCGAAGCAAACGGAGTTTTCGGCGAATATCTGGAAAACGAGGGCGACAACCGTGGTCGAACCGTTAGAGTAAATACGTTCGAAATGGAACGAGGAACGCGTATCTGTAGTTGTTTGGACGATTGGACGTATTAGAATTTTTCGGACCACGGTGCGGCAGGACTTTGAATTTTCGCGGGAGTTTGAAAAATTTCGAAGCAAACGGAGTTTTCGGCGAATATCTGGCAAACGAGGGCGACAACCGTGGTCGGACCGTTAGAGTAATACGTTCGAAATGGAACGAGGAACGCGTATCTGTAATTGTTTGGACGATTGGACGGACGTATTTAGAATTTTTCGGACCACGGTGCGGCAGGACTTTGAATTTTCGCGGGAGTTTGAAAAATTTCGAAGCAAACGGAGTTTTCGGCGAATATCTGGAAAACGAGGGCAACAACCGTGGTCGGACCGTTAGAGTAATACGTTCGAAATGGAACGAGGAACGCGTATCTGTAGTTGTTTGGACGATTGGACGTATTTAGAATTTTTCGGACCACGGTGCGGCAGGACTTTGAATTTTCGCGGGAGTTTGAAAAATTTCGAAGCAAACGGAGTTTTCGGCGAATATCTGGAAAACGAGGGCGACAACCGTGGTCGGACCGTTAGAGTAATACGTTCGAAATGGAACGAGGAACGCGTATCTGTAGTTTTTTGGACGATTGGACGATTTGGCCTCCGGACCACGGTGCGGCAGGACTTTGAATTTTCGCGGGACTTT